>JAGXJF010003314.1:0-256686 GCA_019208055.1 Stipa capillata
AGGGCGACTCGGCCGGAGCGAGGAGGAAGGCGAGGTGGGACCACCGGGTACAGACGACGTCACCGGCGCAGAGGACGACAAGGGCGGAGGCGAGCCGTACCGGCGAAGGGAATCTACGAATATACCGGCGCATGTAGTAGGTAGCGGCGAGGTGGAGAGTACGAGTTCGGCCAAATGTACGGTGACACGAGCTAGGAAAAGATTGTAACCTTTAGAGGGGGTAGCGATGTATTTACACTTGTAAGCCGGTTTTGCCTATATAAGGGCAAGTTTGGCACCCCGTATGGAGGAGGATGAATACAAGCTTCCACCACACATTCTTCAATACTTTTGTCTTCGGCGGTGGTGTGGATAAAGTCCCGCGGACGCTTGGCTTCGTTCCCCAAGTCTTCCCCTAGCACCTCGGTCTCCGACCCGGGGTGCCTACACCTGCTGACCGAGAGCCATCTCGTCGACAGTTGGCGCCGACCGTGGGGACGAAGGGGCGAAGTACTTCCTGAAGCGGGTCTCCATCATGCCGCCTCGACCGAAGAAGGGCGCGACCACGACGAGGCGGAAGGCGGCGGCGAGCAGCAGGCGCGGGGTCCAGCTCCCTCCCCCCGCGGCCGAGGGCGAGACGAACGTGGAACCAGCGAGAGCCGCCCCGGAAGGTCCCGACGGTGCGGGCGAGCTCACCTCCGGCGCCGCGGCAGACGGCGCGTCGCGGGCAGCTGTCCCGTCCTCCGCGGCGCGAGCGCCACCCCCGGCGGGGCCCTCGGGCGGACGGACCCTGGCGGACACGGTGGACGACTTGCGCCGGCAGGCCGACAAGGCGGCGAGGAACTCGGTGGCATTGCAGGCGCGCCTCCGGGCGGCGGAGCTGGAAGCCCAAAGGGCGAACTCGCAGTCCCAGCGGATGGCCGACCTTTATCGAGCCCAGCTCGAAGCCACACGCGCCCTAGCAACCCCCCCGCCCCCTCCGGAGGCATCCGCCGCGGAAGACTTGCGGCACCAGTCGGCCGCCGACCAGGGCCGCCGCCCGAGCAGAAGTCCTCGCCCCGTCCTCCGTGGCCGAGTCTCTCCTCAAGGACCTGGACGCCGCGCGGGCCCGGGCGGCCGCGCTTATGGGCGAGGCGGACCGCGAGACAGCTCGCCTCAGGACGACCGTGCTGCTGAACCAGCAAGTCGCCCAGGACGGAACCCACGGCGGCAGTGCGGGCCCGGGCGCGAGTACCCAGCGCCCAGGCAGGGCGCACGAGGAGCAAGATCGGGCGGGGCGCGGCGAGGTCGTCGACCTCACGAGCTTGGCGAGCCCGCTGAGCCCAGGGCTCATGGCGGTCCCGTTCCCGCCAAAGTTTCGTCCCGCCGACCTCCCGAAGTACGCAGGCACGACGGATCCGGTCCTATACACAAGGGTGTACGAGGCCGCCGTGATGGCCTCGGGCGGTGGCGAGGCCATCATGGCGAAGAGCCTGCTTCTCGCCCTCACCGGCATCGCCCAGGCCTGGTACCTCGGCCTGGAGCCTCGCACGATCTACTCGTGGGAACAGCTCCGGGACAAGCTGCACGGGCACTTCCAGGGGTGCCGGAACAAGGAGATGACCTCGACGGACCTCAGCAACCTCCGGCAGCGACCCGGCGAGACCATCCGCGCGTTCCAACGTCGCTTTTTCGAGGTCCAGTGCCAAGTGAAGGGGGTCGTGGAGCAGACGATCTGTGAGGCAGCGAGGCGAGGCATCAACAACGAGGCCTTGGCCGACAAGCTTGAAAGGAAGCACCCTTCCCGCGTCGAGCAGCTATACGATATTATGGAGGTATACGCCCGAGTCGAGGAAGGGCAGATTCTGCGAAGGGAAGAGGCCAGGGCGACGCAGGCGTACCTGGGGAGCGAGAAGACTGAGGCCGAGCGGCACCGGCCGAGGCGCCATGAGATACATCACGTATCAGACGAAGGGCGACCGCAAGAAAGTCAAAGGCGTCAGACCGCCCGCTCCCCGCCTCGCGCGCCTCCGCGCCACCATGGAAGGGAGCCTTATACCCGACCAGGGCCAAGCCGAGGAGACCCAGCACCTCGCCCGCGAGGGGCGCCTCGCCCAGGACCCCGGCGAAAATACTGCGAGCTTCATAAGCTCTGCTCGCACTCCACAGAGGAATGCGAGGTCGTCGCCCCGCGCGCGGGCCGACGCCCCCCCCTCCCCGGGCGGAGGGCGAGCGGTGCAATCAAGAACCACGGGGCGAGGCCCCACTCGAGCTCCCGCCACCACCCCCTCGGCGCGGCTCTCCACCCGGCGGCCATGGACCTCGTCGCGTCGTCCACACAATCACCGGCGGGGGTGCTTGCACTTTCTCATCGAAGCGCCAGCGCAAGGAATACATCGGCGCGTATCCGCCGACCGAGCTCCCCGCCTGGACGAACACCCCCATCACGTTCGGCCCGGAGGACGCTGTGGGCGTGGTCCTTCCGCACCACGACGCCCTTGTCATCTCGGCCGTCATCTCCGAGGTCGAGGTCCGGCGCGTATTCGTGGATGGAGGCAGCTCAGCGGACATCCTGTTCGCCTCCGCATTGGACGAAATGGGTATCCCGCGAGCATGTCTGCAGCCTCCCGGAATCCCCCTCCTCGGCTTCGGTGGCGAGCCGATCAGGGCCCTTGGACGAATCGAACTCCCAGTAGAGTTCCGCAGCAATGGCCTTTCCTGCGCCGAGACCATCCTCTTCGACGTCGTCGACATGCCTTACCAATACAATGTCATCCTCGGGCGGCTGGCGCTCAACAAGTTCGGGGCGGTTCCCCACCACGCATACTTGTGCATGAAGATCCCCGCGCCTACCGGAGTCGTGACAGTTCACGGCGACCAAGCCCTCTCCCGCCGCATCGAGCAATCTGCAACCATCAGATACGTCCACGACGTCGTCCCAGCGGCCGAGACACCACGCTCCACCTCGCCTGCCTCAGGCGAGGTCCTCGGCATCGACCCCGCCCCCGACCAATTCATGTCGGCTACCACGGGGTGGTGGGTCCCTAAGCCCAGACCGGACGGGGAAACTCGGTCTGTTCCGTTTTCCGAAGACGAGCCTCACAAGACCGTCCTGGTCGGGGCAGATCTCCCGGCCGAGGCGGAGCAAGCCCTCCTCCTCGTCCTGCGGGAGAACGCGGACATATTCGCCTGGGAGCCCGAAGATCTGCCTGGGGTCCCCAGGAGCATAATCGAGCACAAGCTGCAGGTCCGTCCCGGGGCTCGCCCAGTCAAGCAACGGCTGAGGAAGATGTCGGCTGACCGACAGCTCGCCGCCCGCGAACAGGTCGCAAAATTACTCAAGGCCGGGGTCATTCGCGAAGTACTGCACCCGGAGTGGCTGGCGAATCCGGTGCTCATCAAAAAGGCAAACGGACAGTGGCGCATGTGCGTCGACTACACCGACCTCAACAAGACGTGCCCAAAGGACGACTTTCCCCCTCCCCCGCATCGACCAACTCGTGGACGCCACGTCCGGCTGCGAACTCATGAGTTTCCTCGACGCATACTCCGGGTACCATCAGGTGTGGATGGCCGAGGAGGACGAGGAGAAGACGAGCTTCATCACCCTGTGCGGGACATTCTGCTACGTGCGAATGCAGTTCGGCCTTAAGAACGCAGGGGCGACGTTCGCCCGGCTGATCGGCAAAACCCTGCGCGATCAAGTCGGCCGCAATGTCGAGGCATACGTGGACGACGTCGTCATAAAGAGCAGCCTCACCCAGTCGCACGCGGTCGATGTACAGGAGACCTTCAGCAACTTGCGCAAGTCCGACATGCGTCTAAACCCAGAGAAATGTGTCTTCGGCGTGCGCGCGGGGAAGCTGCTGGGGTTCCTTGTCTCCAAGCGGGGGATAGAGGCCAACCCAAACAAGATACAAGCAATCCTCAGCATGAGTCCCCCCACCACAACCAAGCAAGTTCAGAAGCTGACGGGTCGCCTCGCCTCCTTGGGAAGGTTCGTATCTCGCTCCGCCGAGAAGGGGCTCCCATTCTTCAAAGCCCTCAGGGGCTCCGGGAAGTTCGAATGGACGAAGGAGTGCCAGCTCGCCTTCGAGAACCTCAAGCAGTACCTCGCCTCGCCTCCGCTCCTCCAGAGCCCGTCCCCGGGGGATGTCCTCCTGCTGTACCTCGCCGCAACGGCCTCGGCCGTCAGCGCCGTCCTGGTCAGGGAGCAGGCGCGGACCCAAAACCCGGTCTACTACGTCTCCGAGTCGCTGCAAGGGGCGAAGCTGCGCTACACCGAGCTCGAGAAGCTGGCATACGCGCTAATCATGGCCTCCCGAAAGCTTCGCCGCTACTTCATGGCCCATTCCGTCCGGGTCCCGACATCGTTCCCAATCGGCGAGATGTTCCGCAACAGAGAAGCCACCAGCCGAGTCAGCAAGTGGGCAGCCGAGCTCGCCCCGTTCACCATCGAGTTTCTTCCTCGAACCGCCATCAAGTCGCAGGTCCTCGCCGACTTCGTCGCCGAATGGGTGCCCCGCCCGGATTTCGAACCCATCGCGGGCGACTCTGTCTGGACGCTATACGTCGACGGTTCCTGGTGTGCGGAAGGAGCGGGGGCCGGCGCGGTTCTGGTGTCGCCGGGGGGAGCGAAGATGCTATACTCGGCCCGCCTGGACTTCAAAACAACGAACAACGTCGCCGAGTACGAGGCTCTTCTACTCGGCCTCCGCAAGGCGCGCGCGGCCGGGGGCGCGCCGCCTCCTCGTCCGAAGCGACTCGCAGTTAGTCGCCGGCCAAGTCGGAAAGGACTACCAGGCAAAAGATCCAGAAATGGCGAAGTATCTGGCGGCGGTAAGGGCCGTTGAGAAACACTTCAGCCCGCTTCCTCTTCTCCCCCGCCTTAGTGTCTCCGGCCGGGGCGATGTCCGGGCGAGCAGGAACATCCCAGCCGAATAGCTCGCAGGCCCGGTTCCGGCGAACGGCGATCATCTTCGAGACGACCACCGCCTCGGACGGCAAGTAGCGCCCCAGGAGGAGATTCGCGTCTCGCTCCGCCCGGGCGAGGTCGTACCCCTTCGTCGGCTCGTACCCGTAAAAGGAGCAGGGCCCGAAAGGTTGCCCGTCGGGAGTAGGTTTGCACTTCATCCTCCAGCCGGTGGCGAGCGGCCGGATCTTCAGAAGGAGGTACTCCTGGACTAAGTCGCGCGACGAGAGCTGGTGGCTCATCACCTTCAAGGCGTCGCGCCTCGCCAAGTCCGCCGTGGAGGCGAGCGGCGTGCGATTGGTGTACCCAGGGGCGACTTTATCGCCGGTGAAGCCGAGGTCGCCGACCCGGTAGAAAAACCACTCGTTCTTCCAATTCTTCCATTTGTTCTTCAACGCCATGGCCGGGTACGAGCCGTCGGAGCCTCAGCACCCTCGGAAGCCGATCGTCCCGAAGAGAGAGTGGGCCCCGTTGTGGACGGCCGAGGTGGTCATCACCGGTTCGTGAAACATAGCGAAGCCGGCCGCCGTGCTGTCCATCCGCATCGACTTCATTGCGAACTCGAAGATGGCCAAACGGGAGATGGCGGTCGGGTTGAGATCCGAGATCTCCAGGCCGAAGTGGTCCAAGACGAGCTGGACGATGGGCGCAGCGGGGAAAGTGAGCCCGGCCCTGAACTGGTCGGCGAATACGACGATGTGGCCCGCCGGCGGTTTAGCTCTTGTACACCCTTCCTCGGGGAGGGCCGGCCCGTGCTCGTCCAACCCCAGGGGGAAGCACCCCGCCGCGCTGAGGCGAGACAGCGTGGTGTCCGACGCCTGAGTCGTACCAAGCCACCGGGTGTAGGTGACCTCGGCTCCCTTCTTCCCCTTCTGCTTCGTGACCGCGGCGGTCTTGCTGGTCGACATGGTCGTCTCTTCCTCCTCAAACGCCAAATCGTCCTGAAGACGCTTGATCGCAACCCAGTGCGAGCGGCGAATTGTGCCGAAGGTAGGAACCGGGTGAGAAGGTCTCAAGGCTCGGGCGCAGTGAGCGGCGAGTTGCAAGCGGAGAAGGCAGATGCTGTGACGCGGAAAGGGACGGGGGTATTTATAGCCCCGGGGTGGCCCGAGCTACGAGGTGAAGTAACGGGCGCGGAGCGGGATAAGCGGGTTGGAGCGTAACCGCCCGTGACGTGAGGCGGCCTTTACGGAAACTGGCGAGCAAGGAGATCGGGGATCAGGAGAGTCGGAGGGGGCACCTCGCCCCGGGCTCTCCGCCTCCCACTAGAGGAAGGATGCGGGCGTGAACGACGTCGAATTCCCCGCCGCTCGCCCCCGCAAGGGGCTACTGTTGGGGGAGTCCGGGCGAGGCTCCAGGACGAGGTACCCCCTGTCCTCTGTTCATGTCATGATTAACGTAAGGAGTTATGCAGGGGTCTTAGGTGGGATCGAGCCAACGGGAAGCCATCTCGGTCGGACGACTTAACCGCTGAGGCGAGAAGCAAGTCAGCCCCCACGGACGAGGTAAGAGGGCGACTCGGCCGGAGCGAGGAGGAAGGCGAGGTGGGACCACCGGGTACGGACGACGTCACCGGCGCAGAGGACGACAAGGGCGGAGGCGAGCCGTACCGGCGAAGGGAATCTACGAATATACCGGCGCATGTAGTAGGTAGCGGCGAGGTGGAGAGTACGAGTTCGGCCAAATGTACGGTGACACGAGCTAGGAAAAGATTGTAACCTTTAGAGGGGTAGCGATGTATTTACACTTGTAAGCCGGTTTTGCCTATATAAGGGCAAGTTGGCACCCCGTATGGAGGAGGATGAATACAAGCTTCCACCACACATTCTTCAATACTTTTGTCTTCGGCGGTGGTTGGATAAAGTCCCGCGGACGCTTGGCTTCGTTCCCCAAGTCTTCCCCTAGCACCTCGATCTCCGACCCGGGGTGCCTACACCTGCTGACCGAGAGCCATCTCGTCGACAGTATGATTATTATGGTTATTATAGGTTATGTACGTAAATATAGATTATTATGGTTGTACTTCTTGTCATAATTTAATTAGGATATTTTGAACTACTTTAGTATGATTAGTATGGTTATGTACGTATAAAAAAGTTAGTAAGATTATTAGGGTTATGTAGTATTTAATTAGGATATTTTGAACAAGTTTAAATTCATAGTTTAGTTAGGTCTCGTTGAATAGAATAAGTAGAATTGATTAGACGTCGAAAAAAATAAGGTTAATTTAGGTCGAACTAATTAAGAATTATTAGACATGTAGAATGTTGTTGTTTAGTTAGGTTAATTATTACGTGTTTGTGTTGATCGTTGCATTCGATTGTGCTAAAAGTTCTATCCCGATTTGTCGGTTGATAACCCTGGTGTGTTTCGGATCACCCTTGTACACGCCGTAAGCGTGTACTCGACCTACATTTAGCACGAAAGAATTTAGCGGTCGCGCGACGTAATAGAACTGCATGTCTTACTAAGTATGTGACGAAGATATCAATTTATGTTACGGCAGGTATGTCAGAGTTAGTAAATATGACGGTGTACTATGGTCCTGGGGTTGTTCGATCAAATCATAGTGGGGTTGATCTTAGTGAATTCAGCCATGTTGATTTGCCTATATCCGATCCGGAGAGGCTGAACTTTAAGGAAGCCAATCATTGGCTTACACGTACCTTCTCGATGGATCCTGCACTATATGCTGTGACCATTCAGGCAGTGTTTACCAAGTCTTGCACTGATATTAAATGAGACTTGTTGCCGATCGAGAGTACTAGAGACTGGAGATCGTGGATGCGGGTTTGCAATGCTAGAAAAAGTCCTCCGGTCGCACTAGTGCAAGCCATCCTGAAGGGTGCCGGGTCAGAAGGCGGTGGGTATGAAGCGGAGCAGAACAATCTAGAACCACAGGTGAACGAGGTAGTTCATTCCTCTTGGCAAGGTGGGCAAGCTGGGCAGAGCAGTAAACCGGCAGAAATAGGTCCCACGGGGCAGGCGGATGAAGAAGAGGATTTCGAGTCCATGCAGGAGGTAACGGAACAGGAAGATGAAGATGGAATGGCTGAAGATGTTGATGAAGATAGCGGTGACGAAGATAACATTCATGCGTCCCCGATTCCGAGTGCATGGAATCAGGAACTTCTTGGTGGCATGACTGTGAATGATGGCCATGATTCTGGTTGGGAATATAACAAGAACCAGATCCAAATTGGTTCGATGTATGCTACCAAGAAAGAATTGAAGCATGCCGTCACGCAATGGGCCATGTCCACGCAGAGGATTTTCAGGACTGACATATCTTCCCCAAATAATTTAACCTTAACATGTACGGCTAATGGCTATGAAAGCAAGGTGCGTGCCCATGTGCCCAAGTATGAAGTGAATTGGGTCGTGACCAACGTCGTGCCGCACACTTTGCGTCAGAAGCAATGTCCTAGCACGCCACCCCAATCTGACATCCACTCTCATCGCAGAACTGATGTACAGCGAGATAGTGGAGAAGAAAGACATGGAAAGCAAAGCACATACAAGTTGCAGTAAAGAGCAGGTACAAGTACGAAATCCCATATGGGCAGGCTTGGAGGGCTAAGCAGAAGGCCATGGAGATGCGCTTCGGCACTTTCTATGACTCGTACGACAACCTGCCCCGTCTGCTTTATACACTCCTCCTCCGGAACCCAGGGACACATGTTGACATACAACACTCGGTGAACCCGCATTTTCCAGGCTATAAAGTGCTGAACCGAGCTTTCTTCTCTTTCGGTGCATGCATTGAAGCTTTCAGGCATTGTCGTCCAGTGCTGTGCGTGGATGGGACATTTCTGACAGGCAAGTACAAGGGGCAGATCCTGACGGCGATTGGTGTGGACGGCAACAATCAGATCCTGCCATTGGCGATGGCGTTCGTTGAGGGTGAGAACTTCTCGAGCTGGTTATGGTTCTTCAGGCAGCTTAAACATGGAGTAGTGAAGAATCGGGAGAACGTATGTGTTATTCACGATAGGCACCCTGGCATACTGAAAGCCGTGAAGACACTCCAGGAACCAACGGCTGATGAAGATCAACCTGGCGACTGCAAAGCCGTTGGTGCATGCGCCATCTGGGGGCTAATTTTTTAGCCAGTTTAGGAACAAGCGCCTGATGAATCTGTTTAAGAGGCTGTGCAAGCAGAACCAGGAGAAGAAGTATAAAACTTTGTGGGGGAAGCTCGATGACTTTACTAAGAGCGAGATCATTGATCGCAAGAAAAAAATGTGGTACTTAGCCCGGAAGAAGAGCCACGGGAGCTTTCTGCTATTCCAACGATTGACCCTCCTGGTATGAGGAGGAGGAAGGCGAAACAAATAAAGAGTTTCTCTCAGTGGATAGAGAAAGAGCCGCCTGAGAAGTGGTCTTTGCTTCATGACACTCATGGTGCTAGGTACGGCATCATGACGACCAACCTTGCGGAGTTGTACAACTTTGTGCTTAGAGGGCAGCGGGGTTTACCTCTAACTGCATGGCACCGTGAGGTACTTTCAAGAGAGGTACAGAAATGCTGCACTGCATATGAACAATTTTCTTGCGACCCCGTACTGTGCGAAGGTCATGAAGTACATGGAGGATAAGATTCAAAAGGGATTAGGGCACACAATCTACAGCATTGGGAATCTAGAAAGGAGGTACGAGATACGTCTGAGGGATAAATCTGGTTTTGGGGCTGCGAATGAGACGAAGACGCATGAGGTTATAATTGGAATGGAAGGCACGCCCACTTGCAAGTGCACATGCAACAAACCGAAGCTGCTACACCTGCTTTGCTCTCATGTGCTGGCTGCATGTGGCCAAATAGGGATGGAGTCAATCTCGTTCGTGTCACAGTACTATCTGAAGCAGTCTGTGCTCCATACTTGGAGCGGGGAGATAAGTGGATTCCGTGCGGTTGGCAACTTTCAACAAGGTAGACGAGGCTCAAAGGGAATACATCCCAGATTTAAGACTACTCCAGGTAAGACGAGGTCGACGGCAGGTTCGTCGTATTCGTAACGACATGGACCAATCGGAGGCTGGTGGTCC
Source organism: Stipa capillata (assembly GCA_019208055.1). NCBI lineage: Eukaryota > Viridiplantae > Streptophyta > Magnoliopsida > Poales > Poaceae > Stipa > Stipa capillata. The sequence continues at coordinate 9,977 of JAGXJF010003314.1, forward strand.
AACTAGACAGTGCATGCAATGCTCAAGGTATGGGCATAGAAAGAAATACTGTCCTGACTTACAGAAACAAGGCCAAGGGGATACTGCAGGTGGCGCTACCATATCGGTGCCTGGATGCACAGCAGGAGAACGTTGAAATGCTATTTAAGAATTTGTGCTTTCAACTTAGTTTGTTCCGTACAATAACTTTTTTATTTGGTATGTGTTGAATTAAAATTGTGTTTGTATTCCCGTAAGTTTGTATTTTCCTGTAAGTTCCCTGTAAGTTCGTATTTTCCTGTAAGTTTGTATTTCCTGTAAGAATCCTTAAGTTTGTAAGTTTGTAATTCCTGTAAGAGTCCTTAAGTTTGTAAGTTTGTAATTCCTGTAACAATCCTTAAGTTTCTAAGTTTGTAATTCCTGTAAGTTTCCATAACATGGTATCCCTTCGTGTGAATCCTTAAGTTCATATTTATATGATTCCATAAGTTTATATTTGTATGAATCTATTATTACCGCAGGTATGGCCACGTATCGTCTTCTGGATCATATGGTTGACATACAACACCGGGGGAGGCTACTGGAGGAGGGCCAAAAGCTCCCTGTGCTCATCACTCGCACGCCTCAGGAGGATTGGATGATACACCCTGACTGGGTTGTCAGGTGGGTCTCGTTGTTAGGTACATTGTTCGAAACTAATCTGTATTATATAACTTCACGCTAATTTCATTGTTCTGTACTTGTTACACAGGTTGGCTTGGGCGGGTCTCCTACCCCTGGCATGGATGGTTGAGGCTACTGCGGCAGAGTGGAGGCTCATGCCACAAGATGACGATGATGACGAGCCAAGAGAGCAGTACAATGAGCAATCTTGTCGTTTTTGTTACGACCGGTCACTGATCACCTGCTTAGTGGACCGTTGGAGGCCTGAGACCCACACTACACTTTCCTTGGGGAGAGATGGCGCCTACTCTCCAGGACGTCTCGTTCTTGTTGGGCCTACCATTGGCTGGAGCCGCAGTTGGACCGTTGGAGCCTCCAGTAGGTTGGCACGAGGACATAGTGTTCCGTTTCGCAGGTGTTGCTCAGGGGGTTGGGGATTTGGTTCGAGATGCTAACGGGCCTATGTGGCGGTGGTTGCACAACTTTCAGGTAACTCTGGTTGCCTTTATTATTCATTGCAAACTTACTTTTAAAATGTTATTACCTTTTTGATGTATTTTTTCTATGTAGATCGGTGTCACATCCCGATTTCCTAAAAACCCAAAAATCAGGGCTTACAAAAACTTTGTGTGTTAATAAGTGAGATCATCTATGCTCTTGCCAAAATGTTCTCATACCAAAACTTAGCATGACCACATATACGCGTATACGCCACATGTGATCATGCCATCTCTTTTCGCATTTGGATTTTCTCGGTGTTCTTGGAGCATGACTTTATATCGCGTATGACGTATACACATATACGCTACCCCTAGAATCCTCATTCTCAACAGATCAACAAAACCTATCAGTAAGGTCCGATCTCTGGATAAATGAACAACATGTCCTGACCTCTCCTTATTCCTGACACAATAGGTATATACCACTTCCCCTCAAGCCCTACCTCGGTATATACACCATATACGCAAGCCCCAAAAGTCGCCCCCTTCGATGGAGCAACCCACCCATATCAACACAATCCGACCCCAGAACTCTGAACAATGTGTCATGGACCCGTACGTGCTAACACACCACACACGCACCATATACGTGCATGAACCCTAACGCAACATATACACCCTATACGCCCACACATTCACGGCACCCTGCCACCAACCAACCCCAAACCGCGGTGAAAGGATTTCCAAAAGTTTCCATATTCCCTCCGACCCTTGCCACGCCCCAGAACCCTAGTTTCCAGCCTCGACCCTTTTATTCCCCAATTAAATCCAATTCTTGCCAAAAACCCTAATCACGAGACCTACCTCTCCTCAACTTTTCCAAAAATTTCGAGAAATTTTTTGGGACAACCTAAAACTACTATTAACTCAAATATAACATAAAATATTAGTGCCCAGTTCAAAAACATCTGAACATGAAAATAATAAACCCTAGGGCAAAAATGGGCATTGAACTGCAACCCCTAAAAATAAATGTAAGAAAATTTCGATAAAATCTCACGAGGAACCTTATACAACCAGGAATGTGAATAGCAGAAACATGGACGTGTCACGTTCAAAGATTTGCAACCAACATCATCAAACACCTTGCTCCTAGAGGTTTCCTCACATAAAGTCACGTGAACCCTAAGTAAAAATCATGTCAAAAGATTGGTGAAACCCCTCCTCAGTTTTCCCGACTTACCTAAAACCTATAGCTCTTATGGACATCACCTCGTCTTGCCACTTTCCTTTAAACCAAGCCGCTGGCATAGTGAAGCTCAGCATAGCATTCAAGTCCCACACCCCAAACATTGCACATTCGGTGCCAGAACTTGCCTGTGCTCTTGAACACGTCCTCACGAATCACTGAGACAAAGCTTTGCGTAGCCAATCTCATTGAGACACCTTGTGGCAGCCCATGCCACCCCTGGGCATGCTCTGGCCACGCCCGGTCTTGCCACAGCGCACCTTGCCGCGCCGCCCGTCGTCTCCCGAGCCAGCTGTCGACAAGTTCGCCGCCTGCCTCACCGGCGCATTCCTCGGCCACCCCTGGACCCTTCCCCAGCTGGCAACAGCTCAAGCGCCGCCCCGAGCCATCCCATCCCGTGCCAAGCTCGCCAGTATGCAAGGCCGCACCGTCCGCCGCGCCGCTCGTCGTTGCAGCACCGCCCAAGCCACCAGCACGCGCAACGGATGTCCTCCCATGTCCCTGTGGCCACAGCGCTACTCTGTTTGCCTCGGCCGCTTCCCATCGCCGGTATTGAAGAAGAACAGCGGCCGATACCAACCTCACCTCGTCGTTCCGCCTATTTAAAGACTGCCAAGCCCTCGCTCCATGTCCAAACCAATAGCCCGAGTTTCTCCAACCCTGGTGCGCCCCGTTCCTCCTCCCCATCAGCTGTAGTCAGCCCAAGCCACCACCGAGCTCCAACCTAGCTCCCATTCCCCCCCCCCTCTGTTTCACACCAATCCGAGCCACCCAAGCTATGCTAAGCTCCCTAGCCAAGTGAGCTGAGCCCAGGAACCTCTCCCCTTCCCTTAAGCCTCTTCCTCCCCTTCGATTTGCAGCCCGCTGCCGGTAACACCACTGCCCGAAGCGCCGCCGCCACACCCATCACTGAGCCATCTTCGCTCTCAGCTATCTAGGCTACCCTCCAAACCGGCTGCTCAATCAGCTCACCTGGCTTGTTCCCCAACCTTCCCTCCTCCTAACGGCGCAACCAATTTTCCCTAAGGCCCTTCACTGCCGAGAACCCCAAATCCGGGAAAGCTCCAGTGCCGGAAGCTCTCACCGCTCGGACCTGAGCCACGGAAGCAAGCCACCGGGTCTAAAACCCACCTTACCGAACCGCATCAAGCAAGCGAGTAACCCCATGACGCGCGGGCCCAGGTAAGGGCGAGGGCCACCAGCAGCTGAGCGGCGGCGCCCCACCTCAATTCTGTCTCCGCGATTGGAAAGTGTATACGCGTCTAGTACAGAAAGCGTAAAACATCAAACTCGGTTTTGTTCAGAACCCGCTGCTGTTTGGTTCGGCCGGTTCGATTAAATTTCGACCGGTTTTCACTACCGACCACCGGTTCTAGAACCCAGGGAAAATTCCTAAACTTCTGGTTCAAAAGGATTTAAGTTTTGAAGTCATGTAAAGCAGGATCAGTAGGGGTTAGAATTTGATTATTTCTTTTCCTTAAAAGCAACACATATATTACATATATACCAAATCCAGTGTAGTCAAATAAACCTTTTTTTCATATCGTCTAGCATAAATCAAGGTATCTAAAACACTAGCTAAGGTGTTAAAACAATGTTGTTAAAATACAACCTTAGGAGCACGGATTCCTTCCGGTCGGATGCATCTCTATTCTATGCCAGAATTAGCAGATACCTAAGAAAATATATCCTCTCCTCCAAGATTTGAAACTTACAATCCCAGGGCACTACCACCGGTTCTGGAGTCCCTAATTAGAATCCAGAGCTTTGGTTCAAAAGAATTACAAGGTTTGAAAATATTTAGCTAGCCAACCATAGGGTCTTGATTTAGGGTGCCTTCTTCATTTTGAATAAACATATACCATGCTTACGTCACTTTTAAAGCAACTCCAGAATAACTTTCCATCCTGTCCAGCGAATGCAAGATGTCTATAGTATTCAGTAGTCCAATAGGGTAAAAGATTTAGTAAACACAACTCTAACGATGTAAGTTTCATATGAACGCAAATACCGTCATTTTATGTAGCATATAAGCGTATACCCACCATCTAGGGCATTCCTTGTGCTCGTAGACTTGAGTTCCAAAACCTCGGGACCTTACCACTAACTTAAGCCCATATATACACACCCCATCCTCCGTCAGGGGTTGCCCTGGAACACGACAACTCCTCGGATAGGACGATCAACCACTTCGAAAACCCTAACCCTAACCCGACCAAATAGGTCTGCATTTTACGCGAGCTGTTCATTCGGAGTTTCTTTCCTAAACCTAAGGACCAGTAGCTCATAGAACCCTAATGACCCTAATGGCATGGTTTCCCCTCCGATTAAAGGCGCCGTCATTTTGTGTGGCATACATGCATGTTGTCTGTTTTGTTGGAGTTGTTCTATTTGCCTCTTATTCGACGACTCTTCAGCGTGTAGTTGACAGAGTGAGATACGTGTGTGAAGAAGACCCAGAATCACCTCCACGTCAGGAACAAGACCAAGAACTGCCAGGCAAGCTTTCCCGCCTTGAACATGTTGAATCCCATACTTGCAAAATTAATTATCTTGTTTGCGAAACTTGCATGCTATGTTAGTATTAACGTTACTTTATGCTAGAATAGATATGCCTAGTAGCTGCATGAGACATAGGTCTGGAATCTGACCCTTGTAACCACAGGCATATTTAGTCGGTTGTTAATCGACCGATAAATTAGTAGGGATATAGGCATTAGCCGTGCTTAGTCCTGCTGTAGTGAAACCTAAGCTTTACCAGTTACGATGGGAATGGGATCAAAACCCTCGGTTTGTTTATGCATTCCGAGGAATCTTTTAAAAAGGAAATGTTTATCAAAATCCCGAACGAAATGATGAAGGATTTTGATTTGGGCAAGAATATTAAGGGGTGTTGGAGGATGGTAGAGTAGCCGGTTGCTACTTGAGGTGATGAGTATGGAATGGTAGTGTAGCCGGTTGCTACCTGAGGTGAAGAGTTGAAACTGGAGTCTTACTCAAATCGGTTAAGGACCAAACCTAAATGCCGCTAAATCAGTTCCACACCGTACGTCCACATGTCCTTTATGGGAAGGACTTGACTCGGTACCCTGTCTAATGCTAGGGCTCGGAACCGTGGGAAGTTAGGGTGATGTGCTAGGGTGGATTTGGGATCCCTAGAGGATCTTCACGGAACTACGTGGAGGTAAAGCTCTCAGTGAGTTCCACGTGGTACGTGTACATAGGTTCGACACAAAGGTGGAGAGTCCCATTTTTGTCATCCGGGATGCAAAAGTTGGATTACCCACCTAGCGGGTCTGGCTCTAGTGTGAACACAGGTGAACGGTCTCGTTGTAATAACCTTGCCGATACACCTTGTGAAGTGTATCCGTATGCGCACGGCAACAAGGGTGACTTACATCTTGTGGGTAAAGCCGTACAACCTCTGTAGAGTGTTAAAAACTATTCGAATAGCCACGTCCTCGGTCATGGACATGAACTGGCAAGGCCACACACTGGTTAAACTAAGTTTTATTTGTGAAAGTTTGGGAAAGGGCTTAAGGACGTGAGCATGACGTGTCCACAGAGTGCAATTTACGCTACACGGCTGGTAGCAAGGAATTGCAGGAGGAGGATGCTAGCCGTACTATCCGGGATAGTACGGGCTAGGCATTGAGTTAAGCGGAGGCTAGCCGAGCTATCCGGGATAGCACGGGCTGAGCTCTGCGTTGAGGAGGCTAGCTGTACTATCTGGGATAGTACGAGCTGAGCAATGAGATGAGGAGGCTAGTCATACTACCCGGGGTAGTATGGACTGAGTCCTCACAAGTGATAAAAAGGAGGTAGCTGGGTCTACCTCAAGAGAAGTTTTTGTTGCTTTGAATTGCTCGGATTTACAAAACTACTTTGGAATCTATTATTCTCGTATTTAAATTGAAAACTTACATTTTCGCACAACAAGCAACTTAGGTTAGAGCTATTCCTTGATCCATTCCCTGCATGAAATATTGCCGTATATTTCCTCCTGTGGGAATAGCTTGCGAGTACATTCAATGTACTCACCTAGCTTGTTGATTTGGCCAGACGAAGGAGACATCAACTCCGAAGATATGATTACGATCACGACAGCTAGGGCGTAACCCCAGTCAGTTGCCTGTCGGGATTTGGCATATTGCTGGGCCACATCATCGCTTGTTTTTCCGTTGCAAATTTATAGCCGTTGGGCTACAGGTATCAGACAATCAACCTTCACGGTCTATGTACTTAAATTCGTATGTATGTCAATGATATACAAGTTAACTTGTGTATACCGACTACTGATCTAGGGACCGGTACAGTAATTACAAGGGAGTATCCGGCTTAAAAACCGGGTACGCCACAATCGGCGCGCTAGGTTACCCTGGTGTCGCGCTCCGCGCTTACGGAGCAGCAGGTTGACCGTTGTCTAGAGGCATACATCTTGTGGCTCTTCGACAAGGTGATGTTCACGTCCAGTCACGTGAACACTGTGGATGCTCGCTATATCGGAATAGCGTGGGAGATCGCGGATGCACGTTGCCGCGAGGACATAGTTCAAAGGAGTTGGGGTTCAGCCGTCCTGGCCGCTACTTTGAGAGTCATATGCAATGCTTGCAGCAAGCGCACCGAGAAGTCGGCGGTACTGGGTTGTCCACTTTTGTTGCAGCTTTGGTCGTACGAACGATTCCCGATCGAACGGCCAGACGTGCAGTTCGATGTACCGTACGACGATAGGGAGTACCACGGGGACCTCATCGACATGCCTACTTTTGGGACACTCTGGACACGGAGATGGTTTAGTTTTATACTAAATATGGTTTCTTATAAAAATACTTCATTTTTTGTTCTTATTAATTATTTTCATTCCCGACAGGTACGATATGCTAGTGAACAGGTCAGGAACTGCTACCCAGCCTTCACATCACAGTTTGATACGTTGCACCCTAGTCAGGTGATCTGGGAGCTGAAGCGTTGACTTGACGAGCGCCTGGCGGGATTTCAGCCTTGTGTACCAGAGACCTCGACTACTGGATGACGAAGGCTACCGTAGTGTTTGACGTCACTGTGGAGGTAACCACTGTGCATTGGGTGCTGCGTCAATTCAGTAAACGGCAGTTGTGTCCTCCCCCAGCACCGCCCACGCTCCAGCCTCACATCCACAAGTAAGAGCATGCAAGGTTTTATTGTCAGATAATAGTATTGTAATATGTTTTGCTCACTTCATACGAATAATCATGAAATGTAGGTACAGCCGTAAGGGTGGAAACAAGATAACAACAACTTGGGCATGAAACCTTGCGCCGTTTGTTAAACGGTGGACGACGGCAAGCGCAGATCTCTGGCACGAGGACACGGCGTTCGACCCAGTCGAGTACGATGCGTACCTCCAGTGGTACCGGTCCGGTACGAGGTTGTTCTATGTACCGCGTGCCGACCCAGATGAGATGCAGCAGGGCCGCACGTCGGATCACTACCCGGCTGCTTCTGGTGTTGGTGTTAGGCACCACGCGGTAAGTGCCACGATTTTCATTGTTTGCTATCAAATATCGAAAACAGAAGTACTGAGCAACTAATAATAATCCTTTCGCATTTGCAGGCGCAGATGACACTTGAGGCTCAGGAGGAGGTTGCGGCACTTCTTAACCGACTTGACATGGGGATTGAGATCAGTCCATCCAATAATCGATCTACGTGGCAGCGTCTCAACAGCAAGCTTCGGAAGATCTTCGAGACTTTGACCTGTACGCGCGCTTCAGACTTCACGACTGGACGGTCTAGTCGTCATGCGCACCGTCCCCCACGGCACTCCTCGTCGTCGTGGCAGCCGCAACCGCAAGTCCAGCCACCTCCTCCTCTCCCGGCGTAGGCGGGTGGCTCGTCGTGGCATCACCAGCCACAGTCGTCACGCCAGCCTACACCACCTCTCCCGACGCAGGTGGGTGGCTCGTCGCGGTATCACTAGCCACACTCGACACCCCAGCCAGCACCACATCTCCCGACGCAGGCGGGTGGCTCATCGTGGCATCACCAGCCACACTCGACACCCCAGTTAGCACCACCTCTCCTGACGCTGGCGGGTGGCTTGTCGTGGCATCACCAGCCACAGTGGACATCCCAGCCAGTACCACCTTTCCCGACGCAGGCGGGTGGCTCGTACTGGTACAATCCCCATTCTGTGATGGTCCACACTACAAGTAAAGCCGCATTACTAATATGGTCTTAGTATTTTCTTGGATTATATTACTAAAAACAATTGTTTACTATAGGTGACACGGTTCCCGTTTTGGCGTTTACGGGTTCACCAGATACTTTTGAGTATGGCGACATGTGGAACCAAGCGAACGGTTCAGGGGTTGTTCCTCACTTTCCGGCGTTTCAGACTCCACCACCACCACCCACACAGGTCACACAGTCGCCGCCTCGTCAGCCGGATGAGCCGATTTACAGCAGGGGTCACCGTCAGCCACAGCCGGCACAGCCCTTGACACTGTCCGGTCCTCGCAAGAGACCACGTCGTCGTACTCGTAGAGCCACTACACCCGCCGCACCACAGGGAGGCCCAGGAGGACCTGACCAAGGAGACGAGCAGGACTAGTTTTTTTTTAGTCGTACATTCACACCATTTCCTTTTGCATTTTGACTATCTTTAGTTCTACTGAATTGCATGGAACACTTTGTTTATTTCTTGGAGATCTAGAGTTCAAAACATCATCAGCACTACACATGGCGTGACAACACGGTACGATAACATTCACATACAGCCAAACAACCTAATAGAACATTGAAATAACTACTCAGAGCCTTTCGGATATTTTCCCTTCCTCATACAACGAGCGTGAGCTTCCTCTCCTTCCTTCGTGCGACGCATCATCTCGCGCTTCATCGCCCTTTCGGCCTCACGTGCCTCCGTAGCTCGAGGTTCCGCCTCCTCCTTTTCTTTGCGTTGCGTCTCCTGCCAACGCTTTCTCTTCTCCTCCTCCTCTTCCTCGTGCATGCGTTGCAGAAACCGATCTCGACTACAGTCAACCTTCCACATGAGTTCTTCCTCAGTCTCTTTCGATTGGGTAATGTCCAGCCACTGTATGTAGTCACATATAGTAGGTGGAGACTGCAAGCAAACGACTGTTACCATAGTATTACATCGTGTTACAAATGCGGGTATGTGTGAGTTTTACCCTTTCACGCCGTCTGAACATGCCAAACTTCGGTGGCTCTTCGTCGTAGTTAGCACACATGAAAAATCTTCTTCCGTACGTGTATGAGAACTCTTGCGACTTCATCAGTCTGCACGGATCTTGGCACCAGCAAAGGGGAACTTCGACACCTGTGGGCACGTCGGCATACATCTTCTCCTTCGGCATCTCGTTAGTACCAGATGAAGCCATTCCTACCATTTTGCATTACGGGCATAGTTACTATTTCCAGGAAACTAAACAAAAAAATAACGCAACTATTTACCTCACACGTGCCCCGCTGCCGAGATCCCTCTTCCGTCTGACCTCCCGAACTCTAATGTCCCCTCTCTCCCCCTTGCCACTTCCGAGAGCTTTTTTCTTCTCACCTCGCTCCCGAACCCTAACCCCTCTCCTCTCTATCGATTTTTGAATTTTTCGTGGATGGGTGGGAGGCAGAGACAGGTGAGGGGTGATTAAATAGGGAGCACTGCGCTTGGGTGATGTACTGGAGGTGACCTAAAGGCCAAAAGGGGTTGGAGGCGTTCATAGGCGACCAAAGGCCAAAAAGGGCGCTGGAGGGGAGAGGGGCGCACTTTATAGCCCTGTTGTCCGACCGTTGGACGACTGCGGGGCTGGTCGTCCAACCGTCGGACGACTGCGGGGCTTGTCGTCCAACCGTCGGACGACAGGTGCCGACTTCGCGTCACCGAAAGTCGTCGCCTGGGGGAAGTACAGGGACCTGTCGGTCGACCGTTGGCCGACAAGCCCTTCGTCGGTCGGCAGTGGGCTGACAAGCCCATTGTCGGCGCACGGTGGGCCGACAGGGTCCTATTTTTGTAATTTCTGAAACAGGAGGTATTGATCTCGAATTTTTTGTTTTAAAAATAATATTTATAAAAAAATTCGACTTTTTCTCTCCATCGAATACCTTTTTCCTCTTCATGCTCTGACCTACCCAAACTCCAAACCGACCCACCACCGCTGTGCCCTAGAGCTGCCGCCGTGCTGTAGCTTAGGGTCACCGCCTCCGCCTCGCACGCCCAAGCCCTCCGCCTCGCACCCGCGTGGCCGCCATTGCCGTTCCCGTTCTACCTCATCGCTCTGCACCCTATGCCCCTGTCCGCAATCTTGGACATTGGTTTCTGAGGTATGAACACACACGATCTAGATCTGCCCCTGCTTGTTGAGGATCGATCTCAGACTGGCCCCATCCCACCTCATCCCATGGAACTATCCTCTCATGCCCATGTATTTCCCTGTATATTCCCTTGAATAATTACCACTAATAGCAGTATATATTCAAAGAAAATTGGGACTCCATTTGAATCCGAATACCCTGCTTTTAAGGCTGCCCCCTGCGCCTGGATTGTTTGTCTGTGTGTTCATCCGTGCTGTGCGAACTGGGATTAGCAGGATTTTGTTCTTTGTCGAGGCTATTTGAATAGTCTATTTCCTAACTGGAGGCATTTCAGATGGTAGGTTACTGGGCTCGCCGCCTTTGACATGTGTAGAAGAACATGTAAGACGAGCCCCACAGCATGTTTTTAAGTTGTGTGACTACTTTGATCCATGCAGTTACCTCTCCTACCATGGCTGTTCGATTGAGATGTTAACTTCATTTTGTTTTATGAATTTGCGGTAGAATCGGATCGAACACCCATTATAATGTGAAAAAAAAACTTTGCAGTCCACATGGCAGAGGACTAACCCTGAATGGGCACGGATAAGAAAAATCTAGGGTGCACTGATGTACTCTTATCAGCTTGTATGTGCTTTCCTTGAAACATTTTTGCTCAATTTTAGAATTGTATTAGGCTAAAACAAGTTTGTGTCTGTACCCAGAATTCAGTTTATTCTTGCTATGGTTATGAATAATAACTATACCAGGACAAGTTGCGACATGGATAGATTGATTGTCTCATCTGCATGTTCATCAGAGGGAGGTAATAGTACTTCTTTTTAACTGCAGTCTAGTTTTGTTACAGGAAACAATCTGAAATTCTGAATTAAGGCAAAGATTGGCGTGATGTCTTTCCTGAGGCTGTTACCAGAAAGGTTTCCCAAGTTTTGTAGGTACTTGCACATCTCACCTTGAAAAATTCAACAAGCATGTGTTATTTTATAAATCCTCCATTTACAAACCCACCATTATCATGGAGTGGAATTCTGTTTTAATTAGCTTTCTTGATGATCACACACACAGGCAGATGGAGCGAGATGTTGAGACTGTATTCAACGTTCTGCAGCCAGGTCCAATAGGGATTGTGGAGCACAAATTCAGCAATGCAGAGATCCGCGAGGCCCAAGCTACAGTGAGGATTGCAGTTGTGAATTGGCGAAGGAACTGGACCCTGGAGAGAAATCTTGGCAGTGGTCCTTTTGACAAATGGAAGTAACGCCCTACATCATGACTTGGTGCAGCAACAATACTGAAAATAAAAGTGTGTCATGGATGAACTGTTGGCGTTCCAGTAGTTGATATGTTTTCTCCATCAGTGGATCCATGCAATCTATCGTGATATACCTCCTCGACAATCTATTGTCGACAAAAGTACTACTCAGTTAGAGTTCTGTAAATTGTTCTTCTAACATCCGCTGTTCTCAACAATATCCCTTTGATCGATCTGTGCACTACTGTACTTTGTGGCTTAAATGTTTCTCCAAGTAGGATTTATGGTTATTCTTTTTTGCTCATTGCATTGCCAAACATCTCTGTAACAGAAGTAAGGCGAGCTTAAGCGCAGCTACCATGTTTCAGGGAACCACTTGCAGCTGCAGAATTTACTGAGGAATTGAAGGGGAATTCCCCTTTCTTTGTTTGTTGCATGTAATATTATTTCTTGTCCTGAAGTTGGAGTGGATCCGCCGAAGCTAACTGCCATTTGGCCAGAGCGTGTGGCTGTTAACCACGAGGTCACAGATGGAGGTTCAGGCCCTTCCTTCTAGCGATTATCCTCACAATCATCTGCCTTTTTTCTCTTCAACTTGAAGGACCCAGGCTATGTACATCAAGTAGTTTTTTATTACGTGTTTGATTCCGAGTGTGTTTAGGAATCAACTTGAAGACCTCAGGTTAATTACTGGTTCATCTTCTATAGCATGTTTTGTGCGTCTAAACCAGGCTATTTATTAGCTGCTTATTACGCTTTTGAGTCCGAGTCTGTTTAGGAATTTCAGCCAAGTCAGAGATCAGGTCGTTTAGCTATTTTTGTGCGTTGGTTAGTGCTTGCACGCACTATTTAAGGCCTTAAGTGGCCATGTAAGTATGTAACAGGCAGACGTTTTTTGTTTGGAGAAAATATACAAGAAAACGCCAGGATAGTTTTGGCTACCAAATTGGTGCGTGAGTTGAGAACCCATCTAGGGTTTGATGTTGAGCGGCTGGAACAGAGAGAGGCTGCCTCTAATTTCTGCACATGGGATCGTCCACATAATTCCTGCTGATCGTAGGGTTTCTGTCTGTTGCATGTAAGCCAACTTACTTGCTGCAGTTCTACTAGTTTCTACATACCGCAAGATTCCAAAGCTGCTGTGATCTTTTTGTTGTTCTTTGTGAGAAATTAAGAATAGAGACTCACTGTTGTGCTGATAAAAACTCCTAGTTATTAAAGCTGACATTAATTGCTGGAGGTAATTTCTACCACGAAAAATTGGGCAACTGGTGATTGCCATCGACTTCCTCCGTTGATCCTTGCCAATGTTACATATGAATATGATTAATGTAGCTTTTTTATTATCTTTACTATATATAACATATCAGTTGATGGTATCACACCTCCCATAATGATGTCACACTCTTCTCTCAAACAAATAAACCAACAAATATAATTTTTATCCTTATCTTATCCTTAATAATAGATTTGTTTGTTTGTTAAGATACTTAAAAAATTAAGGATAATGATTCTCTTAGTTTATTTGTTTATTTGAGAGGAGGGTGTGACAAGATAAAAAGAAGCTGAGTTACGTCGGCCCTCCACGCCTCTCATCAACTACGACTACATCATCTTCGTCGGCCTCAGCGCCCGCCTCAAGGGAGTAGACGACCGCCGCCCGCATGCGCGTTCCACTCGCCATGCTCAGGGATAAGGTCGCGAGTTTCACTCCCTCCAAGCTTCTCATCAATTGTGACTATGTCGGATCGACTTCGTCAGGCTCAGCGCCCGCATCAAGGGCGTCGAGGCAACCGCCACCCCCGTGCATGCCCCGCTCGCGCCACTGCGGACGCCACGCTAGCCACACTCCGCACGCGGCTCGAGTGGCATGCATCCGCGACTGCCGTCCGTGAGCTCCTAGAGCGGCCGCCACGCTCCGCGCGGGCCTCGAGCAACGTGCAGCCACAATTATCGTGTATGAGCTCTTACAATTACCACTGTGACTACTGCGCTTGCCGCACTCCAAGCAAAGCTCGAGTAGTGCACAACTGCCACTGCTGCCCGTGAGCTCCTAGAGCCACCAATGCAACCACCATTCCATGCTTGGCTCGAGTAGCACGCATTCACGACTATCACCCGTGAGTTCCTGGAGCTGCAGCTCCACACCATCTCCAAGGTCCGATCTGAGACTGTTCCTAGTTAAAGGTCAGTATAGCTTATTGTTGACACATATGGCATGTGTCGACTAGAATTTTATCCCTCTATATAGATGATAATTGTCACTGCTAGCTAATTTTTCATCATTTCATCTAAATGATTCATGTGTCATTGCTATTTAAATTTCTATATTTTTAATAAAGAAATAGCTTTTATTTTTAAATTTCTATTTCTGCATAAAGATGTATTCATATGTTGAAATTTGCATGCTTCAACCTATCATAATGCTGAGATATGTTTTTATGTTTAAAAAAAGTTACTCCAATGTGACCATCTATGAGTAGCATCATAAGGTTGCCATTAAAGCATGTTTTAAATATAAAGAACCAAATGTTCCAATAGTTCATATAATGCTCTGAGGTACACTACTACACACAGAGAGAAGAGTATTGATAAATTATCTTTACTATCTATTAGATACCAGTCGATGGTGATGATGATGGTACGTTCTCCTTTTTCTAAACTAACTCACACAAATATCTCTTCTCTAACTAACTCTTAATGTCCTGAATTTTTCTCAACTAACTCACACAAATCTCTCTCCTCTAATCTTTATCTAACTAACTCCTAACATTCTCCTTTTTCTCAACTAATTCGAGCAAATCTCTCTTCTCTAACTAACTCCTAACGTCCCAATTTTTGTTAACTAATTCCCAACTATCTCTTCTCTAGTTAACTCCTAATGTCTCGCTTTTTTTCAACTAACTCACACAAATCTCTCTTCTCTAACTAACTACTAATCCAGCTCAATTTTAAAAAACCCACCCCAACCCATGCTCTCTCTCCTCTCATCTCACCCGTCTCCCCTCCTAACCAGGCTACCCTAGCCACCGGCCAAGGGTAGAAGAGGAGCTCGGTTGGGAGAAGGAGAAGAGAAGGAAATGGAATGAGGGGAAGGAGGAGGAAGAAGCACCGCCGTCGATCGTCGACTCCCCTCCTAGCAGGGCTACCCTAGCTACCAGCCAAGGAGAGGAAAAGGAGCTCGGTTGGGGGAAGGAGAAGAGAAAGGAAGGAAAGGAGGAGGAAGAAGAAGAAGAAGAAGACGGGGAAGGAGGAGGAGGAGAAAGGAAGGGAAGGAGCGCACGGTAGTGGCGGCACCAAAAAGGGTGGCGGCAACTTAGAGGAGGGTGAGATGAAATGAGAGATAGCACAAGTCGAGGTGGGTTTTATTGTTTACTTTTTTTGGAAATTGAGTTGGATTAGAAGATAAGTGAAATCCGATGGTCTATGTTGATTAGACTCTCCAAAATTCATTCAGATTCAGATTTGAACAAACTTATAGTCTATCTTGATCAATTCGATAAGACGAACACAACACGATCACGAATCTTCCATTCAATGCATGGTTTTAAAAGTCAAATTTATTCATTCATCTTGGGTTTTCGGTCAACCTCGATTTTTAACAATTTTGACATTTCTTTAGTTGATTCTGAAGTGTTATAGCTGGAGTTGATGGGAAACGTGGCGGAGATCCACCTAAGTTGGAGAATACACGCACATAACAGTAGAGCGATGGAGATTAGATTAGGATGATAGCAGAGCGAAGAGACGACAAAGTCAGAGGCAAAGCTGAGGGGATGACAAAGAGAGAGGAAGGGAGAAACATAGGTGATCACTAGAGAGGGAAGGAAGTTAGAGAAAAACACCAATGATTGTTGTGAAAAATCATACGCGTCTCACTTTGAACGTTATGTTCACAAAATAAAGTGACTATTTTATCAGTATCTTTAGATATCTCTCTTTTATTCTGTTGCAACGCACAAGTACCTTATTAGTTAAGAATAGTGACTGAGTTATACCACGGAAATTGTGCAATTATGCAGAAGAAGATTGTGCAATTATGCAGAACACTTGGTGTATTTGCAAACGGATCGAGTATGTTTTTGGACATTTTCGTAAGTCCGTGGTGCTCCAGCTCGTCTTGTCTCCTTGCCTTTCTAAAATTTACCTATATTTTATCTTTTAGCTTGAACATTTTTATCGGTGGACGTGGACAGCTTACTCTAAAACATTACTTTTAATGTTGAAGTGGGACCTCAGTCAGCAAGCTGGAATAGCTCAGTTGGCCAGAGCGTGTGGCTGTTAACCACAAGGTCGGAGGTTCAAGCCCTCCTTCTAGCGTAGTGATGTATATTTTTTCAGTCATGTATTTTTTTTCCCGGTCAAATTACAGTCTACTAAATACTCCTACATAGCCAACTCAGTTTCTTTGGCGAACTTATATTTACTTACATATGTAATGAGCTTAATAATATCTCGATGTCCAGCATGCATGGTCTAATTTCTGGGTTGTATCTTTGAGCCATTTTCTCCATGAGTGGATTTCGGATGAGAAGATGAGCCCCAATTTCTGGGTCGTTTCTTTCTCGCACCGGCGGTGGTAGTTATGGCCAAAAATCCCTTAATCTTCCTTTCATGCCAGGAACACCAATTTTGGATGCTGTCCATTAAAGCACCAACACATGACATGCCAATGCGAACGCGCGCATCTTTAGAAGTAAATTCCATGCGAACAAAACAAACATAAATACATATCGCCCAAGAAAAATATATATGTGTACGCACACGTGCCAAGCATATACACATACACCTTCTCTATGCAGACTGAACAAACACCTAAAACAAACTTACATATATAGACATAAGGTTGCCGTCCTACAGTGCTCTCAGCCGGAGCCGCATCAGACCATGTACTAGCATTGGAACGTCTCTCGATCGGTCTCTCCCGCTGGCAGAACCTTCGGGCCTGCACCTGTTCTCGTCCGGCCATCTTCTCCCTTGTCGTTACCCGATACCTATCACAACGTTCCCACGCCATGGACCGCAATTCCGTCCTACGAGATCGGCAAAAGTTGATGGACTGGACTAGGGCGTGATCGCTTGCGCCCCCAACCCTATCGCACGAAGCCTAGCAGTCTCTTGCCCTCTTCTACTTCTTGCTCCTCTTGCTTTGCCGCCTCCTACTCCACCACGCAGGGCCGAGCCGGCAAAATCAGGGGCTCTGTGCCAAACTCTAAAATGAGGCCTGCCTCACTAGAAAAATAGAACTATAATAATGTATAGGGTTATAGACCATAATGTCTTACATAGCAATGAGATATATCAAGAATCGTATACCTATTCAACGCTTGGTTGCATCGTTTTTACTTGAACAACATCATTCTGAGATTGAGTTAAATCCTCCATTCTTTATTTTTTCTTACGCTTTTGGTAACCAAATTTATATTTTCTAGACTGATTTGTAGACGACATGACTTGGATCTTGGAACACTAGACATCTAGACCAATTGATGCACATGTATACAAAAGATGAAAAGAACAAAATTAGCAACAAGCTATTGGCACAGCGAAACTCACGGGGTCGAGGCAACGGAGGGAGAGGCTGGAGGCGAGACGCCTCACGCCGTCATGCCAAGACGGCGAGACCGATCGGCTCGGCGATCGCGCAGACGAAGACGAAGAGGCGCTGGTTTCTTTTTGGTCGCTGGACTGCTGTAATCGAACAATCGATCGACGATCGGCCGATCGCAAGCGCCGACTGCAACTCTATCCACTAGCAGGGCCTGATTTCCTTGCCTTGATCGCGCGGACCACGCACATGCACTGGAGGCCTGGAGCCGTGCCCGATAGCCCGAGGTGCAGGCCGTAGGAGGATTAATGGCTGATGGGCTGAAGTGCTAAACTGCTCAGAAATTTTGGGCCCTTGAAAATTGGAGGCCCTGTTCCGTCAAACGGGCTGCACGCCCATGGGGCCCGGGCCTGCCCTCACGACGCAGTCGACTGTTAAATCTGGCCGTCCACATCATCCCTCTAAGCCAGGAAAGTGTTGGTCTTACCCGCCCGGTGTTGTTGGTCAAAAGTTAGCCTCCTCCTCCCCCTTTTTCCTCCTCCCAGATCGACGGCGGGCGAACGATTGTTCATTAGATTTTTCGAAAGCTGATTGTGTTGGAGACGATGTGGACACCACCAATTACAACTGCAATGGTCGCAACTTCACTGGATGGTCGATCCGGCCGTGAACGCGGTGGCGTCGGACGTAGATTTGGTGCTGGACTCAAACGAGGATCGACCACAATGCGATGTCAAGCCTATATGTACTATTGGGGAAAAGTTGATCACCCCACTATTGATGACAGCCCAACGAAAGCGGGGGCTCATAGTCACGGGAGCTCTTCGGCATGGGTAATGTATCTGCATCGATGTTGGCGCATTTAGCATCAACATGAAGTTGTCTAAAAAACAAAGATATGGGAGGAGAATACAAAACAAATAAAAGAATGGAGAGGGAGGCTAGGATAGCAGGTTGAGGGTAAATGAAAACGGGTAAAGACGACAAGAAATATATTGGGCGAATGGTCGCACATTAGTCTTAGCGCGCGACTGTTCACGCGCTGTCGGATTCGGAGGAGGGTAAATGAAAACGGATAAAGACAACAAGAAATCTATTGGGCGAATGGTCGCACATTAGTCTTAGCGCGCGACTGTTCACGCGCCGTCCGTTGAAGGAAGAAGAAGAAGGTGGGAGGTAGAAATTGCGGAGGAAGAAGAGGGAGAGGAAAAAGGAGGAAAGGCTACTGGCAAGCTCAATGACAACGGCATCGAGCGACGGCAACGGCGACAGCCGACACCCCCAAGGGCTAACTAATGGCAGGAGGGGTAATACCAACGGGTGATATCGGCACCTCCCGGATTTACAACGATGGCCTAATCCAGACGCTGGTACCCCAACTTGCCGCTAGTGGTGGTGGTTGGTAGAGTAGGAGGAGGTAGAGCAGGAGGAGAAAAAAAGAGAGGAGAAGACAACGAGACAGCCGTAGGAGGCGTGAAGGTAGGGGAGGACTGGTCGCCTGATAGGGTGCTGAGATCAGGTAACCGGTCTGGCACGAGTCGCGTCCTAAAGACAATATCTGAAAGGAACACCAGTGGATGAAAAAGAGACTAGTAAGGAAAATTCCTATTGTTTGTGATTTGCTATATATTCACTTACATAGATCAACTAAAACATGAAATTATTCTCCCGTAGCCATCCGGATGAGTACAAATAAGAAATTTCATGTGTTTTAAAATGCTATGTTTTCTATCTGAACTCTTTTACAGTTGATAACATGTGATTTGCAGCTGGTAAGAGAGAAAAAAAAATACTTAGAAAAAGTAAAAGATCCGACCTTTCATCAAGTGGCCACTAATCAAAGCATTAGAATAATTGTCACATTTCTTAAAGATATATTACTTTGCTATCGAACAGAAAAGGTAATAGATATTAAAATATAGATCTCAAACTAGATGGCACATCTAATTTTTTATATAGTTTTATCAAATACTTTAGAAAGAGTTTCCTATGTGCCACTCATAAAGAACTAAGTTCTCTTTATACCGCTAAGAAAAGGTATATTCTCTTCCATTGGATAATGATTATAAGTTCCTCTATTAATTCTATTAACCTCTTGTTAGTAGAGCTCTATTAAGTCACATAAAATATGTTCAAAAATATCTCTGTCCAAACATCTCTTTTCCCCTGCTGAAAATCACTGCCTAAAAATCCATTTTTTGCCAAATACTAAGTGGTATAGAGAGAGTTATTGTATACTTAGGATGCAATAAAACAAATTGCATTACAAGTGCAAATGGGGATAAAATGAGTCTCTTTACACATTTAATGAGTCTTTTTACATATTTAACGGAGCCATACTAATGAAAAGTTAATAGAATAACATAAAGAGAACTCAAAACCATTATTCACTGATACGTGAAGAATAAACCCTTTACAGTGCTATAAGCTAATTATCAATTGCATGCATGAAATTCTCTCAATAATTTATTTAGCTACACAAAATAACAAGGGATTTGAGTCTCACATAAAAAGATTTATTGACCTTAGCGTCATTTGAAGCTCAGACATTTCCGTGATATTTAAAAGGAAACTGAAGCAATCATATGACTCAAGTTCAGTTATTTGGAGCAAATAAACTGGGTTGTAATTTTAGAAAATAATATTGATTTTGATCTTTTTTTTCTAAGAAATTCATGTGTTCTAGATATGCCAAAGTTACATGTATACTTTAGAAACAATATTTTGTTTCACTATATCTGTTCTTAGCTCACTGTGCGCAGAAACGAAAGAAGCACTAGTTCTGAGAAAAGGTAAATGAGAAATAGCCATAAAAACTCCTAATAAATAACATAATAAACTATTTAGCCATTCTCAATGAAATTTAATATAGATATAGAGTAGGATAACACATAACTACACTCATAAATTCCTCAATGGTGCAACACATATATGTGCTAAGAAGGCCTTCGAGGATCAGCGTCTTTGCACCTGGCTTAACAGAGTGCTGATCTTCCTAGCGGGTTGTCTGCTAAGCATTTGTACTCGTCCACATGAGTAATGAAGCTCCTTCATTCAAAACATAAAATCCTTAATAGACAAATATTTTGAAACGAAGTATCCCGATATTGAGGACAAATATAGTGAAACAGAGGAAGTGTTTTTTATGAATCCCTTTGCCTACCTTGCAAGTTGATGAGAAAGATACGTGCCTGCTGAGAAAAGATGTATCTTTTAAGATAAAAGAGGAGAGGATCTCCTCCATTTCTGTGTCAATTAATGCACACAACCTTCAGTTTTGTTCCAAACAATGCTACATATATCAAACCCGAACAAATCAGCTTACAAAAGGGAAAATAATGACAAATGAATTATCAAAACATGACCAGCTTCAGTGGAACCAACACTAGCAGCGAGAAAATTAAAAGAAAAAACACCTACGAGACTACCAAGGAACGATGCCGGGTCCAATCAGCGAAGACTAGATCAATGGCACGCTACGAGAAAAGGTTATATGGATAAGTCATTTTGGGATAAAAAAAGAAGCAGCACTGACAACATTGTTCTCATCGATATGTAGCTAGTGGGTGGGTACATCATAATTTTACCTTAACGCAAACAATGTGCATGCAAATTGTGCCAGTCATATTAGTATGTAGGAATCATTTTTTTCACGAGCAGTATATAGCAACGTTTGATATTGCCGACACAAGATTAAAGAATGGTAGTAGAGGTAATTCCCTTTCACCTGATAATTGTAGAGAAGATGGAGAGAGAGAGAGAGGAGAAAATAAGTTGAAACCTGAAAGTTAACGACGAAAAGTGAAAACTCCATTATGGTTACTTCGGTTAGAGCAAATGATCTATTGTAGGACAGCAACGTAGCCAGAGGGCCGAGAGCAGTTCAGATCGAATAAAGAAGAAAATACCTTATCCTTTGTGCTCGAAGGAAAAACTATTCTAGACTCTAGTTCTACCAAATGTAAAGTAACTTATTTTGGGAAAGGAGCAAACGAGTTATTATTAATCTGTTTCAGGTCCTGCATCAGGGAGAGCTCCATGCTCAATTAACATGGTGATCACAACTAGGACAGAGCCATCCGGAGGGGGGGCAGGGGTCTCTGGCCAGGTACCCCTCGGAGCCCCCTTGCTCGACAAACATGTAGTGACGATAGCAACAAAGATTGCAGCCTCAAACTTGTCGAGGTTGCTAAGTCTTTTTTTGTGTCATGTGCCTTGAAAAGTGCTAGATTTTTTATAACTTTTAATTGGGAAGATCTGGTCAAAAGAGTTGCTTCCTATTTGAGGACACATTTTGAATGGATAGTACTTCATGTACGTTTAGAAATAGGAGTCCCTTTGTGGGCAAGAAGTGCTTGATGTGAGAAAATTATTTCATATACGAGTCAGAGTCTAAGTTTTGAGCAAATAATTAAGTACAAGAGAAGAGTACTTTTATGTCACCCCTAAATGAATATGAGCTATCTATTCTTTTCAATCTAATGGGTAATGTTAAACTTGTACTCCAACACACTATTTGAAACATTGTGTTCTTCGATTCCTCGTGTGTACATGTGTTTAGTCTTGGGGTACAACCAACGCAATTGAGGCAATACTATGGTGGCTAGATGTCGGATCATGTTGATGGTCTTGCTTCTAGCTAAGGTGACCACCAGACCCAACAACAACTCGAGCCTACGGGCAGAGGTAACCACCATCAACTCGAGCCTACAGGCACAGGATGGGTATACCCCTTCTTCTGTGTTATTATAAAGTGAAGATTTGAATGTTTGGAGCTTAAAGACAGTCCATGCATTGGGCTATCACCAGCTACACGCTTCTAAAGAGCTACAACGAATAGCACCTGATGAATGTTGTACCTAATCAACTGATGATCGTATGCATTCATGTCATTGCATCAGACTTCTGAAACTACAAGCACGTCATCTATAACAAGCTCAACGAAGAGTAGGGGTGGTGCCACTAGGGCAGACAGGGGACTCCGGACCCGTCCCCTGATATTAATTTTCTTGGCTGGCTAGTACAGGCGCGGAGAGCCACAACTTTATGGCACACGACCTCACAATTCATAACAATGCAGGAGTCAACGCGAAACAAGTTGTGGCTTTGCTGTCCAACTCGGATAGTTCGGTGTTCCACCACTACAGTATCTATGGATTCCAGGACACACGCAGCTAGCTAAGCACTACACCTAAATCTGCAGAGATTGCACGGTTTTATGAACGGTGTACTTCATACGTTTTCGACGATGCCAGCGCATTGTTCTACAGATCTTGCACTTCACCTCCTTGCACGCAGGCAATCTGACATTGGTAAGCACAACATTATCACCGCCCAAGACCACTATAGGATCGGTTGCTCCTCCAGTTTCTCCTTCCAAATAAACCACTCGGTGAGTCGGTAACAATACGCGAACATCTTACTGAGACGCACCTAAGCCAGCCTTCAAGGAACCACTTGCACGTGGTATTCACGTTGTGTTCCCTATCGTGCACCCTAGAAGATGGGCGTTGTGGCAGAAAGACAAAGTCGACGAGTGGACTATGTGTACCATCTGAGGCGAGTGCATGCTAGTATAGTCATACATACATAATGATGTATGTCTTCTTGTGTGTATTGTAGTTGTAAGTATTCTTGACCAGTTTAAATCGAATTGAATGAGAACTAAAGGAAACCAGTCCCATTTTTCACGGTTGTGGCGTCACTTACAACCACACCCGCACTGAAATAAGTATTCCTAATAGTCTACCTTCTTAGTTGCTACGAATAAAATAAAATATTTTTGATATAAAGAATGAGTAATAAAGGCTGAATAAATAAATTAAGCTAGAATTAAATCAGAGATATAAATAGCACAAGAACTTGCAATAATAATAAGATTAGGTGGTAGGGAATAATTGTGCATGGATTCATGTAGACAACATTTGTAAGACAAGTACAAAATAATAACAACATCTCTAGTTTATAGATGTAGCAGGCATGTCACCCTTATGTTGATGAGAATCTGATGAAGGAATTTCATCTCTTTTGTCCAACCTTACCATTTTACTGCCTAGGATTATTAAGGTGATCATTTTCAAAATCACCATACCAAAGTATTAAGATTACATATTATCCTCGAGTTGCAGTACCTCCTCTTTGATGCCTATGCATGTCACCCTGTAGGTCGCCGATTTGATAAAATAATAAGTAATTAATATTGCATGGTACCAAGATAGGCTCTAAGATCATTATGTCCAATCCCTAGGCATGCAAGCATTAGGCGTAGCAACAATAAATAACGACATACTAAAACATCAACACAATCAGAATATAATAATAAATATAAGTGCATCTTAGCATGTTCACCGATAAACAATATCAAATTAAAAAAATCGTGCTTACAAAGATGGGATGTAAACAGGGCCGGTCCTGAGATTTTGGGGGTCCTGGGCAAAACTAAAACTCGGGGCCCCTTAATATAAATATCATAACAATGATAATCAATATACGTATATATATATATATGAAATTTTACTAATAAACACTTAAATGCATCCAAAAGCAATAATATTCATACAAATAATTTATACATATTACCTTAAAAATTTCTTCTAACATTCCTCGATGCAAAGTCACTTATTATGGGGTCGATGTCAATCTCATCCAACAATTTCTTCTCGATGCATAATGTTGCCAAACCATTTAACCTCTCTTGAGTCATTGTTGATCTCAAATAGTTCTTCAATAATTTCAACTTTGAAAAGCTTCTTTCAGCCGATGCAACAATCACAGGCACAGTAAATAAGATCCGATAAGCAATGGAGACATTACGATAGCAATCCACATCTCTGACATACTCAAAAATCTCCATAGCAGACATTATGCCATCTGGCAAAGTGAATTTCATAATCTTTAATTCAGAAATAAGATCATGTACCTCAACATCAGATGAACCATCAAGAGAGAAGTTTCTGCAAACTTAGTGCAACACTCTTCAAGTTCATTATCATTTAATGACTTTAGGGTGTTTGAGCTCAATAAAAATCCGAATACATCTTTAAACACCATGAGTTCTTCAAATCTGCTCTTCAAAGAAGTGATCGCCATATCAACCAAAACAAAAAAATATTTAACTTCGAAAGCCTTCTCAGCTTCTAGAATTTCTTCTTGGCAATTACTTTCATCAAACTATTTCTTTCTCGTAACACGACGTTTTACTAGAAACGATGCCTCTACACCCATTTCAGTTGCAATACCTTTGGCGATGATCAGACTAGAAGAAAACCCCTCATTTCTGTACTTCTCAAAGTATTGCATTATACCTTGTATTTGCTTCACAGTAAAGTCAATGCACATGGCTGGCGATTGCAACTTCTTGCTCACTTTATTTACAACAAATAAAATATCATGCCAGATAACCATACCAAGTAGAAACTCAAAGCTGCCAAGTGCAACAAATAATTTTTTTGCATCACTTTTATCCTTAGGTTCAATGTCAGAAGCATGACATAACTCAGACAAAGCTGACCTTAACTCAGTAGCTTGATATCTTATTGCTGTAATACTTTTGATTCGACTCTCCCAACGAGTATTGGACAATGATTTCACAGTTAAACTAGGAACATGTTTAAGCAAACATTCCACCTTTTCGTAGAACTAGCAAATAATACATATATACGTTGAACAATTCCAAAAAATGAAACAGCTTTCCCACAAGATTTTGCCATATCACAAAGAGTAAGATTGAGACTATGGCAAGCACATGGCATATACAATGCTCTTGGATTGATCTCAATTAACCTTTTTTGTACCCCTTGGTGTTTTCCTTTCATGTTAGAACCATTGTCTAGCCTTGACCCCTTATATCATTAGCATTAAGGCCAAAGAACTGCATAGATTCAAGCAATACATTAAAAAGTCCCAATCCAGATGTGTCATCCACCTTCAAGAACCCCAAAAAGTACTCCTCAATCTTTATTTTGCCATCGGACAAATTAACACATCGAACTAACAAAGTCATTTGTTCTTGATGACTCACATCAGGGTACAATCTAGGATAATGGAGAAATACTTTGCCTCTTTAACAATATTTATGATAGAGCTTGTGATATCAGCAGCCAAAAGAGATATCAACTCATTCTGAATTTTATGACTGAGATAATGATAATGAGTTTCTTTGTTCTGAATACGTCTAAGGTGGTCTTGCATTACCAAGTCAAATTCTGCAATCATCTCAGCACAAGCTAAGAAATTACCACTATTATCATTGTAAAGCTGCTTACTAGTTCCTCTAAAAGCCAAGCTACGTTTGCCAAGAAATTTCACAATGGAAACTATCCTTAATAAAACTTGCCTCAAACGCTCTTTCTCCTTTGCGATTTGCTGCTGTAAATCTTTGTCAATTGTTTCCTTTTTCCACAGTCTAGCTCTCAATTCATTCCAACTGTTCATGTTACTAATATGCTCGACACTATTTTCATGTTCTCTAAGCTTCTCACTGATATGCCTCCAATTTTTAAACCCATCACCTGCTAAGGAACTCGGACTCTTGCTAGTGCTAGACTTGAAGATCTTACAACAGAAACAAAAAATTTTATCAACATGCTTGAATAAAATTACCATTTTCTATCATGTACCTCTCCATTGCTTAATTTTCTAGAATAATGAGCATATGAAACATGTCTTGAGGCAGCATCCGGAGGAAATTCCATATTTTCTTCTCTTTTAGGCCCTTTCTCGACTAATATGTCTCTTGCTTTATTATCAAGATTATTCCAATTTCTTGGATCATAAATATCCGAAGTATGAATTGGTTGCTCATTAACACTAGCAGATCGTGCCTGTGCACTCGATGCATTAACTGTGTTCTCGGGGTCACTTACATTGTTATCATCGACATTGATGTCAACATTTTCTTGCTGATTTCCATTAGTTGGTTCATCCACAGCAACTATCGCCAACTCATCTGGGTTCGTCGAAGCGCACGTATTAACCTTGAAAACTTTATCCATGACTCCTTTCTATGATTCTATCATCTCATCCACACGTCTTTTTCTTTTTCTTTTCTCGTTGCCAGAATCATACTTTCTAGACGACATGATATCCCACTGCGCTGAAATTTAAATAAATGCACAACTGTTATAAATTAGTTGAGATTAAATAACTTAATTACCAATACACATACGATGATAGTGAATTAGTGATTAATTGTATACCTAGGAAAATTCCGGTCGGGGAAGCAACGGATGATGAACTGGTGATTGCCTGATGCCCTAATTGCCTGATTGGAATTTGGGTCACAGAAATCCTGGGCAAATCATCGAGCTCTGCAGGATGGGCAAGGAGGCTGAGAAGAAGAATAGAAGATCCACGGCTTGATCTACCAGTATGCGGACTGTGGCCTCCGCTCGCTCGGCGTGTCGTACCAGCACCTGGGCGTGATTCGCGTGAAGCCATGAACGTGATTACGTGAAGATGATGACCATCTGGCGCGCGCTGCACCTGGGCATGATTACGTGATTCGTGGTGATTCTTAGCTTATGTGGAGTCCATCGGTAACTCGGCAAGGAAACGTGATTCGTGTGAACGGCAAGGAATTGAAACGGATTGCTCTGCAGCTGGGCATCGTCAAGGAAATGGGCCGCGTGACTACGGCCTACGGGAATCAGACGAGGCCACATGCACAGGGATACGGCCATACGGGCATATGGCATACCTTACCTGGGCTGGGGCCCCTGGGATTTGGGGGCCCGGGGCGGCCGCACACCCTGCCCCTCCCCAGGGCCGGCCCTGGATGTAAAAGAGGGGAAGAACAGGTTCTCCTCCTCCCTAGAACCTATCTATGATCTCCTATGGTGATGATGAAGAAGCAATCGTTAGATCGTGCGAAGAATTGTCAGGCGAATCCAACCTAATAGATGGAAATGTGATGGCAACGAGCGTTCTTCTTCTTTGTATTTTTCTACATCTCCTTCAAAGTACACGTTGCGAGAAATATATAGGCCCACCGGGGGTATGTAGAGGAGGGTAGAGGAGGCAAGACGGTTAGTTAGCGCCTGGCCGTCCAAGGCCTTGACTGGTGGGGCCCGACACTCCAGATGCTTCTCTCCATACATGTATATATCATGATTTTTGGCAAAGTTTCATGCACGACACTTTGCAATCGGTATTCTATAATAATAGAAAATATAGCAATTAAATCCATTATGCACTCTATTTAGATAAATGAGGGAGAAACAAATATAAAAAGGTTAGAAAGTATTGTTGTAGGTTCTATCTATCTACGGCCCAATATATATGCTCTCAGAGAGATATGTATGGCCCAATATATAAAACTTGAGTTCAGTGGATGTATATGCTTTCCTCCATTTATTTTTGCATGTGCACTTAATTAGCATGTTGGATATATGTATGCATCATAAGGAATGTAGTATGAACACATGTTGGTGATGATTAAATGTACGCATGCAATGAACATAGTCATAGTAGAGGAGATATATAAAAGCAAGATATACATATTCAGCCTCGCTGAAAGAGCATCTAGGCCCCTAAATGGTTTTGATGGTTAATGGCAACCCAAACTGGAATCTAATGTTTACAATGAGTGTAAGCAGGATGATTAGGTTCCAGGAAAAAGAGTCATCCAGGAAAGGATGACCACCCAAAAGTACAAAGGTGGTTTCCCAGGACAAGAAGATAGCGGTGCTGGGCAGCTGTGCCACAGCTGTGAAGAAGCCGGTGCTGTGCAAGGAGTTGCAAGCAGGGTGAAGGTTGCTTGATGCGTCAAGAGCCGTGACTATAGTTGGTGGAAGCTGAAGCCTAGGTTTGCTACTTTTCTTGAGTCCTTAGGAAACACCTGTACTATCAAGAGGGATGAAGTAGCAATTATTTTTAGAGGTTCTTTTGCTCAATGCTCAGAGTGTTGGACAGTGGCACTGATGCCTTGAGGTCAGTGGCCCTGTAACAACAGTTTTGCACAAGTTTAAAACTGGGTTGTGCTAGCACACTGCTGTGCTAGCTCCCTAAAACCCTAGAGCCAAAGTCACCTGTGTGACACAGCTGTGTCACAGGTGAACAACCGCTCTATGACTCAGGTACATCTCTGTGCCAGGGGAGAGCTTGAAAATGCTAAGGGAACTACACTGCAATAGTTTGTCTGCTGAGTCAGAAAACTGTTGGAGGTTCTCTCCTGAGTAGGCATCAGAGTTAGTTGTGTGCGCTGAGGGCATGTAATGTGCCAAGGCCAGACTGAGTAGTGAGGCTACGTCAGTTAGGGTTTCACCTGTGTCAGCCTCCGGTGACACAGGTGTCGGTCTGCCTGAGCCGGTTACCGTTGTGCGTTGTGACTAGTTGTGTCACCGGTGCCTGTCACCGGTGACCCACTTAATCCTACGTGGCATGAGTGTAACGGTCAAGTGCCTGTGGACCCTATATATAGGGGACCAGGGGAGGTCTTGGACCTTAACCTTTGCAATCTTTGCCAACCCTTGTGAATCACTTTCGACCGTTGCAAACCTCTCTTCTTCTGAACAGAAGCCAATCTTCCTAAGTCTTAGTTCAAGAGAGAGTTAGAGCTTTGAGCAAAGAGCACTGGTTCCTCCAAGAGTTTGTGTTGCAGATTCTTTCTTGGAGTGTCTACTCCTCGACGGGTGTAGGAGTTGCTGGTGACCTCCCAAGCTTGTGTGGGTTGGTTCAGTAGTCTGTGAAGGTGATCTGAAGTATACCTGCTGCAAGGCGAAAAGATTTCCACAAGCAAAAGAAAGAGACCTGAAAACTCAGGTACTCAGAGAACAAGCGTGTTTCAGTGCTGGCTATCTCTTCAGAGTAGCCTCTCCAACGGAGACATACCTCTCTGAAAAGAGTGGAAACTTCAGTGAAAAATCCCTTGTCTCTCTGAGTATTTTTCATTCTGCATTTACTTGCTCATCTGGTTGCATGCTTGTATGATTCACTGATATACATAATCTAGCTGTGACCTTTATTCTTTGCCTATGTTAGTTTAGCTATGTCACAGTTGCCTTATTGCTTGTCCCATATCTGTGCAAGTTATCTGTTACACAGCTATCTGTCTTTCACATTTGCTTAGGGTTGTTAGTACACCTGTGTGTTAATTTACATATCAAATACTGCCTGAGTATCTGACCTGTCACACAGCTAGCTGAACCCTTCAACCTGTTAAGCCTTAATCTTGATAAATTGAAGTAATTGTTTAAAATTGGTTAGCCTCCTATTCACCCCCCTCTAGTCGGCACCTACAATCCTTTCACTCGCTATCAAGCTATATATGTAGTTCAATGACAAGTTCACCACGATAGGATTCACGTACGAAATGGACAAAGGGCAGGGCCGAGCCACCAGGGGTAGGGGGCCAGAGCACTTGCAACAGCCAGACAATGTGTATCCTTGGAGTGTCTCTTGCTTATGTGTTTGTTAGTCCATGGATCCTCGCCGTGCCATTGCCATGGATTGCATCGACTGGAACTCGTCGTGCATCGGGACAAGCCACCCATGCACCATGGAAGAAGGCTCTTAATGGATCTTTGGGAAGAGGAAGAGTCGGTTCCAAGTGGAGGAGAAAGATAATGGGAAAACAAAATGTGGTGGTGTGGGGGCATTCTCTAAAAAAAATTTAATAGGGAGAGTAGATGCATCTCATTGTAGCAAAAAATCACAACATGCACCGGTGTAAATTGAGGGTGAGGTGGCAAAGTATGCATCCCCTGCACTGTGGATGGTCTTAGGAATGAAGATGTCAAGATTTGGAGGTTGAAGATATTGTCTAGATCATGTGGGATGTGTACATAGGGCTAGCTAGAACTCTATCTATTTCTCTTCTTGCATATGCTCGTGCTCCTTTTCTCTGTTGTCCATCAGACTATACATAGAAGTACGATACCATCAAGGCATCACTATTCCTGTCTTAATCTCTAGCGGCTAGCATTTCGAGAGACTCATTAAGTAAGTTAGAGGTGTGCTTGTTTCAGCTTGAGCTTGGGCTTTTGGAACTTCTAGCCCCTAGAAGCTGATTCCCAAGTAAAGGGGTTGCTTTTGAGAAGTTCTTGTGGAGAAGCACTTCTTCGCATTTCACTATAAGCCCAAAGCTGCAAGTTTGGTGCTTCTAGAGCTTCTCACATGTCCCAATTTCACGTTTCCCCTATAATTCACTAAAATTACACTAAAAATGTCATTGGTTTATGAACCCACAATTCGTGGCCTTCAAATACTCCCACCTCCATTTTCTCCTTCCTCATGGTCGAACATAGGGAGATGCAAAGGGGGGTAGCTAGGGTTTCGGCACCCACCCAGGTCACCCTCTTCAGCACTGCCACCTCCTCCGACCCCCCCTCTAGTAGCAGCCATGGCCCGTTCTCTAGCAACATATATACTACCTCTGTCCAGAAATATAAGGCATATATGTTTTCCAAAATTTATCTTTGACTAACTATGGATTATGTGATTAAAACTTGAAACCATGAGATTCATATTTAAAAGCATTTTCCAACTATTTTAATTTTATATCACATAATCTATATATTGCTAAAATAATTATTAGCCAAAAGTAAATCTTGAAAAACGTATACATCTTCTTTATATTTAAGATCAGAGGGAGTACATGTTTTTCCGCGATCTCCTCGTACACCTGCCGCTCGCCCAATCTCTCCACCAGCGACTGTTGCCCATACCTCCTCCACTCGCAGACGTGCCGCAGCAACCAACAACCAAGATAATGGAATAATGGATCTCTTTCTTATTAGTCGTAGCCATACAGTGCACATATTTGTCTTTGTATAAGACAAAACCGTAAAAGTTGTGATGCAAATTAACTAGTGACCTTGCTCCCAGATCTTGTTGTCTTCATGTTTGCAGATATCATCCATGGTTGGATGGGGTTTGTGTCGATCAATTCAAGTAGCATGTCATTTGTGCTAACTCAGATCATACACATGTTCAAATAATAAAATAGATCATTCGCACTTACAAACACTTAGAACAACATCTCTAACAGTCAAGGGCATTTCAAAAATCCAACCAATAGCTATGGCTCCAACAGCCCGAGCCCATTCAAAAGTGCTCTTGCCAAAGGGATCATCTTATGCCCACCAGTTACTTCCCAGGTTTGACCAGTTTTCGAACAAACACACTCTAGATCTGTTCATTGTTGCTATACATGGCACTAGCACACTTCCAATTCAGCACCTATTTGATTACTGATATGGCTGCCTCGTCTACCCCTAGACACCTACGGCTGGTGTACAAGTTGCTCTACAAGGTGGTGTTGTTGAACAAGACCACCATGCTGTGAGATTTTTTTCAAAACATTATTTTTATTCTGTTATTACAAAAATATTACCAGAATTGAAAATTTTACAAAACTGACCCCAATAGCCATCCCGTGTGGCGATTGGGAGCCATCGCCAGGCCTCGTGGGGATAGGCTCCAATCGCCAACCCATGTGGCGATTGCAGTAACTACCGGCCCAATCCCTTCCAACCATGCCAAAGTCAGGGAGGGGGGATGTGGCGTAATTGTCACGCGATGTGGCGATAGCCGCCTAGTTATATAAATGCCACCGCTACCACCCGAGAGGAGGCAAGGAAGAAAGGAGGAGGGTTTTGCGGGAGGAAGGCAAATAGGGAGAGGAGGCAGAGAAGAGGAGGTAGAGAGGGAGGAAGTTTGGGGTACGTCGGCTGCATTTTAGAGGTGAATTTTTCAATCTTTCTCTATATATTATAGAAAGTATATACTTTTAGGTGTAGATTTAGTAGTATATTTATAATTAGGTGTAACTATAGGGTAGATTTAGTAGTAGTATTACATCTCATTAGGTGTAGAAATAGAGTAGTATTAGCAATAGAGAAAAATGGTAAAATTTGTAAATGTACAGATAGACTAGATATATGATTAGTTGTAAATATATGGTAGATTAGATTTTGAACAACTATGTAGATGTACAAATAGGATACTTCTTATACGTCGACATTGATTTAGATGTAGAACATTTACATTTTCTGTGAAGTTCAAGAATAGATTATATTATTTTGTTTGCATTAGACAATGTTTTTGTATGTACATATATGGAATATTTGTGTACATAAATTAGTATATTAATTTTAGATGTAGCGAATTGTACTATATTTCAAAATAGAGTAGAATATTTATTTATGCGTGGGAATATCGTAGATTGTGTAGCCTAAAATATTATACTTTGGATGATAGAATGTCTAAACTAGTCGAATTTGTAGTTTACTATGGTGTTGATATGATCCACACTGATTTTTGGTTCTGTCGATCTTAGTAGCTCCAACAAACAAAATTAATTATGCAAGCTCCATAAAATACCCTATCAATGCTATGCAAGAATGGTTCATATGGACCTTTGGTCTTGATCCAGAGGTCGCAAGTGTAACCTTGCAGGCATATTTCAGTAAGTCTTGCAAGGATATCCAATGGGACTTATTCCCACTCAATTTGTTCAAAGATTGGCAGGCTTGGTTAAGAGCAAGTAAGGCATGCAAGAGTTCCCATTATCTGTTGGTCTAAGCAGTAGCAAAGGAGGTGTCAGCTCAACAAGCGGGAGCCAATGAAGTTGGACAGAACCACACAACGACAAGAAAAAGAGGTTGTTGTTGAAGAAGACATTATAGAGGAAGAGGTTGGTCCTTCTGCTCCTTCAGGTAATGAATTCCTGATCAGCTCAATGGACAAGGGGGAGATACATCAGGAGTTAGTGCAGAACATGCAAAACGATGATGCCATTGCTAGAGAGGATAGATGAGTGTCAAAGATGATAGGAGTGAAGAGGTTGAAGTTGAGAATGATGAAGGATGGCATGATTCGATTCCTAGTATGTCGAACACAGACATGTCAACTAATGGCAGTTTTCCTTAGAAGCCAAATGAGATTGTCCAGGGTGCATTATTTCGTATGAAGAAAGAGGTTAAAGAGGTGGTGAAGCTCTAGATGATGTCAACACAAATGACATTTGGAGTGAAGAAAAGTTGCAAAGATCAATATTCTATGAAGCGTAAGTATCCAAGGTGTGAGGGCTAGTGCATGCATCCGTGGGAAGTATGAAGTACACTGGATCATAACAAAGGTGGTGCCGCACACATGTATAATGAGCGGTGTTCCTGATACCCATCGGAACATTACTGCAAAGCTTGTTGCTGGGTTCATGTATCACAAGATAGTGAAGAATATTTGCATACCAGTACAGTTCATACACATATCTATAGAAAGCAAGTACCAGTACAGCATAACATACACCATGGCATGGAGGGCTAAGCAGCTTGCATTGGAGCGACGTTTTGGAACATTCATGGATTGGTATCATAATCTGCATTATTTATTGGACACACTTGGAGAAAGGAATGTGGGAACACATGTTTCTCACCTGCAATGGCCATCTCCGCACATGCCTAGAAAAAATGTTGTTGAATGGTGTTTAGGTGTATGCGCCAAAGCTTTCAGACATTGTTGCGCAGTTATTTGTGTTGACGGGACTTTCATGACAGGAAAGATGAAGAGGACACTCTTTACTACAATTGGGGCGGACGAAAATAATGAAATAGTGCCACTGGCAATGGCCTTCGCTGACTGTGAGAACTATCAGAACTGGTTGTGGTTCCTTGTGATGAAAGAAGAAATTGTTAAGGATCGTCCAAATGTGTGTGTTATTCATGACTGGCAAGCCGAGCTGCTGTTGGCAATTCACGATCTTCAACTAGGTTTAGCGAAGACAAGGGAGGGAGAGTATCTGTGGGAAGATTCTAATTGGTATGACATTAGGGTCGGTGGTGCACGCGTCATCTTGCCACCAATTTCTATCGACAATTTAAGAAAAAACACCTGATGAACTTGTGCAAAACATTATGCAAACAGAACTAGTCTAGAAAGTTTGACGAGTACTGGAGGAGACTTGACGAGTTCACGAAGAACCAGGTTAGAGAACATAACCTGAGGAGGAAACACACAGCTTTGTGATCTTCCTGGATATGACGATCCAAACACTCGGAAGAAGGCTTCAAATAGAGTGAAGTGTTTCTTGGATTGGATCAATAAGGAGTCATCGGAGCAGTGGTCACTTCTCCATGACACTTATGGTGCTAGATACAGCATCAATGCATCATGACTAGCAATCTTGTTGAGGTGTATAATTTTGTTCTTAGAAGGGTGCACGGTTTACCCTTGGTGGCCATTGTGATGGATCGTTGCATGGCACAATGAGGTATTTTCAGGAGAGGCATGCAAAGGTTGTCCTGCATATGGAAAAATTCGGTGGAACGCCCTATTGTGCTAAGACTACGTTGTATATGGAGGAGAAGGTCAAGAAGGGCCAAATGCTCAAAGCCAGATGCACAAGAAATGTGCAGCGTAGGTTTGAGGTATGTTTAAAGCAGAAGAGTGGATTTGGGGTTTGCACACAGGAGATAACTCAAGAAGTTACTTTCCATGTCGAGCCTAATATCATTGCCTCGTGTGCACGCAACAAGCACATGCTTTTACACAAGCCTTGCTCTCACTTCTTTGCTGCAGCTACTAAGATAAAGATGGATATCGTGCCGTTTGTGTTGTACTACTTCATGAAAGAGGCTATGCGTGCTACCTAGACGGACGAGTTGTATGGTTATCATGTGGTGGACAATTTCACGCAGGTACCTGAAGACAAACGGTACTAGTCCCTGATTTGAGTCTCCTCCATGTTTTCATGGGACGACGATAGACTCGCCATATTCATAAACTTCATGGACGAGGGGGAGGCTAGTGGATCAACCAAACAATGCAGCTACTGCATGAAATTTGGCCATAAGGTCAAGACATGTTCGAGATGAAGAAGACAAAAGAAGGGAGGGGGGTCCCAGTGCTGCCACGTCTGGGTTAGGACATTAGTAGGTTGTGTCGCCACTATTTGTATAATGTAACTGGCTTGTAATAAGTGTCTTGTAAGATGAATGTTTCTTCAAACTGGCATGAGGGTCTACACTATGTATGAATGTTTTAGTTCCTATTTTGTTTGTTGTACTTCTTGTTTTGTTTACTTCATGTACTGGTATGGCTGGTTTACAACCACTGTGTATGAAAGTTGCTTGTTTTGTTTACCCCATGAATAGGTATGGCTGGCTTAGAGCTTATAGATGATCGGGAGAATCGAGAGTACTGGTCTAGGCTGCTAGTTTCAGGAGAGCATGACGTCGGAGTGTTCTCTACTCGTACACCAAAGTACGCATGGAGGATTCACGAGTCGTGGATTAAGAGGTACATTCAGTGCTTTTTTTACTACTTTACATTGAACTATATTTTCATACTAATTTATACTACCTTCTTTGTGTGACAGACTGGCTTGAGATTCGGTTTACTGCTACTGGCACGGATGGTGGAGGCGGTTGGTGACGAGGACATCATCGACCAGGATGCTAGAGTTGGCCGTTGGTGGGAGCCGTGGTGGGTGCACTCGGGCCTCCTATCAGTTGGCGTGAGTCACTTCCAGACAGGTTTGCACCAACTAGGTCCACCACAAGTTGAGGTGGCAAGGGCAGCCTAGAAGCTTGGTCCCAGGTTGATGTGGCTCTGTCAGTTTGAGGTACGTAGTTCAGTTCGTGCATTCATGTCAACTTTATTTTTGTAAACTAACATTATCATTCAGCTTGACAACCTCGAGCAGAGATTTGAAGGAGATCTAGACATGTACCAGCTCAACCACGGACTTGAGGCATACATGCTTTGGCTTTTGGGGTACACAAAGTTCACTAGTGCCTACGGAGACAGCATGGACACTCGCTACATTGACATTACACGACAGATCGAAGATGCTGAATCAGAGGATCAACTTCCACGGACAAGCTGGGGGTCCATAGTGCTTGCGTACATGTACCAAGCACTCTGCTCCATATGCAAGAGGAAGGGCCCCAATGCCAATATACTTGGACTTCCACTTCTTCTTCGGTTCTGGTCATTTGATCGTTTCCTAATCGGGCGAGTGGACGAGGTAGACCCCAATTGCCGCATGATGGGCCTACTTTTGAGTACATATGGACTCAGAGAAGAGTAAGTTACATGTTTTGTACTTCAGCTTATTACTTTGTTACTAATATGTTCTAACAATTTTGTATAACAATTTTGTATATATGTGTTACAGCCTCAGTGGGCAAAGGCGCAGATTCGATGCTATTACTTTCTTTCACGAAGTAGTTCCAGCACCTCCCTCCACAGAGTGTCATATGGGAGCCTTACTCGGATGAAGCATTGACGAGGCGTGCCTCACACATGGGGATGTCTTCATTGTGCTGCCACGATGACAGCTATTGAGGACCAGTTAAAGCTTGTCTTCGACATCTTTGTGGAGGACCAGTTACCTGACCGTGTGATGAGGCAGTTCGGCTTGCACCAGATGTACCAACCTCCACAAGTACTTCCTGGCAACACAAATACACACACGTAAGTGAAGTTTCAGAACTCTTTAACATACAAAAGATATATTAGTTTTACACTAAAGAAATATATTACACACATAGGTGAAGTTACAAGGGAGGAGGTACCAGAGAGGCACAGTGGACAGCACGGGTTACCCCTTTTTGTTGGTCAGTGGACCAATGCTCTGACCACTGTCTGGGCTAAGGAGCGACCCTTCAGCTTTATCAAGTTTGAGGCTTACCTATAGTGGTGCATGCCACGCAAGTGCATCCACTTTATTCATGAAAGTGAGCCTCTTGACAGCACGAGTGAACAGACAATAGACATGTACCTGATCCACACAGTAGAAATGTTGGACTTGGCGGTTAGTGATATTCATACTTCACTTCCTTATCTTTACTTGCTCGTAACTTATAAGCGAACATGTGCTTCTCAATCTTCAGGAATAGTGGGCGACAGCAGCGAACATGGAGGTCACCACTATCCTTCTACGTCACCCAATTGGAATCGAGGACCACTCCGGCTTGTCCAGGAGCGCAGATTTCACTAAGAAGATTATGGACATATTCAGGTGCACTCGTAGGGGTGACGTCATCGATATTCAAGTGCTAATTAGTTCCACTGATATACAAATCTCGTCCCACCTCAAGTACCCGCTAGTTCGAGTGAGTACCTCCTCAATAGTCTCGACACTCACCAGTTCACCTTTCACGATAAGGTGGATGAGATGGTGCCACCTAGCTAGTCCGGCACGACGCAGCAGACTCTGCCACCGTTGCCCACTCAAGATACACAGGAGACATCATGTAACATCCCCAAAGTTAACCCCTTCTAATTGTGCATCATTAGCATATGAGCATGCTTTAAATTTTTGAATCAAATTTGAGAAGAGTTCGGTTTGAAATTGTTTGAATTGAAGCAAATCTGAAAAGAAATGCAAAAGAAAAATAAAAACCTAAACTAACCCCCCCCGGATGGGCCTTCTCTTTCGGCCCATCTTCTCCTCCCTCACCCCGCGGCCTGGCCCGCTTCTTCCTCTCCCCGGCCCGCTTGGCCCGCCATCTCCCCCGTCCCCATCTTCTTCCTCTGGGACTCCCGCCGCCGCCACCGAAGCAGCTCGGTGGCGAGCTCCCGTCGCTCGGCCTCGCCACCTCCTTCTCGAGCCACCGCCCTCCCTCCCCTATAAAGCCGCCTCGGCCGACCACATCCCCTCCCCTTTTCTCTCTCTCCCGCGTCCCCCTCTCTCTCTTGCTCACCTCGCCGCCCGACCCGAGCGCCCCACCTCCGAGCTACGCCGGCCGCCGCTCCACTTCATCCCGGCGACCACCGAAGCGCCGCCGCCCCGGAGCTCGTCTCACCGCCCATCCTCGCCGTCTCGGTCCCGAGCCGAGCTCGCCGCCGCTCGCTCCACTCCGTCTCACCACGCCGCCCCTCCGCCGCTCCTCCTCCTCGGTTCCCCGCCGCCGAGCCACCTCTGCTCCGCCACCGCTCCCCGTCACCGCTGGTAAGGCCCCACCGTCGCCTCCCTCTTCCCGGGCCTCGCCACCGGTGGCGCCGCGCCGGGCAAGCCCCCGGTCGGGTTGAGCCGCACGGCCAGTGTCCCGACCGTTTAATGAGGGCAATTAAGGCCCATTAATTATGTCATTAAGACATAATTAATAACCCTAATTAATACATAGTAATTAATTACTTCATTAATGACAATAATTACTGTTTCGACCGATTAATTACATTAATTAACGCTAATCATTAGCAATTAATGCTAACCGACACCTTAATGACTAACAATGCAATTAATAAGTTCATTAAATATGTCCGAATGACATGTGGGACCCACCCGACAGAAATTATAATAAAAGATTAAATAAAATGAAAATTATGACAAGTGGGCCCCACTTGTCATTGACCCAAGTCAACCTTGGTCAAAGTTGACCATGGGGCCCACATGTCAGTGGCTATGGCTAATTATGAATTAATTAATAAAAGTAATTATATTTAATAATTATTTTATTTACTGAGAAAAATACAAAAAGGATTTAAAAATTGATTAAATCTTAGAAAATTCATAGAAAATTTATTTTAATCAGAAAAATGCAAATAATATATCAAATGTTCAGAAAAATGAGATATTCAAATATGTAATTTTAATACATGTTTACATGCTAGGAAAAACATAAATGGCTAAAAACTCAAATTAGGGTTTCCCGATTAGCCCGAAGTCGTCGGATCACGATAT
The DNA here is from genome assembly GCA_019208055.1 of Stipa capillata. Taxonomy (NCBI): domain Eukaryota; kingdom Viridiplantae; phylum Streptophyta; class Magnoliopsida; order Poales; family Poaceae; genus Stipa; species Stipa capillata. Next base: position 49,046 of record JAGXJF010003314.1, read on the forward strand.
CTCGAGCGTCCGGACTCCGATTAAATTGATTCCACTTGCATTAATCTTCATTTTGCACCCTCTATTCCATGGCATGCATTTCATCTCATGCCAATGTTCAGCATTTTGATATTTATGTTTATACCCTTGTTTCCGGTGTTTTCGTTTTTCTCCGATAGAGCCGGAAGGTCCAGAGGACGATAACCTCGATCATGAGCAGAGTGTAGTTGCAGAGGAACAAGGCAAATAGCCCCTTTGAACATGTTGCAAACACCTATTACTTACAAAGTATTAGTTGTTTTCAAACTCGTTATCACATGCGTTCAACTATTACTTTCCGTTAAGCAGAAACCCTATTCTTGTGCATAAAACTTACTTTGTTGCTCAATCGACACCACCACCCCTCCCAACCTATTTAGAGTGGTTTAGTCATTGCTTCTAAGCTGCTTATATAGTTATTGATGCTTAGACATGCTTAGACATGTAAAATTCGTAATTCCTTGGATGGCAGACGTAACACAATACTTTGGATGGGTTAGGTGGTAGGTGGGTGTTCACTGGGAACTGTCTAATGAACTTGACTCATAATTATCGGGTTAAACGAGAGGCCATGGCTGGGAGCATGGTGGGTTGTCTCGTTTTCCCACAAGCACCGGTTCCCGATGTATATTGACCCAAGAATTGCGTACTTCTACACGAGTGGAATAATGGACCACCCACGACTAAATAATTTGTCTAGACTTAGTGTGTGAGCTGCATTAGTTTGCCATTTTCATTTGCCGGGTGTGTGGAAAAGGGGATGTGGTGTGGTATCTCAATATAAGGGCGGGGTGGACACATGTTCTGGGAGACCGGGGATGTACCTCGATTCACAACTTATGGGACCTTGTCACGGTTACGGCCGGACTGATGTACATGGAATGGCCCGTAAGGGTAGCTCATACCTAGGTCGAAAGCATTGTAACGGTCGTGTTCGATCACTCTCTGCTAGCACACCTCGTGAAAGTGTGTCCTTGGTCTAGCGCTAAGAGACGATCGATACGTGTAGGTAAAGATGTACACCCCTGTAGGGTTTGAACTATTCGAATAGCCGTGTCCACGGTTATGGACAACTTGGTGATTACCTGCATCGAATTAGACAACTACAACAATAAATCTAAAACTTGCCCACTCTAAGGTTGAGATGTAGCGATTGCTTCCTCCCCGGGTGGTTGAGGAAGAATCGAGGGTTTAAGTGTTCGGTGGTCTGCAATAAAATGTTGTCATGAAGAGTTGACTCCTCTCCTTTCAAAGGTACTCTAGTAGTTGGCTTTCATCTAATTAAAGAATATTGACAAAGTTAAATTGGCTTTCCACAAAATGGTCCACAGATAACCCTGTTATTGACACATGTTGCATCTATTATTAATTTCCCCTTGTAAGTCTTGCTGAGTACAATTTTTGTACTCACACTGCAATCGTTGACATTTTTCCTGCAGAGGAAGCCATCCCCTCTGAGGGTGGTTTCTACGTAGAGATCGACACCAACGACGACTAGTCGCTAGAGATCCCAGGCAGTGGTCCTGCCCCGGGGTTTGGCAGCTCGTTTTGTTCTGCTGCCACTTTTGGCCTGACCTTTTAGCTTCGTAGCCTTAATTACTCTTCCGCTGTGTAGTTGGATTTAGATCTTCGGATCCTATATGTGAATATGTTGTTAAGTTTCAAGAACTTATAATATTGCAGTTTCTGTCATAGAGTTACTGCTGTGGTATCTGTTTGTTTTCGCCTGCCTCATGTGTCTTGCGTGTATGTTATTGAAGCACATGATGCGGGTAGGGTTTCAGAGTCTATATCATAGAGTTGTTAGATTTAATCACTCCTGTGAAGTGACTCTTCTACTGAGAGATTGGGAACTATATCATCTTACTCCAGCCGAGCATTAATTTGCCGGGACAAGTTTGGGATTGACGTTCCGGCTCAGTAGGAAAAGAGTGAGGAGGCCATATCACCCTACTCAATCCGTGCATTTGTTTGCCAGAGCAAGTTCGGGGTTGATGTCTCAGGCTATTCGAAGCCATATCACTCCACTCCTCTTGGAATTGACACCCAAGAGTTGAGGTCGGGGTTGACGTTTCGACTTAGCGGGTAGTTTTACTTAAAACTCTCTGTTATGGATTTTGGGTCCCGACACATCAGCATTGGACAACGAGGACCAGACACTACAGGTAGGCAGGGTTCATAGAGTGGGAGTGGGACACGCTAGGGAAAGGTACTCACTGTCACTGATCAGGAAGAGATCGGGACGACGCTAGGCATGTCGGCGACTATTGTGTTATCCTTTGTTTACTTCATGTTATTGAACGGAAATTTCATATTGTATGAAATAGTTGACTTCGTTCACTACTACATCACACTAACTTACATACAAATAGGCAAATGACTTACATAGATATTACTACATAGTCATCAACAATCCAAAGTACACTAACATACAATTCCGGTTAAATAAACACATGGTACAAATCCATATTACACAGCTACATTCATAATACTAATAAACAATACAACTTTGATATAAATAACATAGGTACATTCAACAACACCCTCACTTTAAATATGACTATATGAAGTCATCTTCGCTATCACTTGTTAAGAGCCCTAGATCGGGGGCCTTGAAGCAAAAGGCCTTTGAAAAGTCCTCGTCACTAGACTCGTTTGGCCCCTTCGTCGATGAACTGGGCGCGCCTTTATCCTTTGATGATCCAACATGTTTCTTACATATTCCATGATGTTTTGACAAAAGAGGAAATCCACAAACTCTCATTTCATCTTCTTCAAATGTTGTCTTCATTAAGTGCCTCCTAGCAGCAAAGTGGTCTATCTAGATGAGGTCTATCTTTCAAAAGTAAAAGATCTCTTTGTTGAGCAACCATGAATCCTCTAGATGTCTCTACACACAAAAATGTCATCTAACAACAGACAAAACATGAAAATGGTAAACAACTTATTACGATAGGATATTCAGCATACTAACCCTTATGTGCTGACCATACTGAGATTCTGAAATAGTTATGATTATACTACCATATTCATCTTTTTTTACCCTTGTCCCGAGAAGTTTTCTAAGCTCGTTGCCCTCTCCCACCTCTTGTGCAACTCTCGGAGACGCTTGCGCACCTACTTGAAGGTCAAAGCAGGGAGTCATTTTTCGGTAACCCCTCTGCAATTACACACATATGAACTTTCTCCCAGATCTATGAACGAAGAAGTTTACATTCTGTCTTCATATGCACTGTAGCACTAAGAACTTCAAACTCCATTAATGGGGTCCATACAGGATAAGGAACATCTACCGATTTGTAGGAAAACGAATATGAGAAACAACGCATCTTATAGACCAGAATGTTCCTATTATACCAGCATGTAAATAAATAAAATATTATAGAACTTACTCCTGTCACCATTCATCGCACCCTTCTTCTTCTCCTCTCAAACTCTCTACTGTAGAAGCTCAAATATTTTTTCTGAATATTTGAGAGATGAAGGTGTAAGATGCTCCACAGGAAAAAAGACACACAATTTATAGAGGGAGAGCGCTATCGCCATGGCTCATGGCAATTACAGCCAATCACCACCAGGTTTGGTGATTTGTTCCAATCGCCACACCGCCTAGCGATTCAATGTTGAATCAACAAAGCTGCTGGCGATAACACTTCAATCAGATGGCTATTGGGCCAGGTTTACAAAAAAATTATTCTGGTAATATTTTTGCAATAACATAACAAAAATAATATTTTGAAAAAATATCATCAGGCTGCTACGTCTGAAGAGGTGAGAGTAAGATGTTGCTGTGCCAAGTCCACAATTCAAGGATACCTACACTCTCAAGTATATTCAGCTCAGTTATTCAGATGAGGGTGCATTAGTAAACATCACGCCCATGCATGCTGCTCATTGCATGGGAAAAAGACTAGAGGAATTGCGTGCAGTTTATATTGCATGCGAACCAGTAGGCATCCTAAATTCATGTGCCATGCAGAGAGACAAAAGGGGAGGCGACACCTATTCTCGAGAATTTGTTGGAAATATGAAGCGGATCCGTATATTTGAAGGGAATTCTAAGTACTATTAGGTTGCAAATAATAGATCAACTCGATTACTACTGCTAATTCAGTTTGCCACGTCCACCAGATAAGAAGAGAGCGACCAGGTGTGTTTGGCCGTGGGATTTGCTCGTGTACTCAAGGCCATCGGATGGGGGCCACCAGCCAGAAGCAAAAAGGACGGCGCACCAATTATTTGAGGAGTCCTGGTTATTTTTACTTAGTGTTTGATTGTAAGGATCACATTGCTAAAATATAAGGCATGTGATCTCTTTGTTATTGAAGGAGTCCTAGGATTTTTGGGTTGTTATTTTATTTGCACGTGAGATCAAGAGAGTTAGGATACGTATAGGTGTGTTTGGATGCTTGCTTCTCAAACCAAAAAAGAAGTCGGCTATATAGTAGTATAAATAACCAGGTGCATCATTGTATCAGGGAGTTGGGTTTTGTTATTTTTCTTGAGGTTACGACTAAACCCAGAAAACATCCGTGCGGGGAGTTGAGTTTTGTTATTTTTCTTGAGGTTACGACTAAACCCAGAAAACATCTGTGCGGTGACTGAAATACCGTACTTATGTGTTTCCTTGCGTTTAAGGTTTTAATCTATTTGAGGTTGGTTGAGCAACCTTGATGCGAAGAAAATTTACACGCTCCGTTTCTTGCTGCAAGGGTCCAAGAATCCCTCTTTTACTTTCAATTACCTATCTACTTCTTCTATCTATTTTCCTACACTAAATGAGTCCACCATATCCATCTATTGTTGCTGCTACTTGCTTGGTGCGTGTAGTGAAAGATTATGGTCACACAAAAATGGTCTCAGTACAAACTGAGCCGTATCACATAGCGGCTATTAGATTCGCAAGATTCTAAAAACACGTAAATAAGAAAAACGTATCAATGACATAACTTCTTGAATTATACGATTGAATATAATTTGCACCGATAAAGCAATTGCATGGGATCGTACATGATTGTGCTTGTTTTGGGGAGATGGGATGATCCAACACTTTGTGTGCCACTTCCAGAAGCTCAATCCTGGGGAAAATGAACTAGGCTTGACAGGATCAGGGGCGGGTCTAGGCCCCGGGCAACCTGGGCTTCAGCCTAGGGCCTAGTCCAAAAACCCACTCTATCACCTTTGAATTCTTTTTAAAAAACTTTGATACGTAAGAATTCGTAGGATAGCGTAGGATAAGAAGATCCAGCTCGGAGCGTGGATCGTTTCTGGGAGAGCATAGCCAATGAATATGTATACCCAGTGCCCACCCGTATCAGAATTTAGAGCAAGCATTCGCTGATCATTCATCGCTTCACATGTACAAGTGTTCAAGTGGAGATTCACATGATAATGGATATTATAAGTTCGACTTGGAGGTGACATGGGAATTGCTGCATTTGCACAGCATCACAAATCTATATGTATCACTTAGATTAATATCTTAATTCTGCAAGGACTGACCAAGGGTCCGCTGATCCTGAATTAGATTGTAGAATAAAGTATTGCCAAAACTAACACTGTCAGATAAACATGCAACACAACAAGCATATCACAAAAAAAATTAGAATATTGTTCCTTCTTTTTTCAATTTGTATTATTCCAAGATAGCAGCATCTTTGCAGTATGGCAGTTTTCAATAGGAGCAGGAATCAACACAAATAAGCCGGCTAACCAAACTGGCTGCACTAGTCTATAGGGTTTCCTCTTGAAAAGAAGACGCAGCGAGACAAAGTAGAGCCAGCACAATCAAACAGAAAAGTACTTGCAGGTTGCATTTGCAAAATCAGCTCAAGTAACTGAGTATGTGGTGGGTCACACAGAACCAAGCTACTTAGAACAACTAGAGCAGTAATTGTGTCTAATATGTATGGCAGTACGTCTTGATAGTGCTGCAAAAGATGGTAATGTATCATTTGTACTTTACAAACTGTAAGCAGTAACAACTAGTCTGTTACTCCAGGCACAGAGTGATATGATTTACGCATTGGATACTAGACGGAAATTTTCTATATGTTACAACAGAATATTTGGGTCATAATTCGTATCTTGTGCTCCAGGTGAACCAAACTGTTCACAAGGCCAGGCAGATTCTATTGCTAGGTCAGCACAGCAAATTGGCAACCAGAACCTGCTCCGTGCTACAGTATATAAAACATGGATAAAATTACCGAAAAGTTATCTGGTAGAAAAGCCTCACAAGAATAAGCATAACCAGCACTTGCTAGGGCTTGAGAGATGGATCCAAAAACATGAAAAATTAACAATAGATTAAAAATATGCTGTACAGAAGTGCTACAGCAGAATAATTTTTTCCTAACCTGTACCTGACATCAAGCTCACTGCATTACGGCAGACTTTGGTAAACATAAATAACAAACCAGTTCTGTGTAGAGAGTTGGGATAACCGGTTGTAGCACACTAAAAGACAACTGTGTCGAGCATGGTTCCTAGGGTCTGAACTATGTTTGATGACATCAAATTTGAGACATGCTCTTCCAGATGCTTCTTTGCATCTTGCCGTCCCACATTTGCTATTGCTAGTTTCTCAGGTGGCAGCTCATCCTCCTCTTGCACTGCCTTGTTGTATTTGATGGCTAGGTTCAGCATTTCCTACAAATGATAACAAGTGGTTAACAGACCACAGAGAATACTCAAGTTTGCAGCATCGACTAAAAGGATTCTGAGTGAAAGTAGAACATGGAATACTACAAACCTGAACAGTCTCCTCATTCGTCTTTGAATGAGTGTCAAACCTCTTTAAAATCAATCCATCAGTCCATTTCTTTTTGTGCAAGTTCAGCAACATCTTTTCCTCAAGCTCATTTTTTCGGTAATTGATTGCAATGGAGTAGTAGTGCCTGTTCAGCCCATGAATAAGAGCCTGACAACATCGAGACAATATAACCATTTATGAGAAATTAACAAAAACAAGAGTTCATAAGCCCCAGTATTGTGTAGTATGTACCTGAATAGATGGCTTGTTTAGGTGCCCAACATTAGATGTTGTCTGTCGTGGCTCCTGGCCAAGCATCATGGTCTGAGGATTAATGAGACGAATGCATCAATGACCACCTTCCCCTTGACGCTTTGGATGGGATCTATCACAACAGCAACTGCCCTGGGGTTTAAAGCTTCAAAACTCTGCATGTTTCGACTTTGAAGTGTTAAATATCACAAGCGTACTTAGTCACTTCAGTATGAATATTTACGTGGGAGTATAAGATTTGACCCTTTGGGGAAAAGAGAGTAAAACAGGAATAATTTTTACAATAAATTAGGCTTTGGCTTGTCGCAAACTTATATTCTGGGATTTGTTTTCCTTTTCATATCCTACTCCAGATCAGATGTATACAATGAGTCAGTGAACTCCAGTCGTAAGGTTCAGTTAGTTAGTTGGGAGTTGAGAACAATGACCAACCAATGTCAGGAGCAGTGACTAACACCTTTGGCAGGGTTGAATACCACACAGATGTACTTATATTAGTTAATGCAAACAGGAAAGTCCTAACACTAGGTTAAGTGACAACTTTCAGGGAGACATGGAACACAACAAAAGGAGGGGGACAGCAAACATACAACAACTGAAATAAAGCATATGCTACCTTTTAATTCCTTCATTTAAATGATTAGATTGTTACATACATATTTATTAAAAATATTAGAAATATTTTGATGGATTGCTATGCAGTACAGTGGGACTACAGCAAAACAGCATATATGTTTGTCAAATCAAGCTAAAAGGGTTCTTTTTACAATGAATAAAGAACAATAAAAGATAGCTGGCAGATGCATAGACCTGTTGAGTATTGATGTCAACTCCTGAAAGCCAGCAACCAAAGCCAGGATGGGAGTGATACCAGCCTACCACCATTTCAGGTCTGCAAAAGCAACACAACTATCAATGGAATTGTTTGCCTACAAAATAACTGAGCAAAGATAACACTAGATTATAGGAAGAACAAAGTGTTTACCAAAGAAAAAAATCACCTAAAGCTGTGGCGAATATTATTACTCAAAACAATTTGCTTGCAGTAAACATATCAAATTGCAGTAACCTATATAGGTAACAAGATGCTCTGGTATGAGCAGTGATGTTTGCTTCTGTTTCCCTAACAAAGGATACAGGGGTGTGTAACTATTGCCCAAGCTCAGAAGAGGCGTAAAAGAACAACAATAAGTTCTTGGAAAATACATCTTTTGTTCACTGAAATATTCCATTTAAATAGCAAATGAGTAGGTTCAACAACCTAAAGGTGGTTATAGTAATTGAGTAGGTAGTAATGAACAAATACGTATCCTTTATGAGTAAATAAGTGCCACTGTTTCCCCATAATCTATTCTACGAATGCATGACTCAACAGTTCTCTTTTCTATCGTGATCCAGATTTACTCCAATGGAAAGCATTCTCTTAAAAAAACTCTAATGGAAAGCTTGCTATGTTTAAAGGATTGTGCTTAGCAGCAAGTTAAAACTAACATTTTCCAAAAAAAAATCTCTAAAAGGGGTAATTCCTTTATAATAGAACAGGTGACTTTATGAGAGTGGATTTTATACATGTACATGTGGGTACATGAGTTAAGGATTTAGGTCAATTCTCATATTTATGCATCTCAAAAAATTCTCCAAAAATTCATAGATGTTCATCATGTTATAATGTACAAACCCACAAAATTTCATGCAAAAATATAATCAAGAGTGCCCTACACAAAAAAGACAAAAAATTGTTGCTGCGTTGTTTTAAAAATAAGTTGAATTTTTTTGTCTTTTTTGTGTAGGGCACTCTTGATTATATTTTTGCATGAAATTTTGTGGGTTTGTACAATATAATATGATGAACATCTATGAATTTTTGGAGAATTTTTTGAGATGCACAAATGTGAGAATTGAACTAAATTCTTAACTCATGTACCCACATGTACATGTACATTTGCTTTTCTCATATTTTATATGCATCATTTAGGAATCTGTAATTTTGAAAAGATTCAAATCTATAACTTAATATTCTTGACATGAATGCAACACAGAGCATGGTGCAGCTAATTGAGCTGCAGATTTTACATAGTACTAACCTTGGGGTAAGTTTTGACTTCCACATTCAAGGAATAAATGGACATGATACTTATAACCAAGAGAAATATGTCAACAAGTTGTTATCAGGCAACACGTACCTCCCGGTCTGCTTGAGCATGTCGAGCATGTTGGTCTGGAAGACATGATCGACGGCCTCGACGCTGACCCCGGTCCCGCTCTGCGGCATGGCGAAGACATCCACCACCCTGACCGTGTAGCCGTCGACGAACTCGCCCAGCATCAGGCCCATCACCTCCATCGGCACGCCGGCTCTCCCTGCAGCAGCACGGGCACAACAACGCGTGAGAACCGCGAACCCCTACAAACCTAGACAGCAGGGCGGAGAGAGGGGTGGGGGTCAGGGTTAGGGTTACAGACTGACCGTGCTTGAGCATCTTGAGGAGCGCGAGGGAGGAGATGTAGACCTGCTCGGAGGAGTCGAGCAGCGGCGAGTCCGTCGGTGCCTGCCCAATCCCCTGGCCGAAGATCCGCTGCAGCCGCTCCATGACTTCTCTCCTTCCGCCTCCGCCGAGTTTGCTCACGCAGGAGGCGAGCAGGTACGCGGCTGCTTTGTAGCGCGAGACTGGGCTAGGCCGCGATGACTCCTGACCGCCGGCGAGATGCGCGGCGTTGTGGGCTTACGGATACAACGAATTCGAGCGACAGCTGAGATGGGATTTGGGTATCGGAACAGGCCTATTCTTGAGCGGGGCCGGGCCTTAAAATGCCAAAGAATTTTTCTAACAGTACGGTTTTTATTTGTATCACAAGATAAAGGCCCTTCTATATGGCTTCGGTTTATGCATAAGCCGGTTTAAACTTAATGGTGTGGGGAAAGTTGTAGTGTGGGGAAGCTTAATAAGCTCCACCATTCCTTTTTAGATGGCTTCTGAGATTTAAGGTTATAGGCAGAGGTGGACTGTGAAAAGTCTGTAATACCCTTTGTCTTGTTTGTTTGCTATTTGAATGATATTAACACTATTTACATATGTTTTTTACGCAGTTTAACACATAAATGAGATACCCTTTGACTTACTTTCAGAGACGAAAATACAAACATGCATCGAAGCAGGCTCTAATGCATATATTTGGGCAGTAGTTTCTTACAAACAAATGGCAAACTTTTAAGATGATGATAGCAGTTTTATTTAAAAACACATTTTATTCTTGTTGATTGGACCTACTAGTACCAAATTTGAGTAAACTTTATCAGTTTGAGTTAACAAATTGTCAAACAAATTTGTACGCGCACATCCTCACACAAGCAGCTAACAGTGAGTGGACTGTTGTCAAATTCATTTCACAGCTTGAACTATTCACTACAAGGTTTAGCAAATTAGCCAATCAAACTGAATTTTATTTGTATTAGATTCTAAGCAAATGAGTCATGTAAACCACATGGCAAGAATTGCATATAGCAAGTATATTCGCTACTGTACAGAAAAACAAAACTGAACCTAAACTATGCTTTACCATTGCACAAGTCAAGGTTTTATGCAATTGTTGTCAATTCAAGGTTGTACCATCTCCTACTGTTAATTGGAGCTCAAGAACACGCATTCACAGATCCATCACCTAATTGCTCTTACTCATTTACAGTTCATAAGTGAAGATCCATCATCTCAGGACACAAGAGCCACCATTAGCTAATTTTATACCAAAGATCCTAGCCAACACACTGCAACAACACAAGTATGCATAAACTATACGTCATCAGCAACACAAATATGCACAAATACAGCAATATATACATTCATCAGTGCATAATCTTTGGCAACAAGCTCGGGAGGAGAAGGTCGGGTGCCTGGGCGGCGCTGCGGAGGCCGCGGCGGCAGCGGAGGAGGAGAGGGAGGCGGAGGGACGGAGGACGGCAGCAGGAGCGCATCCTGGAGCTTGGTGGCATCGTCGGCAAGGTCGCCACGCTACGCCACGCCGCCACGGGTGAGCTGGAGGCCGTCTCGGAGATCCGGGCTCGGGCCGGCGGAGAGGAGGGGAGGAAGGGCTGCGGGCTGGCGGGGAGGAGGGGAGTACAGGCTCTGGGCCAGCAGGAGGGGGCGTGGGACGCGGGCGGGGAGGGGGAACGGCCGGACGTCGGCTCCTAGCCGAAAAACGGCGCGGCAGAGCTCGGATCTGGGCGGGGAGGATGAAAGGACCGAGATGCCGACTAGGGGGGGGTGAATAGTTGGCTTATAAAATTTCTCCTTTTTAGTCTTTTGTTTGAGTTGTCAGATTAACCTCACAAGTTAATAGTGGACAGCTGTGACACAGGTGAGTGACACAGGTAGAAACTATGTGTAAAATAACACACAGCTGTCACACAAGTAACAGACACAGGTGAAGAGATAACCTGACACAGGTGCTCTACTTAAACTAACTGTGACACAGGTGCTAGAACAGGTGAATACAAGTGAATGAAACAGCTGAGTGACAGATGATCACACACAGGTATAAAGATAAACTAGCACAGGTGAAAAGGTAAGCACAGCAGAACAAGTCTAAGAGACACAAGCAAGTAAGAGTAAACAGATAAGCATGCAATACAGGAAGTAAAGGAGACTCAGAGGTTTTTCACCGAAGTTCCCAACTCTTTGCAGAGAAGGTACGTCTTCGTTAGAGAGACCACTCCTAAGAGCTGGCCAGCACTGAATCGTGCTTCTTCTCCGAGTACCTGATCTTTCAGGACTCTTCCTTCTTGCTTGTGGAGATCCTTTTGCCTTGCAGCAGGTAGACCTCAGAACACCTTCACAAACTACTGGTTCAACCCACACAAGCTCGGGTGATACCAGCAACTCCTACACCCGTCTAGGAGCAGACAAACTCCAAGAGTAACAGATGATCCAGCAGCAATCTCTTGGAGGAACCTTTGCTCGTGCTCTAGCTCACAAACCCACTCGAACTAACCCTTAGGCTCTCGGCTCTTGTGGAGTGGTTGGAGGCTTTGCAACGGTCGTATGCGAATCACTGATTTGAGCAAGGTTGAGAACAGAGTCCTCCCCTGGTCCCCTATATATAGGATCCACAGGCACCTGACCGTTACCCTGTTGCCACGTAGGATTAAGTGAGCCACCGGTGTCAACCACCGGTGACACAGCTACACCCTACGCCCAACTGTACCCGGCTCAGGCAGACCGACACCTGTGTCACCGACGGCGCACACAGGTGAACCCTTAGCTGACAGCAGCACTACTCAGCCCGGTCCTGGCACATGACATGTCCTCAGCATACTTCAAACTCTAGTACCTATAAGGAGAGAACCTCCGACAGACTCCTGACTCAGCAGACCGCCTATCGCAGTGCAGATACCTTAGCATTTACAAGCTCTCCCCTGGTACAGAGATGTACCTGAGTCATAGAGCGGAAGACCACCTGTGACACAGCTGTGTCACACAGGTGCCTAAAGCTCTAGGGTTTTCACACAGCTACATACTTTTGTTGCAAAGCTATTGACACAGGGCAATTGGCCTCAAAGCACCAATCCCCTTGACCAACACTCTGAGCAATGAGCAAGGTTCCCTTAGACAACTGCTACTGTCTCATCCCTCTTGATAGTACAGGTGGTTCCTATGGACTCAAAGAAACTAGCAAATCTAGGCTTCACCTGCCACTAACTGAAGTCACGGCCCTTGACGCATCAAGCCACCATCACCCTGCTTGCAGCTCCCTGCACAGCACCGGCTTCTTCTCAGCTGTGGCACAGCTCCCTAGCACAGCCATCTCTTTGTCCTTGAAACCACCTTGTACCCTTTTTGGTGGCCATCCTTCTCTGGATAACCCTTCTTCATGGAACCTGTAAGATCTGCTTACACTCAAATGTAAACATTAGATTCCAGTTTAGGTTGCCATTAACCATCAAAATCATGTTGGGGCCTAGATGACCTTTCAGAGGAGCCGGAGGAGCCGGCGGCGTGGAGGGGGCTTCGGCGTCAGCGGGGAAGATGGGAGGAGGGGCTTCGGTCTCGCGAGGGTGCGGGAGTCACCGGCGGTGCTCCGCCGTCGAGGGCTCTCGGGTGGGTTGACGAGGGTTGGGGGAGGGAGGGAGAGAGGGGGCGGGGGAGGTGGGGAGGAGCCAGGGTGCAGGTGCCGGGAGGGTGCGGGTGAAGGGAAAAATTGAGGAGGTTTCTTTTATATACGCAGTGGCATTCGCGAGTAAATAATGCGAACTAGCGATGACAAAATAGTCATTCTATGTAAATTTTGCTAGAAGAAGCTCGAGAAGTCTCTATTTTGGTGCTTCTAGCCACCAACAGGAAAAGGAGGTGCTTAATTTTTAAGCTTAAGCTAATATTTACACTTCTAGACAACTTATGGCTTTCTGGGGCCATAAGTCACCCCATAAGCTGTCTAGAAGGGGGCCAAAATCACGTGGATAACTTTGCAGCAACAATAAACCGATCGGCGTAAGAGGGGTTATTTAGCGAACAAATTAGTGCATGACCACGCTCGCGGCCAATTTTCAATTGTGTGAACGCATCTTTACTTTTTTAAAGAGGTCCACCCTATTGCTCGGTGTGATTGATCTAACCCAGTGGCCCATGTTTGGCTAGTCCATCTCTCCTTTTTACAAGCCCGTCTCTCCCCTATCGTATCCATTCAATTGCATGTCTTATCTCCTTGCTCGTCATCTCCAATACACCAAGAGAAAACTCGTTATCTCCTTCGACACACAGAGAGAAAAAAATCCATGTCTCGCTTGTCATGCTCCGTTGTCGCTACAAGGGGTGAGCGCCTCCCAACCGAACTAATGGGACATCGCCGCCCTCCGAAGCCGCTCCTCTCCCCACGTGCTAGATGTGGTCAGTGCAAGTGCCGCCTCTCCCATTTTCCTCTTCACCATGAGGACCACGACGAGCCACTGCGGCTACCATAGCCCGTCATTGATACTTTCGACATGGCCGGCCGCTGCCGCGAGAGGAGGTAGGCAGTGGGGATCTAGCATTTTCTCTTGGTTGGTTGAAAGTTCATCTAATTTGGATGAGAACTTATTGCAATAGTTGAAAGCTTTAATATTTTTGGTTGGGAGCTCATAGAAAAATAGTTGAAAGCTTGATGATATTTGGTTGAAAGCTCATAAAAAAAGTTGAAAGCTTTGATTTTTTTGGTTAAAAAGCTCACAGAGAATTATATGAAAGCTCGTTGATTTTTTGGTTGAAAGATCTTGAAAAATAGTGGAATGTTTTCTAGTTTTTTGGTTGAAAGCTCATAAAAAAGTTTAAACCTATTTTTTTTCTTGTTTGAGTCCTTTTTCCTCGCCTGAAGCTCCAGCAACAACGCCACTACCACTCATCAGGTGCGGCCCGCGCGATGCTAGAGACGAGATTGCGGGCACTGAGCCATTGCAAATACAAATTGGGAAGAGAAAGATTGATGTCACAAGTTCAAATAAAGTTACCCCAGGCTGGCCCCACATGTCATAGAGAGTAAAGCTTAATTACTATAGTAACCAATGCATTAATTATGTTTAAACATTAATTTTTATTGATGATTTTGGACATTTATCCATCAGTCAGTCATTGGCATGTTAATTATCCAATCATTATGGTCATTAAGTACTAAACATCATTAATTGTTGTGATTAATATGTCAAAATGGGAGTGACCGGCCATACCAACTGTTGAGACAACGGTCAAACCACTACGAGGCTGGTATGACCGTTCCGTCCAGTTGGTCATGCCGATTAGACTGACAGTGGAGACAACAATGCCAGGAGCACGAGGCTCACCGGCGATGAACTCTCCGGCGATGTAGTCGATGACGCCGGCTTGGGGAAGGGTTGAAGGCAATCGACAAAGTGCGAGGAAACTCCAAGGGTTGGGGAAGGTCGCTGTGGAACTTGGGCTCGTCGGAGTTCCAAGGTGGGCGCCAGCGGTGGCTTCACCGGAGCGGGAGAATAATGTGCTCTTGCACGGCTTCTTTCCGAGAACCTAGCACCGCAAAGAGAGAAGAATGAGAGGGAGGAAGAAGATAGGAGCTTGCAGGTGGAAAAAGGGGAGCTCGCTGTCGGGGTGGGCAGCGTCCACTATGGAGGAGATTAGCACGGGAGAAGAAAACAAGAAGGAGAGAGAAGGGGTGCTCGGGTCAGTGGAGAAGACACTGGAAAAGGGGTGCTCATCATAAGATTCACTCAGTTCCCTGAGTTTATCCCTTAGGGATATGTTCTCCTTCCTCTCCTTGCCATAGGCCTTATCTGTTCTTTCAAGGATGCCCATTAGTTCAACATAACCAGGGAAGTCATCCTCAGTAAGTACCTTAGAACCTTTGGCCATGAGACACAAAGGGGCAAAAGTGGATGAAAGATAGTCAGCTCCAGCACTTGACTCAGAGCTGTGTGACCTGGCTGTGTCACAGCTGGGTGTGTCAGCCATACCGATGGCGATCCTAGCAACTTGATCTTCTTCTTCAGACTCCTCTTCTGAGCTGAGTCCTCAGACACCCAAGCCTGTCCAACATAGGCTCTGGCAGTGGCCTTGTTCTTGTAATAAGTTGGGTGCTTGCTGTTGAAGGTCTTCTTCTTCCCATTGAAGTCCTTCTTCTTCTTGTAGTGGCTGTTGTCCTTTTTCTTGTTTGGACAATCAGCAGCAAAGTGGCCTTCCTTGCCACACTCGAAGCACTTGTTGTCTTTGGACAGCTTCTTCCCTCTGAATCTGTCACCTGATCCAAGTTGCTTCTTCTTCTTGTAAAACTTTCTGAAGTTCCTTGTGAGGAGGATGAGTTCACTCTTCTCCACTGGACATCTCCTCATCTAGATCTTCACTGCTATCACTCTCAGAAAGTGATGTTGGAGCAGTGGTCTTCAGGGCAATATTCTTCTTAGGTGCTGAAGAAGAGCTTTGCTTACCCCCTTGCCTGAGTTCCATCTCATGTGTTAGAATTCTTCCTAACACCTCAGTAGGCTTCATCTTGTCAAACCCATCATTTTCTTTCATCATGAGAACAAGGGTTTTGTAGGCCTTTGGAAACACTGAGAGGAACTTCTTAATCACATCCTCATCTTCAACTCTGGTGGAGCCTAAGACCTTCAGCTGGTTGGTGATGATGGTGAGTCTTGAGAATAATGAGTTGATGTTCTCACCATGCTCATACTCAAATCTCTCCAAGGTTGATTCCAGCAGACCTCTTTTGGACTTCTTCAGAGTATCACTGCCCTCATAAATCTGCTCTAAAGTATCCCAGATTTCCTTGGCAGAATCGATTGTGCTAACTCTGTTGAAGTCATGCTCTTGTAAGCCCATGAAGATGGCTGTTGCAGCTCTAGCATTGTTCTGAATGTTCTTCTTATCAGCGATGCTAGGTGTTGTGGGATTCTCCAAGTCGTAACTTGTATAAACAATATCCCACACATCTGGATCGATAGCGATAAGATGCATTTGCATCTTTCTCTTCCAGAAAGCATAGTTAGTCCCATTAAAGACATGTATTTTACCCTCATAGCCCGACATCCTTTAACTCTGGTTGTTAGGCCAAATCAAAGAGCAACCTGCTCTGATACCAATTGAAAGGACCAGGAGTGCCGACTAGAGGGGGGTGAATAGGAGGCTAACAAAAGTTACTTCTTTTAGCTTAGATTAACAGATTAAGACTTGAGCAGAAGCAAGTGTTAACAGGCTGTGTGACAGGCAATAGACACAGGTATGATATGATATGAAAAATAGCATGCAGCTATCACACAGGTGTCTGACACAGGTAAGATCAAAACCTAGCACAGATGAAGATAGCTATTGCCTGTGTCACAGGTAGCTAACAGATAAGATCTCTAGCAACTGAGACACAACTAAGCTAAGCAGATATAAAGGTGATCTATCACAGATAAACAAAGATAGCAAGAATCACACGAGTATACAACAACATATAGCACTGTAAGAAGTAAACAGGTAAAGCACTCAGAGACAAGGAGGTTTTTCACCGAAGTTTCCTACTCTTTTCAGAGAAGGTACGTCTCCGTTGGAGAGGCTACTCCGAAGAGATTGCCAGCACTAAAACGTGCTTGTTCTCCGAGTACCTGACGTTCAGGCCTCTTCCTTAGCTTGTGGAAGTCCTTTTGCTTGCAGCAGGTAGACTTCAATCACCTTCACAAACTTACTGGTCCAACCCACACAAGCTTGGGTCGTACCAGCAACTCCTACACCCGTCTAGGAGCAGACACTCCAAGAGTAACAGATGAACCAGCAGCAATCTCTTGGAGGAACCTTTGCTCTTTGCTCAAAGCTCACACACTCACTCGAACTATCACTTATGCTTTTGGCTTTTGTTCGGTGGTTGGAGGCTTTGCAACGGTCGTATGTGATTCACAGGTTTTAGCAAGGTTGAGGACGAAGTCCTCCCCTGGTCCCCTATATATAGGGTTCACAGGCACCCGACCGTTACACTGTTGCCACATAGGATTAGTGAGCCACCGGTGTCAGCCACCGGTGACACAGCCAATCACTCCGCCCAACTATAACGGCTCGGGCAGACCGACACCTGTGTCACCGGCAGCACACACAGGTGAACCCTTAACTGATGCAGCCTAGCTACTCAGCCCGGTCTTGGCACATGACATGCCCTCAGCATACAACACTCTCTGAAACCTATAAGGAGAGAACCTCCGACAGCCCTCTGACTCAGCAGACCAGCTATCGCAGTGCAGTTCCCTTAGCATTTACAAGCTCTCCCCTGGTCTAGAGAAGTACCTGAGTCTTAGAGTACTAGACCACCTGTGACACAGCTGTGTCACACCGGTGACTCTAGCTCCTGAGGGTTTTCTACTGCTTACACACTGACCCTCTGAGCATTGAGCAAAAGTCCCTTAGACAACTGATACTGATTACATCCCTCTTGATAGTACGGGTTTTTCCTATGGACTCAAAAGAACTAGCAAATCTAGGCTTTACCTGCCCACCAACTGTAGTCACGGCCCTTGACGCATCAAGCCACCATCACCTTGCTTGCAACTCCTTGCACAGCACCGGCTTCTTCACAGCTGTGGCACAGCTGTCTAGCACCGCCATTCCTTAGTCCTGGAAACCACCCTTGTACCTTTTTGGTGGTCATCCTTTTCCTTGATGACCCTTCTTTCTAGAACCTAAAAACCTGCTTACACTCACTGTAAACGTTAGATTCCAGTTTGAGTTGCCATTAACCATCAAAACCAACTTGGGGCCTAGATGCTCTTTCACCTAGGTTCAGGGATTAAGGGGGATCGAGGCAGATGAGACAGAGAAGAGGCGCCTCTGTACAGATCTGTGCTGAAGAGAATAAGGCCAAGCATTTTGGGTCATTCCGGCTAGGCGTCCATGGCGGCGGTGGCTGCAGTGCAGGAGGCTGAGGCGCCCTGCCTACAGAGCTTCGAGCTCTGTGAGACCGAGTCGGTAAGGCCTACCTCCCACGTCCTTCTCCGAGTGCACTTGTTCAAGTCGTGCTTTTTTGTTGCACTGCCGAATCATCTCATTCAGGTGAGGCGAGATATTTCCATAGTTACTGTAGACCTTCGTGTTGTTTGCTTCGGTAATTAGCTGCTTGAATCATTTACCATTTTTCATCGTTTCGTGCCAGAGATTTTCGAAGTCAATCAATTCGTGGCATAGCTTTGCTACTAAACTATGGTATTAGTTAGATTCTAGCCTTAAGCTTCTCCCTTTGTGGATTAATTCAATACGTGATTTCCCATGTGTGGTCTGGGTGCATGATTCTCGAAATGGTGTTCGGAAGAATGTTCGTAATGGTTGTGAGGTGAATTGGGAGAGCCTCTATACTTTGGGGCTGTGGGTGCCACTAACTGATTTTTACATCTGATTTTGCGCTATAGTTGCTGCGTAGCTGCATGCATTATTCAGACATCAATCCTCAGACTACACTACTTGGTTCTATATCCAAAGCACCAATATTCACAAAATTCTCTTTGGACTAATACTCGCATGAAAGTGTTTTATTCTATTATATATAGTGCTTCACATGATTGCTTAAGTCCATTTTGCTACGGCCCTATCTTTCAAATTTCTGCAGTTGGGTTTCTTTGCTAACTCATTAATCTGGCCAATGACCAGTTTCAGCAAAAATATGGTAGCTTTTTTAAAATTCGCCAACATAGAGTTTCAAAAAGAATCTGAGTATAAAAAGGGAGCATGCTAAACTTTTAAATACTATTTAGCTGCTTGAATCATTTACCATTTTTCATCGTTTCGTGCCAAGAGATTTTCGAAGTCAATCAATTCGTGGCATAGCTTTGCTACTAAACTATGGTATTAGTTAGATTCTAGCCTTAAGCTTCTCCCTTTGTGGATTAATTCAATACGTGATTTCCCATGTGTGGTTTGGGTGCATGATTCTCGAAATGGTGTTCGGAAGAATGTTCGTAATGGTTGTGAGGTGAATTGGGAGAGCCTCTATACTTTGGGGCTGTGGGTGCCACTAACTGATTTTTACATCTGATTTTGCGCTATAGTTGCTGCGTAGCTGCATGCATTATTCAGACATCAATCCTCAGACTACACTACTTGGTTCTATATCCAAAGCACCAATATTCACAAAATTCTCTTTGGACTAATACTCGCATGAAAGTGTTTTATTCTATTATATATAGTGCTTCACATGATTGCTTAAGTCCATTTTGCTACGGCCCTATCTTTCAAATTTCTGCAGTTGGGTTTCTTTGCTAACTCATTAATCTGGCCAATGACCAGTTTCAGCAAAAATATGGTAGCTTTTTTAAAATTCGCCAACATAGAGTTTCAAAAAGAATCTGAGTATAAAAAGGGAGCATGCTAAACTTTTAAATACTATTTGTGGGTCAGGTAATGTGCAAATTTTGTATTATAGTCATATTGAATAGAAAATTCGTAGAACCATGTTCGTATATGTTTGTGATTGGAGAGGTCAACAGAATTTGATGAAAGTGTTTCATGTTTAAAGTACTAAATGGATTTTTTTTTGGCCTTAAAGGGAAAGAACAATTATAGGATGGCTCGATTATCTGATGAAAAATCTGCTGGGGAGATCACCAAGTCCACGTGAGTGCACTTCTTTTTTTAAATTGGCTGAATTTATTTCATTATATTTCTTTAATATGAAATCTTTGAATCTGAATTGATGGGTTTAAGTTTTTGGTCAAAAAATGAGTTATGTCTTGATCTGCGCACACAAGATGCAGTAAACGTTGTGAATCTTCTGAGACTTCATCCTAAACAGCTGGCTAACATTCCATGTAATAAGATTGGTGCATGACTCTTTGAGTTTTCTTACTTATTTTGATAGGAATAATTTGATTTACGTGATATTTGCTGCTTTTGAGTACTTGAGAGTTATCATTGGCATTGATGACGGCAGTTTCAAGATGGGACAAAGAAGAAGAAAGGTGTGGTTTTGTAAATAGCCACTAACTAATTTTTATATCTGATTTTGCACTATAGTTGCTGCATAGCTGTATGCATTATTCAGACATCAATCCTCAGACTGCACTACTTGGTTCTATATCCAAAGCCCCAATATTCACAAAATTCTCTTTGGACTAATACTCGCATGAAAGTGTTTTATTCTATTATATATAGTGCTTCACATGATTGCTTAAGTCCATTTGCTAAGGCTCTATCTTTCAAATTTCTGCAGTTGGTTTCCTTGCTAACTCATTAATCTGGCCAATGACCAGTTTCAGCAAAAATATGGCAGCTTTTTAAAAATTCGACAACATAGAGTTTCAAAAAGAATCTGAGTATAAAAAACGAGCATGCTAAAATTTTAAATACTATCCATAACCTTAGCTTATTAACCGAGAATACATTGAACCACAAGCTTTTCTCGGCATTAGCACTATTGTATATGGATTTTGTGATGATTTCAATCTGTGTTAAATTAGCACAACTAGTAACCGTGCAAGTGAAATACATGTGGCCACAATATATATCGTCTCAAATATGCATATAGCACGTTCAAAATATAGAAATTATACACATTACGGTATATCTGATCCAAGTTTATAACTCACTCTAGGAAAAATACAAAATTAAAGAAACATACAGACTTTCTTCTAATGTCAGGAGACATTGAACAGATTCCCTTTCTATCGATCATTTAAATACGACACTCATTAATCCATGCTCTCCAAACAATTCTGACTATACACCACAGCATATTTTAACAGGCAAAAGCTAAAACTGAGGAACCAATAAAGTAATCATTGACTAGCGGTCCATTCGCTAAGTAGGCGGATTCAGCGAATGTTTCTTGCGGTAGTTTCACCTGGGCATACAATTCTACTTCAGCTGTAAAACATGATCTAGAATTTCTGTCACGGTGCCATATGCCATATAGAAATGAAACAATAGTGAACCTATCCAAGTTCATACGACTCTAATAAGATGATCTAGGAAATAAGAAACAAAATAATATTGCAAAAGAAAATAAATCTGCTTTGAGTATCTTATCATGTAGTATGGTCCATTAAAAATCAAACTCACACTGAAATATAAGTCCAAAAAAAAGAGGTACTAAGCTTGGACGTATTATCTCTTTGACAACTATCTATTTGTTGATGCGCTTAAGAAACTCCTGTACAATGTGAGGGATGTTGTCTCCACACTCGTTCCCATCGTACTTCAATAAGTGTACCAAAAACTGCTTCCTCAGCTCATAACCATCCTGCATGTGCATTACATATCATTATTGTGAAGAGCTCGTGTGTTTATAGAGTATAGTAATATGTGTTCGACAATACTCACTTTACAAACGGGTTGTTGTAGTGATTCACCATTCCACGAGCGCATGAAATAGAAAATGAAATAACCAGACACATCACTGTATATGAATGAATCGTGAGCTGGGACGTTCAGAGCACAAAATTAAAATAAATGGTGGTAGTGCGGATCAAAGCAATTCACCTATCTGGATTTGTCGGAACATCGAGTGGTATTATACGACAGCATAGAAAAGTATCGTCATTCCAGCTAGGATTTGCTACTTCCAGGGCACGCTTAAGATTATTGCCAATCTTTTGAATTTTCAATATATATCTCATGATAGGGTCATCTTTAAACCGCGCCGGCATAAGAAGCGAATCCAATATAGAGATAGTTCTAGCATCCTGGTCGAAGACGAAAAATATGAAGTGCCCGAGGAAAGCATGTGGCAAAAGAATCTGCAAACGATAGGCGTTAGATATTGAAGTAAATCAAAACAACAACTAAGAGAAGGGGACAAATCTTACCAATTTGCAAGATGAGATATTGTAGTCTATCCCAGGGCAACTATCAAACAATTTCGCCAATCGCTGAACGTCAAGCCTTGTACGATGCCTTGGATCTCGTTCGAAATCAGACATCCTCTGAGATAAAAACAAAGTCTTAGAAACATGATCCAAAGAGTGGCTATGTTATTGTAATAACTTACACAAAACATTAGGTCCATATAATGAACTTGGGTCTCTCTCAACATCTGGAGCTCGTCACATGCGAGGATCCATACGCCCATGTTGAAACAATCGATGTCCATAGGGTGGTCCATCTTTAGTGTGCCCTGTAACGTTTTGAGACTTAACCCAATATGGTAAGGCTTGGAGCTTAGCACCCACTGTTTCCTATCAAACAACCAGTTGCGTTAGGCATAATGACACAAGAATATGGTATATTAACACTACACATTTAATAAAAATTGCTTACTCCAAAGACTCAGCATCATCAATAGACAATATATACTTGCAAAGTGCTTCTACTAATTCATGCGTGTTCTGCGGCATCATGCTAGTGGGAACAATGCATTCTGATGACCGGTATTCAATTTCATAACCCGAGTTTATAACAACTTCAAAGATTTTTCCTTTTCCATAGGTTTGGTTATACTTTAGATTCCCTTTGGCCTTGTTTAGTTCCGAGTGGACCAAAATGATAGCCAACTTCTGCCTCCAATTTGAAATATCCTCCTGCAAAACAATAATCATAATTAGGATTTATAAAATGTGTTAACATGCACGTAAAAAAATTTGTGATCCTGAAACGTTACCTGTGTAACATGGTCAGATAACATATCTCCTGTCCAGCATTCCATGTATTTTAGCATGAATAACCCGCAAGATGATCTAAAAGTTTAAAGAATCTTGTTGAAGATATATTTTTGATGTAATCAACGAAAAGAAGCAATTTTAATAGGCAATGTTCAATGTACCCATCTGTCTGAATTGGCTCCAGTAACTGTTCTATGACTGGCCATGTTGTAACGTTGATGTCCTGCCACTTATGGCATTTAAAATCTTCCCATTGTGATGCAATGTTGAGGTGATTCTCCAGTCCCTGTAGCTGTTAAATGACAAAAAAGATTGCATAGATAGATAAAACAAGAAAAACTCTTAATCAAAGTGTATGCAAAGAGTAAGTTCTCACCGTAGTAGTGAGGTCGTTGCGGGCCAATGTAATACCAAGTGAGTCAAGGACCTGGATTTCACGTTTTTTGGCATTGATAACTGCTAGGTACCAATGACAATCTTTAATGTTAATTGGAAGGAAGACCTGAAGCAAACAGAGTACATATATATATATATATATATATATATATATATATAAAGAATTTAAAGGTACGGATTTAAAGTATAACCATGTCGTAGTCCAGGTAATTATACACCCTTTTTATGATGCTGGCACATTCATGCTGATCTGTGGAGCTTATCTGAATGGTTCCATCTCGTTTTATTAGGCTAGAGATGATTGAATTCTTTAGGTATACATTTCCACCTGTTCTATACCCTAGATGCTCTTGAGCCCTTAGACAATAGATGTATGCACATATAACCTACATTTGAAGTAAAAATTGTAGTTAGTTTAGACACTCATGTTTAAATAAGACTATCTGTATATAATTGTACTTACGCCGTCGTGCAAATATATGTTATCATGTATAAGACACTGTAAATCTCCGACAGATAAAAAGGCATCATCGATGTCCACCAATATTTCTTTTTCTGGTGACCTTCTGATATATTCAGTGACTTTCGTTGTTTGCACCTTTTCTATCTCATCCTCCGGGATTATGTCTGTGTAACATTCCTTAACCTCGAAACAATTCATCTGTGTCATACATATAGTAAGCAAAATTGAAACGCATATTGAAGTAGGTATAATTTCAATTGCACCAACATGCATCATTGTTCAGAAGTATAAATCTAACAAGCTATATATGCAGTCCTCATTTTAACTTCCTCTACAAACTAACATCACCCTCTACCCAGAAATTCACCAAAAAAATTGCATAAAGTAGGGCTGGTATCAACAATTAAAGAAAGTAGGGCAACTGATATGATGCCTGATTGCCGGTACGTTGGGAGTGTTTAACATGTGCAAGTGTCTTTGCTTGTTGACCTGTGTGCACTGTATATTGTACAAATATACTCTGTGCCTTAGAGATTTTGCCAATAGTTATTTTCTAATCAAGACAAGACTTATCCACATTATCTGTTTGAGATGCATACCCGCCTTGCACTTTATGGTATAAGAATATATTAGAGTGGACATTTTGGTGTATTCTCTGTTAGGAACACTGGAGCTAGGGGTTCAATTAACAATTCCTTTTTATTCTTGTTTTGGTATAACTTTTGTGAAGGGGGTGAACTTTGCTCACAATAACCACGTGAAAACAAAATATTTCTATGCATCCTTTGAAACATCTCTTTGCTGAAAAGGACAAATGTTTTGTGCCTTTTTCGTTTGTGATTCCTTTGAGTATTGTTTGCTTAAGAAGATAATTTGGAAGGCTTTCAAGTTGAGTATCTTGACATCTTAGCAAATTGAAGTAGATAGTGCATCTGCAATAACCTGAGAAACTTCAATGTAACAAAATCAATTGTTGATTCTATTGCATATCTTAATAGCCATCCCTTGTAATAAAAGCAGAAAGTTTGTGCTTTGTCATGAGTTGTGCTCGATTTCAGTGCCCATCTTAGTAAGGAGCTTGAGCAGTCATCATAGTGCAAAACTTCATTGCTGTTCACTTGGTTCAGAAGTATATATCTAACAAGCTACATATGCAATCCTCATTTTATCTTCCTCTACAAACTAACATCACCCTCTACCTAGAAATTCACCAAAAAAATTGCATAAAGTAGGGCTGGTATCAACAATTGCAGAAAGTAGGGCTGGTACAAAAATTGCATAAAGCAGGGCTGGTATCAACAATTGCAGAAAGTAGGGCTGGTACAAAAATTACAGAAAGTAGGGTAGGTACTTCTCACCAAATACAAACAAGGGGGAGCAGGGGGTGAAACATAGATAGAAGTAGGAAGAAATAGAAAAGGAGGGCATGGTGCTAACCTTCATTGGAGCGGGGAGTAAAAGATAGATTGGATTAGGGGGAAAGAGAGAAGGGCGGCACCAACAATGGGCGAGGGGAGGGGGGCGGCTGTAGCAGGAAAAGGGCAGGGAAGTAATGCTTAGGGCAAGGGAATTGCCTCCCAGTGATTTTCGTTTTATGGCCAAGGGGGCTCACGGGTAGATGGGTTTTGTGGGCAGGGGGGCGGCTGTAGCAGGAAAAGGGCAGGGAAGTAATGCCTAGGGCAAGGGAATTACCTCCCGGTGATTTTTGTTTTATGGCTAGGGGGGCTCACAGGTAGATGGGTTTTGTGGGCAGGGTGTGGGTTTGGTTTAGGGGTTTGTGGGCAGGGTTTTGTTCATATTGCGGTTCTGTTTTATTGGAAGATCTTAGATGTCCTTTTGACGTGCAGTATTTCAGTTATTTTGTTTCACTAAGATTATTACTTAGTTCTGTATGAGATTAAATGCCATACATTGATGCAGGTGACTTCAATTATTGAAGTTTTGAGAAATATGAATAGTGGAACTAAGAAAACTATTGACTCCATGATTAGTATCCTATATTGTAGGGCAACGATCCATCATGTTTGTGTGAGTTCCTTGTACCAATTCTAAGCCAAAATTCTCCATCAGGGAATATTGGTCTACAAGTAAGTATCTATATTTATGGTAATTTATCGGCATCATTTCTTAAAGCTATCTGACATTGTGGTTTATTAACTCTTACTGTTCCTTAGATGCTCGATAGGCACTGGGGTGCTGGTTGGAATCTCTTGGCCTTATTGCTGGCAACAAAACCTGACAATAGGATAATGTAAGATTAATCACTGCTGTTGGTAATTCTACAAGAAAAAATTGCTAAAATTGGAACAGCGTTGCTATTTTCATTAGAGAATCAGAAATTCTTAGTTTCTTGTGTCAACTTAATCTGCAGTTGTCTCGACGCACTGCGGCACCCCTTCCTTTGTGGACCTAAATGGCGTATAAATCCATCAGTGAATGTCATTCGTTGGGGCTTGGGATCTACTGCTGTCCGCCTGGCTGAAGATTATATCTATGGACATCATCAGGTATTGATTTCCTGACACATGGATGATCAAGCTACATCTCCATCCCAAATGTTCACAAGAGGCTTGAGTTTCAACCCAAAGTGAAACTACGAACATTGTAGTGAATGCTATCATTTGGTTCTTGTTCAAAGAACTGTAATGGAACCCCAATTATCTTACAAAGCTTCCTTTACCATGTTTACAGCGTAGACGGTTAGCTTATTTCATTGAGTCGATGGAGGTGCTAAACCCTAATTCATGAACAGAGGTAACTCTTCCTGTTCCAAGTCGTGATAACAATGAATTCCGTGTGATGTGAACTTTGTTCTGACCTAATTATTTGGCTGAGCCTAATTTCTACTTTTGAGATAAGCAGTTATAGTTTCTTGATTACAATAACTGTTAGGATGTATATGTGATGAGTTCACTTGATCTATTCTTTATATGCTCATGTGTCCTTATGAGGAAGTGAAGAGAGATCATTTTGTATTCCATATGTTGTTTTGTTGAAGGATAGATGGTTCTCATTATCAATCTATTTTCAGATTATTTTCTTTTTCTCCTTTATTCCAAATCATCCTTTAGAAAAAAAAACATATATGACATATAAAGTTCACAGCCAAGCACCGATTATACATTGTGCTCTCGCTACATTCTGTAACCAATCAATTATTAAAAAATCTCCACCCATTTTATACAAGCTGCATTTCTAAAACTTCTCCTTGAAATCACTCACTGAGAGCTACTTTCGCTGTTGTAGAAGTTGTATTGTTTTCGTTTGCAACAGTCTCCTTCAAAGGCACAAACTCACGTGTCCCCTCTGGGTCAATAATTTGATTGTTTGACCCAATCCTGTTTTTTGGAAAATGGCCATTGGGGATTCAGATGATACCATATCAAATGCCTCCTTCTGCATGCCTTCTCCAGAGTGGTATTCTGATAAAAAGAAAGAACAAGATTATATTCTAAGTGGTTCGTATGCTGTGTAAAGTTGTAACGTTAGTAGCTATAGGCTGTATAGAATAAGACACGGCTAAGCTAATAATATTATATGCTTAACCAGGAAGCAAATTGCACCCAACCAAGTACCTAGCTCACACAGAATAAGTCGAGAAACAACATAACTCCCTACACCCCTCCCACAATAGCAGCCTGCAGAAACACTTCCAAATAGATGTAGAGGGAGAGAGGTGTAGTTCAACTCTGGCTCCGCTACTGTGGTTAACCTCGATATTTGGTGTTAAGGACTAATAATGTTCTATACATAGTTCCAAAACAAAATCAAACTAAAAACTATCAGATGCCACAGCTCTTAATTCATCCACCAGAATAAGAACAAAAGAGAGCCTACTGTTGCAAAAGCATACAAGTGTAGCAGAGGGATAGCACAAATATTCATAGAGAAAAAAATTCACGTTTCAAGTCAACAATAACCGGCAGAAAGTAATTTTCCTTTATATGGGCTCTGTAATAGATCAAATGTTTTGGTGAGAACTTCCCAAACTACTTCAGCTCCTTGCTTAACAATTACTGCAGAACCATACACATCACGGGTAGGATTGAATGGCTGTGTAAGAATCAATTACCAAAATTCAGATTTATGTTTACAATTACCTTAGTGCCTGTGAACTGGCATACTAATAACTCTGTTGGGCTCATATGCCGCCTAAGAAATCTTCATGAACCTGAATACTCCTTATGATGGTTTTTAGAAGGAAGACCAAGCTGGATGCAAATTCCAAGTCTGCTTCATGTAAAGAAATGCAAGCTCATATAATAATATTGATGTCAAAAATGTATATGCAGCTAAGTTTATTAATAGAGACTACTACAATATTTATTAACTTACAAATTGAATGTTAATTTCTTAATTTTTTTGAATCATGATACACAAAAGGGTAGGAAACAGCAAAGCCTTATAGACTGTCCATGCCAATCTTTTTCATACTCAGGGAACATAATTACATAATGAAGTTCCTAATTAATGGAAAATTAGTGCTTTTCCAGTAGATTTAGAATAACATATCGAACAATTAACTACTCAAACCACTATTTTCTTCTTCTAATTATTATACTACTTAAACCAAAGATATAATCCTCCAATAGGCATTAAATGGTCGTATTAATACCTCATCTGTCCTCTCAATCTGACCATTAAGCAAATAAATATATAGAAGAGTATTAAAGTATTAAGAACTTGAGACAAAAAACTACTAATTATAAGACAGTACTCACATTATGCAGTGCCTAACATAAGGCATCTTTGTACACAATGTTCTTGGTGCTTTTTCCCATATGATCTATATTTTTGTTTGGCTTAGCTAAAATCCGAGTCGTCTGTCTTGACACACCCCTGGACAATGCAACATATAACTGGCCATGCGAGAACACAGGCTCAGGAAGGTAAATCCCAACAGTAGGGATGGTTTGACCTTGAGCCTTGTTTATGGTCATTGCAAAACTCAGTCGGATGGGGAATTGTTTTCTCTTGAACTTGAAAGGAAGTGATATGTCCTCCGATGGTGACAATGGTATCCTCGGTATGAACACCCTATTTCCAGCATGTTGTCCACCAACAATCTCAGCATCAATTGCATTAGCTTGGAACGCTTTAACCATCAGCCTAGTTCCATTACACAGGCCATTGTGAGGATCTAGATTACGTAGCAGAATGATAGGGCAGTGTACTTTGACTTTCAGAATGTGTGGGGGCAAGCCGTTCGGCGTGAGCGAGTTTAGAAAGTCAATCGGGTAGTTATTGTGCACATCATCATCTACTGAGTCAAAGCTGTGGTATACCTTTTCTTGTCCTGGGAATTTCTCAATCATCTTTGCATTCAGGGCATCCACGTGCTCATTCTTGGTCGAAAGAATAGCACGTGTGCTCATGTACTCTCTTGATCTAGCATTGTGATGGAGTGATGGGAACACATCTTCGATTAGTTTGTTAATTGATTCTTCAGTATCAGTGTAACCAATCACAATGTCACCAGGAAGACGTACATAATCATCACCAATAGTTTTCTTCAGTCCCATTACCAATTCTTAGGAGGTATTCAGAGAACCAAGGGTTCAGTTCGTGCCCTCATATTGCGTGTGAGGTGTATCTTCATAATCTTCTCCCATAGGTAAGATCTCTGCAGTGTAGCATCAGTGATCTGTGCTCTTGTCCCACGTGTCACTACAGGAAGGACCTGTCTAAAATCTCCACCAAACACCAAAACCTTACCCCCAAAGGGCAAAACACATCCCATAATATCTTGTAGTGACCTATCAAGTGTCTCAACTGTTTGACGCTTTGTCATGGCAACTTCGTCCCAGATTATCAAGGAAGCCCGACGAAGCAACTCAGCGGTACCACTCTGCTTGGAGAAATTGCACATGCTGTTGTCAGTGAGCTTAATTGGAATTTTGAATCTAGAGTGGGCGGTACGTCCACCGGGCATGATCGACGCTGCTATACCAGATGTTGCAGTTGCAATGGCTAATAGGCCCATCGAACGTACCTTGGCAAGCAGTGCCTTGTACAGGTATGTCTTCCCAGTGCCTCCTGGACCATCGACAAAGAAGATTTGGCTCCTATTGTTCATCACATGATCCATGATCACATCAAACCCAGCCAGCTGCTCAGTGTTCAGAGTGGTAAACAAGTCTACATGATCTTGGTCAACAACGACTGAAAGCTCCTCTCTAACCTCTCTCACGTCGTCGCCAGGACAATCACCTTCCTCGTTGATCTCTGGAAGTCCATAGCTTTTAATATCCTTCCCCATAGAATGTACCAAATCCCTAATGTCTCTCAGCACCATTTGCTCAAGTACTGCTGTGTTGGGTTGAGTACGACGGTAATCTTCAGACATTGATCCAAATGCTTCTTAAACAAATCTCTGATGTTGGTCACCTCGCAGAATACCACAATCGTCGCGAATAACCTTCTTAGAGCAGAGGGCATCTGGAAAGTCGCAGCCTCAGTCATGGCTTCATCATGAGATCTGTCCTTCTCTATGAGTCCTCTTTGCTCGCATGCTTCTCGGAACGTCAAGCATGGATTCCCATGAACACATCTCAAATCCTCAAAAGAAGTTGCACCCCTGACATGATTTAGGAGCACCCTCAAGAAGTACCTCTCCCCTTCAGAAGGGTGAGCATACACAATTCTTCCAATCTGTCCCCTCTGTTTTCTTCTCTGCCAATGTTTCTTGCCCCTGATCCAAGTAAAGGATTCCGGAAACTCTTTGTACAAAAATTTCTCGTGCACAAATATCCTGCTGGTTCATCTTGAAATACTCTGTAAGCATGGTCCTTGAAGAAGACGGCCTACTGACAACATCCTCCAAGTTTTCAGATCCTTTGAATGCGATAGTATGCATGTTGGGCAAATGAAGCTGGAGTTGTAGAACAGCCGGAGAGACACCAAACATATGAAAACCAAAAATCCTATGGATAGCCTCTGGGGGTGACACATACCGAGCATCCCTATACTGGCGAATCTCATTGATTATTGCACCTTCATTGATTTCTGCTGATTCGACTGAGAAACATGTACGGTCATGACCTTTATAGATGTACTTAAACAGGTACTTTACTGCCTTAATGCTGGAGCACGCTTCGACGTTGATATGGTAGTTATACCGCATCAGTAGACCGGGGTTATACGGGACCACCCATCTATTATCCAACTCAGCACCCCTGACCTTCACTCGACACCCATCATCCCTCCTCCTATAGGTAGGATATGAGTCCTTTCCTTGTTGTGTCGCATCGCAGAACTGTCGAGGATAGCGAAAAACAACACTGTCCGTCTATCATGCAAGGACAATTTTTCCTAAGAGAACCGCAGGGTCCGTGCAGCATGTGCTTGATGACCAGAGCATGCAATACAGGGTACCTGTCCTTGTCAGGAATCTCTGCAGATATCACCCTGTCATAATCGTCTGGGCTTGTTAACTTACTTCCTGAGCGCATGATCAATAGGAAGTGCTCATGTGGGAGGCCCCTCTTCTGAAACTCAGTGACATGGACAAAAGCTACAACCTCACCAAAGTATTTTTTCTTGATCAAAAGATCCTGCATATCTCGTAGCTTAGCCCTGAATACTCTTGCCACAAGGTCTGGCCGGTCTTGTGGTGTTTGCCCGGGCGAAAGATTTGATGTTATCTCCTCCCAGTACGGGTTGCAAGTCATGGTGATGAAGTAATCTAGCTTCCCAAACCGCTGTACTATTGCCATTGCATCAAGGAATCTTCGTTGCATGTCTCGATCACCTCCAGGAAAAGATCGCGGGAGCACGATTCTTTTGCCCACCTGAGAACCACGCGTCTCGCCAGCAGAAATGACGTCAACAACACCCTACAAAATAAATGAATCAAGACATGTGTATATGTTTATAATATAATAAATGAATCAACACATGTGTACAATCAACTTGCAGATCTGGTTCATTTATTTACAGCTGGCTTTTTTTGCTATCATTCACATTTTACTGGCATTTTGCTACTCAATTACATTCTTTCTTGATACATGAAACAATGACAATTGAGTAAAACAATGAAATCAAGGTCAAGCCAATATTACCTGATAAAGTTCAGCACGTATGAGTTTTTGATTCTCTCGGCTTGGAGAAGAAATCGAGCCTCATAGATTCTATCTTAATGTACATGTCAACAGCCCACTGTTGAAAAAGGCGCCCGCCGAACAAAATGATGTTAAATAATGATCTCCTGACTTGCAGCTTGAAATAGTAGTACTCTCTTGCGCTAACATATTTTCCTAGACTCAGGTGCATCACCAGTCGTACTGATGAATTCATTGTCGTGGTTGTCGTTGTAGTTGACATCTGGAAGATAGTTAATTCCCAAAAGTATATTAATAACAAAATTATCAAAGTACAATAAAACTACAATAATGAATATTCATACCTGGGACATGGAAAGTGTGACCCTAACTGTCATCATGGTTCGCACTAACGATGGAAGGTGGTCCATCGTACGGCATCCAACGGTTCCATCCTGTCTCCCCACCAGGGAAATATAAAGGATACGCCAAAGGATCATAGCACCCATAATATGCTCTGATAAATAGCGGACGATCTCCTCTGCCGTACACAATAACACTTCTATCAAAACAGTTATTTGGGTCGCTCCCTTCCACCCAGATAGCAGCCACTTGAGAAGCCGTGGGTGCATTGTACCGTCGCTGGTCCAGTGTTATATTTGTGTTTAGAGAGATCCTGTATTCATCTAGATTTGGAACTGAACCAATAGCTCTTAAAAGTCTGAACATAAGGGTTGGTCTCTAGTATACCTAGAATAATCCTTATGAGATCAATATCAAGATCTGGAGACCTTTGAAGTCTATGCACCAAAGTTTCATCAGTATCAAAAATATAGAGCTGCAAATGACGAGGGTCCATTATCACCAGGCACCAGCTGGTCCAGACGGTGATACAACTGACCATGTGCACGGAATGTGTATACACCAGTTTTGGCTGCAATACTGACCCGATGGTCAAGGGTCACCCCAAGACTCGTGAAGGAGAAGTGTGAGTTGAAATACCGTATATGTTGCCTGAAAATATTTTGCATCCTCATCATCCTGGCTTGTAAACAACCGGCGTAACTCTTGGGGAACCTCTGGAATAAATATTTTAACCTTTCCATTTCGGCAACAGAATGCGGGTCCCTCATATTGGAACCGCATTGCCCCACAATGTCTACATTCTTTTGCTGGCTTCAGAATAGTGTGGCTATTTGGCAAGTCGTGGTAAATAACGTCATATAGATCATGAGTACGGATCCCATCGCCAGTACCATCTACCACTCGATACGTTTCGAACTCAACACCTGACATCATTTAAATAGCATAAATTAAGTGAGTAACTCAAATTGTACAATACTGTTCCTACAACATCGCATCTAGTTTATAACCTTGTGCACTGAAGATCCTACTTTCCTCATCATCGTCATATTGATCTTCTACATGGGGTACAGTCTCCTCGCAATCTAGGTTTGCAAAACATTTAATAAGACCTAGCAGATAGGCATTTATGTGGAGTGAAAAAAAATCACACTAATACCTTCCCTATAGGATGGCTGTTCAATGGGCTCAAATATTCCAAATGGATCGGGTGGCTGATCGATGTCACCTGCTAAACAAGTGATTAGCTTTTGTTACCTACAAATGATACGTGTAAATGAAATTGTACAACTTTAAATACCATCATGTTTTTCTATGCCGCTGTCAACTTGCACTTCAATTGAATGATGATGAATAGGAGGTGTAATTGGTGCCTTGTATTCATCATCCTCAATGTTTTCGCTATCACAGCCATGCTGCCTCCGTTTAGTATACTCACGCTTCTTATGCAGCATTTTGTCCTGTTCAACCGGTCCGATCTCAGAATAATGATCCCTTTCTTTCCACAATCTATTGTCAGATGCATATAGTTTCCACTTTGTTGGACCCCACAGAAAGGCCCTAGAACTGCACACCATTAAATATATTAGAAAGTTTTTTAGATAGAACTATACATATATAAACTCAGCTATACAAGCACCTGGATCTTCGATATAGGAAAGCGGGGTTGCAGTACTTGGCAATTTGGTGTCCTGGCCATGAATACCTCTAGATGGTGTGGTAAGATCATCTGCATATCGTTTAATTTTATTTAGCACAAAGGGAACCAAAGAGCGAAAGGTAGGAAAGAATCCATGCGCCTTTTATTCATCAACAATTGGAAGTATCTATTATAAGGAGGAGACATTACGTGTTGTCAAATTTCCCAATTGTTTTACATCTCCACGACTATTGTGAGAAGACGGTACATTGATAGGTATGCTTTGCATAGGAATTTTCTGCATTTGGTATGCATCATTTCTGCGAAGCCAATCTGAATTGTCAACAGGGTTACTATTTTCCTTGTTGCTCGTCCACAAATTCTGGGGCATGTTTGCATTTCCAGAAGCACATGATTGCACAACAACACCGGGGGTGCCTACATACATCAGAGTAATAGTGTTAGTCGAGCTAACATGTATGAAAACCTACAAAAAAACCATGCCACACACAATGATTACCTATGCTGAAAGCAGAGATTAATGGCTTTCAACAGAAACTTACTCATGCAAGTTAATAGTTTCTACTCAATGCATAGTTTGAGTAGTCATAGACTAAGAATATAATTAATATTCACTGGTGTGGAAGTGGCACCTTTTGCAATTGTTGTGTGTTGTACTTTAGTGATGGCGGATGGTCCTTCACCCATACACGAAGTGTGTAAACCTGCAGAAAATCCATGTCATAGATAATGATTCATGATAGCTGCCCAAATAAATCAATGCTCATACCAGCCAATATCGAGCTGGTCGTCAATGATGGAGTGTGAAGGACATTGTCATGCAAGGCTACAGTTTGCTTTTGTTGGCGTGCTTCACGCCGTCTTTTTAGCAAATCATACTTCTGCTGGCCAGATAGTTGCGCATTCCGATCTCTCTCCCTTTGCCTCTTTTGTTCCCTAGGATCACTTGAAATGCTTGTATTCGTTAGGTCCGTAAACGGAGTGCGAAGCACCTTTTCCTTTGAAGACCCCCTTTGAGATGTGAGAAAACCTACCAAAAGTCCATGTCATACATGATGATTCATGATAGCTGCACAAATAAATCAATGCTCATACCAGCCGATATCGAGGTTGTCGTTGATGATAGAGTGTGAAGGACATTGTCATGCAAGGCTCCAGATTGCTTTTGTTGACATGCTTGACGCCGCCTTTTCTGCAAATCATCCTTCTGCTGGTCAGATAGCTGTGCAATCCGATCTCTCCCCCTTTGCCTCTTTCGTTCCTTAGGATCACTTGAAATGCTTGTATTCATTAGGTCCGTAAACGGAGTGTGACCCATCTCTTGCTTTGAAGAACCCATCTGCAAGTAAGGCAGTTAAATCTGAATCAGATCTCATCCCAATTGGGGAAAGTGAGCACATGCAAAAACACTTTAGGAAAAATTATTACTCAACCGTGAATATGGCTTGTCTTTTCACCAAAGTTTAATGAAGAACTTCATAATCAGTCATAAGCATGAATTTAATCTGTTGCATGGTATGCAAATTTATGAGGCGTTTCCCTCCTTTGGCTGCAGGGACTTATTCCTACAACAAGGATTTAGGTGGCTCTCTTCCTTCAATCATGAATCTGGCTTCTCTTTTGTGCACTTCCAAAACCTGTGAGTAGTTCAATTTAGAAGAGTGAATTTCATTTGTTGCAAGATATGCAAATTTATGAGGCATTTTCCTCCTTTGGCTGCAGGGACTTATTTAGTTCAATCATTCTAGGAAGAGTTAATCTAAGTGTTATCCTGGTTATGAATTATGGTCTTATGTCCTGTTAGCAATAATTAGTTTCACTTACAGAACTAATTTGTTAGTTCATATTTGGCTTGAAGTTGCCTTCTAACATTGCATGCATGATCTAGGCTCATAGAATTGCTTAGAGGTCTACTTGAGGCTGGCATAATCTAAGCTTGAGCACAATTGCCATCTTTGCCTCACTTGACACCTTTTATTCTGGGAAGATCAAGTTTTTACAACTCACTTCACACCTTTTGCATGTTTATATATCTCTTTAATTGCAAAATCTTATGTTCCAGTATCATCGTGCATTTGTACTTGAAGCTTATATAATAATTATATTCTGCATTTGAATCTTGCATTGCCTACAGCTCTACTTGAGGCTAGCTTGGTCTAAACTTGAGCAGATGCCTTTTTATGTGCCCTTTTTGTATTTGGTACCTCAAAGGTCTGTAGATAAATGCCAAGAGCTGTAGGATGTGTTGGATCAACTACTTCTCAATATCATGGTTTTTTTTAATCAGTAGGATTGATAAACAAATGACAATTCAAGAACCTACATTTGACAGAATGATCGTGGTATACAGGTAATTCTCTGTGAACATCTTTCCACTTCTCTTGCTTAAATAATGAAGCATTATCTTATCTTCAGTGTTGATATATTGTTTGCAGTTTCTTATTCTGCTTATAACATTACAGGAGGGCTAGCATGGAAACTGAGCCAGATCGAGGAATATTTGTAAAGCATTTCAAGAACATTCCAATGGCTGTCATGGAGTTAGTTCTGGTAATATAAATTACCTGATGTGCACTTCATATGTGATGTTTTCAGCATTATTTCCTCTCTGTACGTACCTGATGGTACCATTTATGATGTAGCCAGAGAAGAAGAGATGTCTTGGATATGCTGGTTTTAACTATTATCACTTTGTTTCAAGCTAGTTTCTTTAATTGCAAAAACCAAGCTACAGATGCCATCAAAATTTTGAAGCAAACTTTAGCAAAATCTTACTGCGTTGCACCTTATGTTCCAGCAGATCCAATTGCAGGCGGGATCGACGACGCCGGCAGCGATGCGACGACTTGCTGACTGCCAAAGAAAGGGTGGGTGAGTTGTATATAGCGGCAGCTTGCACACACACGTCAACTGCATGGGCTCAGGAGAAAACGATTTTTACTAAATAGGACATGCATGAAAAGAACTAATATCAGTTTGTTACAAGCCTGTTTCTTTAATTGCGAAAACCAAGCTACAGATGCAATCAAATTCTTGAAGCAAACTTCAGCAAAATCTTATGCGTTGCACCTTATGTTCCTGCAGATCGGATTGCAGGCGGGATCAACGGCGCCGGCATCGATGGGAAGATTGCTTCAGCATGTCGGTGCCGGTGTGGCTTGCTGACTGCCGAAGACAATCACCGTGGTTTAATAGATTGCATCATTAGCTATATGCCTGGCTGCCATCCATGAATGCACCATGATGGATGTATGAACTCTTGCCTCGATTGATGGCCTGGTCGCCATGCGTCAATGCGTGAAGTGTAATTAGGGCTTGTTAATGCATGAAGTGTAATTAGGGCTTGTCAATGCATGTCAATGCGTCAATGATCTGTGAAGTTTCTGCCGTTGGATGATTTAGCAGACCATCAAATCTATATGAGACGTTGGATCGGCAGACCATCAAAACAATTAGAGCCATTAGATGCATAAGATCTGAGGGTGCTGAATAACATGTGTCCAATATGTGGGGTAGAGTTAGAAAAGAAAAACTCCCCCTTTTATAAGGTAGTATAAATAATTAGACATCACAGATCGTCTGTGTTGTATTTTCTCATCATGGGCGTCTTTATAGAGATGGATCCAAAATCTGCATGAGCACCTTACCTACCACAGTACCACAAATGACCTCGCCCTATGCCTTTTGGCAATGATTTATCTCCATTTATGGCATTCGTCGAAAATGTACTAAACTATTAGTAACTCGATGCACTGGCGGTGTAGAAATTAAATACCAAATGATGTCCACACCAAGATGCGCATCTTGTGTTTTCATTGTATTCAATGGTTGTGCTAATCCTATATGAACAAATAAACCCACTATTTTAACTCTTCCAACATGCAAAATAATTTCATCAACACGTATACACTATATAACAATTGGCATATGATCTACAAAATCACTTTAAAGATAGACAGAAATACCAATAGATATCAGTATAGAAGCACATATCTCATGTTCTCTATGATATTAAATGGTTATGGTAGCTTCAAAAATAAATGTTCTCGAAAAAAGTTCATACATACCTCGCACCTCCCAAGATAGGCATGACCAGCAACCCACCCCATACCAAATTACTAATACAAACATTAAGGGGGCGTTTGGTTTAACTGTGGCTTATCTAAAAGCAGCTGTGAGCTATCTGCTATGAGAAAGCTGTTGTAGGCTATCTATTGTGGGAGAGTTAGGTTTTGGTTATTTTGCTTGAGTGAAAAATACGGGCAACTAATTGCCAACTACATGAGCAATTTCAGCATAGCATCCCGCAAAAGTTAAGAATTATGCTTTTTTTGGTACATTGGTTTTGGATTATAAGCATGAAAAGTATGTTGATGATACTTGGTGTTTGGTTAGGTTTTTATCTTATAAGTAGAGAAAGTTATAATAAAAATTCAACCAAACTCCTAAATAGCTACTATGCTCCTCTCACACGACAAATTAGTAAACCCATCATATTTCTTTATCCTGTGGTAGAAATAACTTCAAAGATAGACAAAAATACCAACGGATATTGTAACAGCCCATGTAAAAAAAAATTAAAACCCTAATCTAAAAAGGGCCAGGGGGCCACGGGCTGGCCACCCCAGCCCACTCACCCCGCCGCCGTCTTTGCCTTTGGGCAAGGCCAGCGCCTCCGCCTCCCTCGGCTCCGCCGCCTGAGCCCCCCGCCACCGGCGAGCTCGCCCCGGACGCCGTGCCTCCCCAACTCCCGATGCCGCGCTGCCCGGGCTCCACTTCCCCTCCTCCCCGTGCTCCTCCCCGCGGCCCTGCCCAGCACGCCCTCCACCACCGGTCGATGAGCCTCCACCGACGAGCGTCGCCGCCGACAACTGGCCGGTAGCCCCGGCCGGCCCTCCTCCGTGCTCCTCCCGCGCACCGCTTCTCCCCCCTTGGCCCCTCCGTCGCTGCCCTCGGCCGGAGCCGCCGACGCCCCCACCGGCGGACCCCGCTGCCGGCCATCGTCTCTCCAACCTCTCCTCAGCCCAGTGGGCCTCACCGCCGGCCGGCAAGCCTCCGGCCAGCCGCGCCCCCTCCACCGACTCCCGCAGCCCCCTTTGCGCCACCCTTCGCCATCTGCGCCGCCTGCCCCGTCGCTGCTCAAGGCAGTGGCCGGCGAGCCACTGCCGGCCACCCCGGTGCCTCCGACCGGTGCCGCCCCTGCCACCCCTACCGCAGCTGCCGCTGTCGCTAGGCCGCTGCTGCGGTAGTTGCTGCGGGCTGCCGTTGTGCTGTCCCCCCTCTTGCCGAAGCCTCCCGAGCTGCTGGTCGCCTGCGTTTGCTGTCGCCACCATCGCCTTTGATTCTGCTACCTTAGGAAGATGGAGGAAGAGGAAATAGAAGAAGACAAGGCGCCAGATCCGGAAGAAGCAAGGAGATGCCGTTGTGAGAAGAAGATGAAGGCAAAGGAAAAAGAAGGCGATGCCATGTGAGAAGCCGATCTGCAACCCTGATGCCGTCATTGATGATTCGTTCGTGTTCTCACGTCGAGGGTAACGTCTTATAACCTATACGTATTTATATATGTGTATATGTCCTGTATAACGGGAATGCTTAGAATGCGTCCAGCGCCTTTACGAGTTATTGTCACTTATAGACGCATTAAGGCCGAGGGCTTCAGAGCCTCGTTTGATGGCCATGTTTAAGCTGGGTTTATATCATGAAAGCCTATATGAAATTGTTGCGCATATGTTGAACCTCAACTAACCAAGTCATGTGTTAACCGCCGTGCTGAAGTATGAAGTTTTCATGCATATCATACCTTTCATTTAACTAAATATTACATCTTGTTAGCATCCAGAAGATCATTATTTATGCTTAAAAGTATCGAATAAATCTCTTTCAAGCCGTTCCATGTTTAATTTTGTCATGACAGTACAGGACCATCGGCTTTAATCTATAAGGGCATAACTGCTTCCTTAAAAGTGTCATGTAAATCATGCATATATCTCTTTTAAGCTTACTCATCCATGTTAACAATATAACTCAATTGAAGCTAAAACTAAAATAAGGAGATAGTCGTAGTCTGCTTAGGTTAATTCTGCACTTCACCTTAACTCATTGCAGTGCATATCTTGCTTTATTCCACGCTCTAGTCCAATTCATGTTTAAAAGTTAAATATCAACTAAAACCAAAACTGAAATATGAATGAATAGCAAACATGCCATGTTTAGGTTAATCCCATACTTCATCTTAAACCCATCGTAGTCGTAAATCATGGTTCTTTACTATATTTAGAATGGTATACTCATGCTAGTTCTGAATCTCCTTTAACTTGCCGTAGCTGCACTTCATGCATCTTGCCATGTTAAGCATAGCATCATAGTCGCTTTTCTTCTGCTAGATATGATTCGCATCTTCATGGCGTTTTGGCTCTTTTGCGTATCTTCGCCAAGCTCCCAGGTAAGCTCTGCTGCTTGTTGAAAATTCCAGTTACTTATTTACCTGATTGGGTGTTGAATGTCTATCTGTTGTTTGTCTGATGTTTGATCTTGGATGCCTAAATTTTTTAAAATTGATGCTTTAAACAACCGAAATCCCTAAGTGCGATGAGAGACGAGAGAGCATGGTCGTGGGATGGGCTGTAACAACGTTGCGGTTGCTCGAGCCTGATATCGAGATTGATTAGTCGAGCCTGATATCGAGTTCTCAGAAGTTACAGCAGTAACCCTTACGTGATGCTCTCTGATAAG
Organism: Stipa capillata; assembly: GCA_019208055.1. Classification (NCBI taxonomy): domain Eukaryota; kingdom Viridiplantae; phylum Streptophyta; class Magnoliopsida; order Poales; family Poaceae; genus Stipa; species Stipa capillata. The sequence continues at coordinate 89,792 of JAGXJF010003314.1, forward strand.
CCGTAAGACAGTTGGTTGTGAGGGAACCACAGATGTCATGTGGTTGGTTCCCACTCTCTGAGGACTAGCTACCCTCATGTGATGGACCTTGACAGGCTCTGTAGGGATATCCCATGAGAGGGTTCATGGGGTTATCAAACAACCAATGTCTCCTTGTTTGAATACTGGACTGTTTGATGTTGATCTACTCGGTCATCTCATCAGTTCCTGTTGATTAAATGATGTTGATCTACTCGGTCATCTCATCAGTTCCTGTTGATTAGATGATGTTGATCTACTCGGTCATCTCATGAATTACTGTTGCTTAAATGATGTTGATCTGCTGGATCTTATTATGAGCTAATAACCATGTTAGGTTATATCATGAAGTCTGTTTATCGATAATGGTTATGATGCTACTCTTGAAATGAATGCTTATACCTCATTGTCGACCTGCGGTCGTAATGTGGATGACGTTATAAGATTGTTCACTAGCCTGGCTAGGGTAACTTACTGTATTTCTGCTGCTGCCATGTTCTTTATTTCTCGTAAATGCCATGTTATGTTTAGTTGGAAATGCTTGGGGTGAGGTTGTCCAACAGTCCATGCCGGGTGTAAGTTATTGGAATAAGTAGCAACTTGCGAGTACGAAAGTACTCACACGGAATTCCATTTCCGCAGGTGAGCTTGGTGGTGATGAGTATCGTGTTCTCCTGCTCGATTTGTTTGCCTCTCCAGCTAAAAGGTCTTGTGGGTATTTGTTGGGTTATTGATGGTCTTCCAGACCATCGGGTTCACTTTTAATATTGCTTCCGCTGTTTATCTTAACCGATACTGTGACCTACAGGTCCTTTGATTGTAATATAAGTAATTGCCCATGTATAAGGGATGTGTTTATTTATCTGCTAAATCCTTCTGTAGAGTTTGTGTTATGTTTATCAAGTTGTTCAATACGGCGCTTCATACACCGTACGTGTATGGATGAAGTGTATGAAGCGACGCTAGAGAGTTAATATTCATCCCCTGTGTGAGTTTAGCGATTAGGAAGTTGAGTGACCCACCAGCTGAGATGCGAATGCCGGCTGGGCAGGGTGTGGGTGTCGTGTCGGGCCTTTGGGTGACCCACCAGTCGTGCTTTGGCCGACTGGGCTAGGGTGAGGACACGGACGCCGGACTCCTCCTCGCGATTGTGAATCTCATCGCAGCTGAATGGTGTTGCCTCTCTACAGGGTGTTCGGAATGGTATTTGACTTATCGAATGATATCCGTTTCTGGCCGGCTGGACCAGTAGTGAGACATACGACCAGGTGGTTAGGTGGAGTTCGTATGCGGTGCTGGTTCGGTGTCGGATCCGTAACGGCGGATACACGCGAGGTAACGTGTGTCCACGTTATGTGGTTTATCGATCTTTGATGGAATATCGTTTCCTAAGTCAGGTGCGATTCCGGGCCCCGACAGATATCAACATGGAAACACATATCTCATGTTCGCCATAGCATTCAATGGTTGTCCTAGCTTTACGAATAAATGTTCTCAGATTTTTTTCATACACACCTGGCACCTTCCAAGATAGGCATGAACACCAACCCACTTCCACGCCAAATTAGCAATAAACATATCTTATGTTTTTGCACAAACACTAAACGGTTACTGTGCTACTTCCACACAATAAATTAGTAAACCCACTGTATTTCTGTATCCTACGGCCCGCAGGGTCTTCCACCGAATGTGTGTGTGCCTATTTAGACAACATCATACAGCCAAGTGAGCAACCACCTGCCCTCTATGCATGCACAACACCAGCTGCTTCTTGTGTGCCACAGCATCAAATCAGTGCCTCCACAGGCTTTTACAACGGAGCAGCTCCTCTTTGGCCGTTTGCCATGAACATGAATGCCAGAGAAAGGAGAACAGATGATGTGCGACGCCATGCGTGGCTCACCAGCGCTGCATGCTCTCACCAATCGCCTCGCGTTTCCTTTCCAAGGATGTGTTGTTATGCGCAGGCACCTGCACACGTGATGACGCGACGTGCACTAGCGCCTGTATTTTCTCCGTCCACCCCAGAAAAGAGAGAGAAATTCGCTTCTACTCCTCCTAGCTCCCATCCAGGCCGCTAACCGGAGATCCGACGGCGAGCAAGCCTACCACGTGCGCGCTAAGGACTAGAAAATAGTTGGATTATACAGGGGCGGAGATACGTAAAAGTGCTAGAAATAGTTGGATTATACAGAGTAGTACAATCCGGGTGCGTTAATATTTTGTATTCTATTTTTCTGTTGCAATATTTTCTCTTTTTTTCTCCTCCTGCTTCCTCCGAGAAGAACACCGAAGGCGACCAGCAAAAAACTAAACTAAAAAAAGATCTAAATAAAAAAGGACGCAGGATACCCTAGGCCGCCGCGGCGGGCGTGATCTCGGCGGCACAGCATGTCCGCGGTTGCCGGAGAAGCTGGTGGGGCGATCGTTCGGCGCCGACGTGAGATGCTGCGCGGCGGGAGGCGGAGGGGGAGGGGGGAGGAGGAGGAGGAGGCGGCGGCGGGACACGAGGAGGGGGAGCTCGAGGAGGGCGAGGCGTTGGGCGGCTACGGCGGCGGCGGCGGCCGGGAGGAGGGCGACGACGAGCTCGTTGATCCCGACGCGCTCACCTACATCGTAAGAGATGCTCCCTGCTTCCCGTTTCTCTCTGTGTGGATTGGATTAGATTGGTGATGAGCTGCTGGTGCCGTGGTGTACTTGCCTTATTGTTTTCTGCAGCAGTAATTGCGTTAGCTCGGCTGTAGCATTGTGAATTTTTGCGTTAATTTCGCTGTGCATATGCGGCCGAGTTTTGGATTTTGGTTGATGAGGCTATTACTGATCAGTATGGTTGGTTGTCTAATCTAGAATAGTTTATCATGTCTGTTGTGCCCATTGGGGTTTGTGTTAATTGCCGGCCTCCGTGGTGAGATGAGATGTGGTTAATGTGTTAGCTTTAGTTGATTTCGCGGGAATTATGTGTGAAGTAATGGCTTGGAGACTTGGAGCTGACGTAGGAGTGTCCAATTAGTTTCTGAATTTTATTTTGTGCCCCCATGTATAGCTTAAGTTTCTGGTGTGTCTTCCTGGTGGAATTCTGGAGCCTTCATAATTTAAGCAACACATAGATTTTCGTCACTAGCATAATTTTAGCCCATGGTTTGCATTATAATGATTTCGAGGATTGATTATATGGGCACTTTCGATTATATTTGCTATTGGCAAAAACGATGCAAGGCGATTGCTGATTGTGTATAAATATAATGAAGTGATGGGGAGTGGGCATTGATGTGGGGCGTTACTTAGGCCATGGACTACACTTTTGTAAGAGATGAAAATTGATCTTTTGGTTTCTTGCGGTGTGCAAACAAGTTTTGCAAATTGGGCAAACCATTTGCTAGTTTCTCATAGTTGTGGCTAGCCTAATTAGTTCTTTCAATAAGCTTGTTCATGGGGTTCTAACCTAGAACCTCACTGAACCTGCTAAGACATAAACAAGAGCACCGCCTTTGTGCACCAGGAATTTGAATACTATAATGTACAGAAAAAGTTTTGCTTTTGGCAAAAATAGAGTGTTCTAAAAAGCCTTCCTGTTACCGTATAATCGCCATCTATGCACCATAATCAGGCCGGTTAGCCCGTATAATCACTGCTAGGTGGATGACCAAACGAATACCAGTTACTGATTTTTAGAACCTTGCAGAAGTAAATACTGGATAGTTTATCATTACGAATGCAGTATCATATAAGAGTTTGTTTTTATGTTAGAAATTTGTTTTATGTTAGAAATTTGACTCAACATGGAAATGATTGTGAGATTTATAATTGTCACTTTATTTTGCTGTTTGATGTGCCTGTGTCTGTGTAATAACTTCTCATAGCAACGGTTCAAAAGGACATGCTAATATACCATATAGCTATTCATGGTTTGCATTCTGGGTACTGCTTTCATTACTAAACGGTGAGTTTCTTTGGCTTCAGGGGATTTAATCTATTTGTGAATTGGTGGTTCCAACTTCTGGGGTCCTCACCGTTGAATTCTCAGGAATTTTAGGGAATGAACTGTTCTTGGTAGACTATATTTCACTGCTGCCAATGAGCCCCAGAAATTACGACTATTGTTGCTGTATATACTCTTAAATACCGGTTTTTCCTTTCACAGATGCTCGTTATGTTTTCTATGCACTCTTAAAGAAGAAAATTTCTCTTTATGGAAGATTAACTTTTAAACAAAGTATGGTGGATGTTGTACAGGATGAAAAACTTCAGAATGTGTTGGGTCATTTCCAGAAGGACTTTGAAGGTGGAGTACTTGCTGAGAACTTGGGTAAGGGGAATAAAAGCTGCCCCTGTTTGGTCTGTAGGGTTACTGTTGTTGTACTACTGATATATATGAAAAATCATTTGCACTATGTAGGGTCACAGTATGGGGGTTATGGTTCATTCTTGCCTACGTACCAGCATTCCCCTTCCGTCGTATCTCAATCTAGAAGCCCTGCAGTTCCACCAAACCGTGGCAGTGCCTCTAGATCACCATATGTACCAGTGGAGGTACACTTCTGCAAATTTCACCATTACATGTTGACATAATAGAATCCCTGTGGTACCGCCTAAATATTAGCACCCTATTAAATAGTTCTGATGTACTTCCAGAGTGCACAGAAGAGCCATTTTGTCAAGACTGCATTAGATAGCAGGAGAAAAAATGATTACTGTCAAAGAACATCCAATGGGATCGATGGTAATCCTCATCAACAGATGTTGAACAGAGCAGTAGATGGTCCTGAGCAAAAGGCACCAAAAATCTGTATCAAGGTGAACAGTAATAGAAGTTTGGCAAGAAATACTGCTGCTATATACAGTGGCCTAGGCCTCGACATTTCTCCTTCATCATCTATGGATGACAGCCTCGATGGGAGTGCTGGGGCTCCTGAGCCAAAAAATTTACCTGATGAATCTCCGCATACCATTTTCCAGGTTAAGCTTTGCCCCATCAGTTCGTTTCTCTCAGTAAAAACCTTTGTTGGTTGATTTTAAAGAGTCAATTAATCCTTCTGTTGTTTGAACAGATAATGACCTGCCATTCTATTCCTGGAGGACTCTTGCTCTCACCCCTTGCAGAAAATATTCTGGAACTGAGAAAAAAGTCCTCACTGGTAACAAGAAAACATGAAGCACCTGCATCTGATGATGTCAAAGCAGAATTGAACAGAGACTGGTGTCATATGGCCTCTGGTGTACGGGATAACAAAGATCAGATGGCGAAGAAAATTAAGTATGTTGAAAAGAAAGATCACCTTCTGAATACTAAGAGTTCGAAACACAGATATAACAATTCAATAATTATGAATAAGGGATCTCTGCCAGAGTTAGAGGATATTTCAGATGATACAGATTCAATCCACTTACCTAGAAGCATAAACACAGAACAATATTCAGTTGAGGAATCAGCAAAATTGGTGGCTGATGTTTCGAATCACCTGAAGGCAACAGAGAATGGTCAATTGAAGGGACGAATTAGTGATAGGAGTTCATTGAAAGATACAGAGTCAATAGTAGATTTTAAAGCTGTTCATGTAGCAAATGATGATAATCATCCAAAGGGTAAAGCAAATTCAAAAGCAAGTGCAGTGAGAAATGCATTTGAAGATTTGAGCAAGGACAGTAAGACAGAACCTACACTTGATCAAGGATTTTTGGGTAAAATCAAATATGATTCTGATGGATACAATGATCGACCTTTTACCACATCAAGTCGCCTGCAAAATGTTCCTTCTAACAATACATCACTTGAGAGAGACGAAGGAAAAGTGGTGCATGTAAAAGATGAACTATCGCAGTACAAAAGTAAGGAAATGGGGAGTATAGTTAATGCAGACTCTATGGATATCATTACAGAAAATGTAGGTGGAAATCCTTCTGGAATGCCGAAAGGAAAAAAGAAAATTTCCTCTTTGCAAACTGCTCTTTCTGGGAAGAAGCTCAAGGTGAAGGCACATAAACAGTTGAACAATGATATCACTAGAAAATCTTACGGTGAAGATAAGAGTGCGAAGCCTGAGAAGGAGACTATTTCATCTGGAGAAACTGATAAAGGCATGTCAGGTGGTGGAAATGATGGTAACTGCAGGATCTCTCCCATGATTGTTGACAGATCAGCTCCTATGCCATCAGCATGCATGAATGAGGCTACGGAATCATCCGTGGCAGTGCCTGCTGTGGAACCTCTTGTAATAAACGAACAGTGGGTGTGCTGTGATAAGTGTGAGAAATGGCGCCTTTTACCCCATGGGATGAATCCTGATATACTTCCCAAAAAATGGCGGTGTAGCATGCAGAGTTGGCTGTAAGTTTCCGCAAGAGACATTATATCCACTTTGTTCAGTTTTAGATCTTGTGATGCCTTATCTTAGTCTCTCTATCTGTTAGTTTCTCGGAACTGCAATAACTCAGAGGAGTAAGTTTTCCTTTCGTTACATTTTGGAAAAAAGCAAATGTGCTTACAACAGTGGGGGTTGCTTGTGTTTGGGGTTTAGGTTCTTGTGCATCTCAGAAAAATCTCAAAAAATTCACATATGTAAAACATTTTAGAACATGCACCTGCAAAAATATCATCAAATGTGCACTGAACCTCTTGTCTTTTTTGTACACCGCACATTTGATCATATATTTGCATGATTTTTTGCAGGTGCTCATGTTCTAACATGTTTTACATGTATGAATTTTTTGAGATTTTTTTCAAGATGCACATGTACCTAAACCCTAAGGCTTAAACACAAGCACCCACCCATGTAAGCTTTAAATCCATTTATTTGTTGGTGCAATGTTTTCCAACTTTTCTGTTATGTTAGAGAAACAAACGTTAAAATTTTCTAAATTGTCTTCGTTCATTTCTATATTCATGTTTTGCCTCCAGAAATTTCTGGAGAATTATATCTCCAGTCATGTGGTCATGTACTCATGTATGGGTTATAGGGTGTCATTGCTTGCAAGTACTGTTGAATACACTGTTTGCTATACATGTGCATGATATCTTTAACATATTGGTATTTATAACTTCTTGTAGGCCTGGAATGAATAGCTGCAAAATAAGTGAGGATGAGACCACAAAAGCCCTTCGTGCGCTTTATATGATCCCTGCACCTGAAAATAACACTAGTTTGGATGGTTGCCATGGTATTGCTACATCAGGTGTATGCACAGTTATGACTCCAACTTTTGAGGGCAACATAAAGTCTATCGCTACATCAGGGAAGCTGAAAGTTGGATCTAATGATGCAGCCAATGCATCAAATAATTTAAACATGTCTGAGATGTCAAAGCCTTCAAAGAAGCTATATGCTCCTACAAGTAGAAATCCTGATGGTGTTGACTGCTTCCCTAAACACAAGGAAAAACGAAAGCACATAGGATCATCAGATAAAGGTGCAACTCCTAATTTCTTTTCTTCCTAATTTCAGTCGTTTGATACTAATGTCTTCCATTTCTGCAGGAGAAACTGTTGCAGAGGATCGGACGCATAAAAAATTGAAGAGAAGTGTAGGGGTTGATCAAGATAACCTTAGGGCATCGAAGAAAATGAAGAAAGAGACCAATAAGCCTGCCAAGCATCATCCCTTTGAGTTTGAAATAAGCAAAAGTAGTCCTTCAATCAAGGGAACTCCAACAAACTTGTATCAGCATAGTGGTATTTCACCTAGCATGGGAAAATATGGTTCGTCTTCATCAGCTAAGTGCAATGAAGATAAAGTTAATTCAGATGGGAGCATTAGAACTTCAGATGTAGGACAATCTGATCTTTCAGATTCATCCATTAAGAATAGAAAATCAAAACAAAGGCAGTTAAGCAAGCGTGATCCTGACTCTGTGGCTAGCAATGCCTTTGCCAAGCATTTTGTAAAGGAAGCTTTAATTGAAAATAATGGTGCCAAGGAAAATCCCAGGCCAGAGCTGAATTTTTCAAAGACAGATGAGAGGAAAGTTGCCCATGCCAGAGGCTCCAGTTCTGGGATTGATAGTGATAGAATGCATGCTGAGAAAGTGTGTATAGGTGAACAACACCAAGAGGATATCCATCTCCAGCATTCATTCCTCTCTGAAAGCTCGATGAGGAGGAATATGTGTTATGCACAAGCATCTACAGCTGCCACTTCCAGTTCATCTAAGGTGTCTAGCTCCCACAAGAGTAAAGTTGATTTTCAAGAAACAAGGGCCTCTCCTGTAGAGTCTGTTTCGTCTTCACCTTTGAGAACTTCTGATAAGAATCTTGTCGATCAACATAAAAGGTATTCATGTGCAGGTGCAGAAAATGTGCATCCTCAAGAGTCAGGGAAAAGTAGCTCTTCATTGTCCAAGGAAAAATATGATCTTGGGTCTGGTTCTGATCACGCTAAGGCTCATGTTTCTGGTTGCTTTAATGGAGATATGCATCATCATGTTTTGAAGGATGGGGAGTCGCAGAAGGATATACAGGACTTATCAACAAATGAATGCCTTAAAAATGAAGATTCTGGACTTGGTATAAGGAATGGTGGCCAATTGAATCCTGTAATGGCACAGAAAGTTAATTCACATGTCCTTTCAATACATGACAACAGTGATGACAAACAGGCACTATTCCATCAAAATGGAAAAACATTGCCTCATTTTAATTCAAACCAAAGTGACCGTGCAAAGTTGACTTCGGGGAAACATCCAACACAAGTTAAACCTGATAAAGGGAATGCAGAACACAGGGATCTGACAACAAATCCATCTACTGTCAAAGGAAGCAAGCAGCAGCCAGCAATAAATAATATTGCAAATCGTGATGTCTCTTACAAGGCAAAACAAACAAGAAAGGCTGTTACCGAAATTACGAAGCAAGTAACTCTTAATGGTGATGGTTCAAATCCAATAAATACATCTGTCCTACTGAAGGAGGCTAGGGATTTGAAGCACCTGTCCAAACGCTTAAAGGTTTGAATGTTTGGTACATTACTCGAAACATTTTTTAACCATGTTTTCATCCACATTCCATTGCCCCTCATGTACATCCCTTGTTGCAGGAAAAAGGGGATGACCTTGAGAGTGCAAGCATGTGCTTTGAGGCAGGCTTGAAATTTCTCCATGTTGCATCTCTTTTGGAGGCTCAAAATATTGATAGCTCCAAACAAGGAGATTCCATACAAGCTATGAGACTATATTCCGAAACAGGAAACCTTTGTGGGTGAGGACAATGTTCAAAGAATGCCATCTCTTTAAGATGCAGGCAGTATGCCAATTTGTTGATAGATTGTCCTTTTGATTTTCTTGAATGCCTTCAACATAGCACTCACTTTTATTCTCTTTCAATGGAAGCGTGATAATTTGATCGTTATTGGTAATCGTTGTCAAAATGATGAGTGTCTTCATTGCTACTTGTTTCTGCAGCTCTTTTCTTTTAGTATGTTATAATTTTAATCCTTTGTAAGCTTCTGTTACTTCTTGTGGACAAGCCTTCATGTTTAGTTGCATGTTTATGGTAGTTCAACTTGTTCCTCTAACTCTTACGTTATTTTATTATCATATGATGCTTACCTGCAATGAACTATACTAATATTTCCTTGGACTTGTTGTTCAACAGATTTTGTGCTCGTGAATTTGAGCGACTTAAGAAAATGGCAAATGCTGCATTGGCCTATAAATGTGTGGAAGTGGCATATATGAAGGCTGCCTTCTACAAACATCCTGGTGCAATTAAAGATAAGCATGCATTGCAAGCAACATCGCTGATGGTTCCTCCAGGTTTTTCCACATGTGCTTTAACTCATAGAGTTGCATAGTTATTTTAATAGTTCTTGAAACCTCTATCATTTTTTAAGGGCCTCTTTGGTTGTTGAGGAACAGCCTCTCTGGAATGAGTTGGTGCATCATGAGGCCATCCAATGATTTTTGTGGAATGACCTTATTCCTCTGTTTTAATTGGCATTGTGGTTATATGGAATTGCATGGTGATGAACCAATTTATTCCATTTCTCAAACCAAACATAAAGATTACTTTCGGAGTTAGGATTAGATGATCCTAGGACCAACACATTCCTCGAACCAAATATATCTCTGAAATTAGGCATACTTCTGTTAGAGAGATAGTTGTATTAGAGTAGGACTCGTGTATTTCCTTTTGTATTCCTACCTTCTCTCTTCTCCTGTACATGTATATATATTGGCCTAGAGCTCATGGAATAGATCAAGTTGTTATTCCTCCTAACAACTTCAATATCTGAGGATCTGATCTATATTCCATTCTATCATAAGTGAAGTGTAACAACTTTTATTTCAAGAGCACGATTTGAGAAGTTATCTTTCCCATACTCAACCAAGTAACAACTTACAGTTATATATGAAGTGAAATAACTCAAGTAAGGTTTATAATGTTCTAGGATTTCATCCTTACACCATGATCTTGGTGAATCTCTTGTCTCAAATTTTCAATGCATCTCTTGTTCTGAAAGGGGAGATGTCTAATATATTTCTCTCAGATTTATTAGGAAAAGGAAACCTTCATGTTATCTGGTCATATCAATGAGATTAAGTTCGTCATCCATCTTTCTTTCAAATGATTGACCTTCTGATTGTTGGAATTCTTCTTTTATTTTTTTGCAAGTTGAGTCACCGTCATCTTCTGCTTCAGATGTTGATAATTTAAATAACCAGAGTACAACTGCTAAGGCTGTTTCTGCAAGAGCTTTGTACTCACCTCAGATTGCTGGCAATCCGATACCTCGGAACAATCATCACTTGATGGGGTTGCTTGCTTATGTAAGTTGCTATTTTGGGCATTCAATATCGATATTACAAGTCATCTGTTGGATGTGTAGGAGCTAATGCTCTTTTTAAATGAAAATTGACTTTAGGGTTGCCCATAACATCTCCAATTTAGCATTGCACAAACTAGTATTTCTCCATTCAATGATTGAGCAATCAGTTTAGAGTGAAAACAAATGTATTATTGCTGCTGAAATGGAACTCAATTATTGCAGATGTCTTCATCTTGTTCTTTGTTTTGGTAGAATGTTTTCCTATGATCTTCTCTGTTTGCTAGATAGGGTTAGGAATCTATGGTTTGTGATGGTACTAAAGAATGCTCATAAAAAAGAAACTAGTATCTACACTGAAAAAATAAAATGTAGGCCATCCAACTTCTCCTTTTTGTCTATCTACCTAAGTATGTCTCAGAAGTTTCAGGCCTCTAATGACAAATTACATGACACTGATGTCTGAATAGTCCTCGACCTAACCAAATGTATGGTAATTGGTAAAAAGCAGAATATTACGACCTTCTATCCCACATCGCTTGTTTGTGTTTGGGAACTGTAGTGGCATTGCTTGTGGTAGTTTCTAATATTGTAGAATAATTAGGTCTTAGAACTTTGGACCTAGTTTGTGAAGTGATATTATGCCCTCCTAAAATCTTGCCACATATTTGTGCATTGAAACTGTTGTGTTTTTGTACTTATATGCTGCACTTTTCATTGAAAACTAATATTTCAAACGTTTTGGTTTGATATGTATGAATTGTGTTATTTGTTAATTCAGGTTGACTAGTTATCTAATTCCCAGTAACTACAAGGCAACAAATATCCCTTGTTGTACATGGGTGAACCTCTTGTAATGGATCACGAGTTCTCTTTATGAGCATCCAGCGAAATGTTTGTTTGATTTGATTTGTTTGTATCAAGTATTTTATTTCTTGATTGTGTTTTTTACAGGCAGAGGACATAAATTATGCATTTGATGGAACCAGAAAATCACAAACTTCATTTTCTGCTTATATTGCTTATGTTGGAAAGGGTCAGGTTGATGGCATTGCTCTTGTAAGGGAAGTCCTTGAATTCAGTTTCCATAATGTCAAGGCTCTGCTGCAGTTAATTCGCCATTCGTTGGAATCTATCAACCATGAAAGTGTTGAATAATAGAACAAACATTCTTCCTGTGAATGGAGATATATGAAGGCAAGTTGCTGTGGCATTTCTGCTAAAATGATACCAACAATATGGGTGTAAGCATGAATCAGGATTAGTCAGTATATTATTGTGAATGGAGGAGAGTCACATTGCATGGTTATCGCCTGGAAATATTGTCTTCTGGATGATCATTTTGACCTGTGCCAAATGGATTTTTTTAACCAAGAGCTAGCCTGCAGATGTAAGTTGCTACATTTAAAATCCTCAGTTTGCTGTCTGACAAGTTCCTAAATCCAAGTTATTGAAGTCTACCCAATTGTCAACTGTTGTGCCGGTAAGAAATTTGTGAAATTACATGTAATTTGTAGAACATTGCCTCTCTTTTTATACAATGCATGCCTGAGTGCCTACTGGCTTGCTGAATCTTCTCTTGTATTCTTGATATGAAGTGTTCAAATCTAATAGTATGTACAAGTAAGAATCCTTTCCCGGATGTTATTTTCCTCCATGTATTTTTATTTCTAACAGATATTCATGCTTTGTTAAGCAGGGTGAAGATTGCAGTTGGAAGATGTAAAACCTGTCAGTATTTTTTTTTGCTGAGTGCCCTAGAAGCTTAGGTGAGAACTCAACAGAACATTCTAATTTCCCCTACCTTCTATTATTGGTCACTTTGTGAAGGTTCCAACAGGCAAGAATCTTCACCATTCCTCAATCTATATTTTTATTTATCTGCTTAGTTTGATCATGCATTTTAGAATTGATAACTAAACTAGAAAAGTTTGCATGGTTGCACCTAGTTAGTGTTTCTGTACTAGATATGCTCCCCAGATAGATAAAGCTCTTACGTAACAATGGTGGTAAATGGATGCAACTCCTTTTTCAGATTACCACGAAATTGACCAGGAGAGAAAAAAGGAACCTGGATTCTAATAACTGTCTTGCAGTAATTAATTGATGAATGCCTCCCATTTAAATTCGATTGAAGGCTTTTCTAGAAGCCATTGCAACTTGACTACACTTCGCTGAAGTCTGATTGAAATTTATGTACCCAAATTTGATTATGTTTTTAGCTTTGCTGGTGTAGGAAGAAGCGCTTTCTTGCTATAATCCTATCAGGCTGTTGACTGTCAAGTTGACATGAGACCTCATCTGTTGCATTCAGTTTTGGAGACGCACCGGGAGATGAGACCTCTGAAGAGCAAACTTGCAGTGGCTGGATGAGGAAGTCTTGCTGCCCATTTTTGCAATACCTGTACATTTATATAGGATATCACAAAAAGGGGGAAAACAAAAAGCGAAGAAGAATTTTGATATAATTAAGTTGATGTATGTGTTGTTCTTACCTGACAAAAAAACATTCTTTTAGTGCTAGAACTAACTGATTATTGAGGTTCCATGTAACTAAATAAAATTTTACTGCTGCAAGCACATTTCTGGGCTAACCTAGCAACAAATGATGATGGCCGCCTGTGCTAATCCGAGTGTTGTTTGGTGTCCTGCTTCAGCGATGCCGTTGTGTCGTATGAGTGATGTAAATGCTCGCGGTGTTATCAAGAAAGAAAGAACTTAAGATATGCATTTTGCAATGTGGTTGTCTTCAGGTTGCTTTTGTTGCATATTCTTCATGGATTCGGTGGAATATGAAACGCATGAGCCAACTGTTGAGGAACTGGCGTCGCCGAGAAATCCAATGCATCAACTAGGAGATAGATTCCAACATGCATAAATTTGGTACGAACCCACAATTTCTACATGTTTCAATCATAATGCTTATCTTTACTACTCAAAGAGAGAGAGAGAGAGAGAGTTGTTTATATTTACATACATCTTCAGTCCCCCTTCCATCTCCCAAAAACTCTACAACAGAGAACTCATAAAGATCCAACAAAGAAATTCACTAGAACACAAAATTTGTTCTTATCAAATGTTAGTAAAGCACGACGTGGGTCACAGCAAAGCAAGACTAGGCATTGCGACGGTGCCAAAAGGCGTGGTGTAGACGGAGCTATGGTATTTCTATATATGGTAGAAGCACGGGCGTTTGACATAGTTTTAAACAGAGTAAAGGTAAAGTTTCTAGTTGTATTTCAATTTTCACCACCAGAGAACAATGAACGAAAAAAGATTACAGAACAATGTTTAGCCTGAAAAACTGGGCTAGAAGACGTGGTTGTCTTTTTGGACATTGGGCTAGCATGGGCCTGCAGAGAACAGAAGGCGAAGGCTAAGCCCAAATAAGCCCTAAGCAGTAAGCACCCAACCCAGTCCTCCCCAAACCCTAGCCCACCAACCTCCACTATATAGTCCCAAGCTCGCCTTCCACATCTCCTCCCCTAACAACCTCCTCTGCACCTCGGCGCCGCCGTCACTTCCTCTCATCAACAGCATCTTTTTCTTCGCTCGAAAATTTCCCCTTATGCCATTCTTGTTTGGTGTTCGTGGTCTTCATTTTCTTTTGGTTTGCCTAAACTCGTTGGCGGCTGTGATGCGCAACGGTAAAGGGATTTTCTGAGGGATGGGAGCCAAGTTTCCCTCCTACTGATTGAGAGAAACCAATGGATCCTTCTGAGCCTGCCCAATTCGATTAACCATGATTCTGTGCTTATTTTGGTCCATGATTACCGTGATCTGTTCGTTTGCCTATGCTGTTTCAGTTTTTGTTCGATGTGTGATGTGAGGATATACCTTCCCAGAAAATCATTGTTGTGGTGACTAAAAAAAATTCAGACTACAATTATCTGATCAACTGCAAAATCTTGCCCACGAGCATGTCTTTTTCTCATCAAAAGATTTAAATGTTTTTTGGCTTTTGCTTTTTTAATGAACCCGTGCACAATAAGCCGATGCTCTGGATTGAGGAAGGAAGGAAGCATGGTAGTGTGCACGAAGAGTACCAGGACTGGTGGTCTGCATATGTCTGCTCGCCTTGACGCCTTCGGGCTTTGATCTTGCGGGCCTGGATTTGACCCACATTTTTTCCGTTAATTTTCCCTGGATTGTGATTTGTGGAGAGTTTCTTCTTTTATGTCAAGATCGGTCACCTAAGAATGGGAAGAAGCATCAAATCACATGCTATCAAGATTGGTGACCTGAGAATGGGAAGAAAAATCAGAAGTATAGTTGTAAAAGGAGATATCCCCAGATTTATCGATACCAGCGTCAATCAAATTGTCACCTTAGTTACTGTAATCATCGTAGTCTGTATTAAGCACTTCTCCGTTTATGTTTTTCCTACTTGAAATCTGAAGATGGCCTACTCGGCACTGAGATAAGAGTCGAGTAGCGAAGGAAGATGGGAGAGATTAATTGGCCGGCTCAGAATGTTTCAGCCCAGAATAGTATCTTTTTAAAAGTAACTTATTTTCGTTTCAGAAAATGGTGATAATTCAAATGACTACGAAAAGAATTATACAATTTAGACTTCAAAAAATCCATTAAAAATCAGAAATTTGAATATTTTTAACCCAAATAAAATATTATCAAGTGGAAATTAGTATTTGATTAATCAAATTATCTATTTTATTTTCTGAAGTTCTATCAATATATCTGGGGGGCACAGTTTACTCATGTAGGGATGTAAAACGGTTGCAGATTATCTATATTATTTGGCATCCGTATTCTATATCGATATACAAATTTAGTTTACTTGTTTTCATTGGATTAATAGTTTGTCCTCGTTTGAGTTCATATTCGAAAGATATGGATGCCAATACGGTTTAGGTTTCATATTCAAACTATCAATCCTTATATGCCCTTACAGAAGAATTTAAACTCTTATATTATCTGGACTATTCGTATTTAAATTCATTGAATCAATACTCATACTTTTGACAATACGTGGGTCTTTTAAGTTGACCAAATTGAGTAGGTATCGGATTTGTATTTGCATAAAATCTATGAACACAAAATGTATTTTGACTACTGTTCGATTCTTATATAAACCATTTCCACCCTACTTGCATGCTTGATTCGAGCTTTTCTCCCATCGGGATTGGAGCCGACTTTTTTCCTTGAATGGCTCATGCAGACTACCTTCTATGTGGAGTTCAAATCTGTTATAAATTTGAGGCATAAGGTGGTAGATTCTTATCCGAACTTATTATAAGACTAATACAAATAGAGAGATAGTGATATTGTATTGTAGATAGTTGAGATAGTCAAACTAATAAACAGAAAAGCAATACCTTTACATTTTATATCATTGACAACGTGACGCCTGAAAGTTTTAC
This sequence comes from Stipa capillata, assembly GCA_019208055.1. Classification (NCBI taxonomy): domain Eukaryota; kingdom Viridiplantae; phylum Streptophyta; class Magnoliopsida; order Poales; family Poaceae; genus Stipa; species Stipa capillata. The sequence continues at coordinate 105,945 of JAGXJF010003314.1, forward strand.
TCGTGGTCTATTGAGCCGAGTAATGTCGTTTTAATTTTTGTTGCTATATACGTCAATCTGTGTTCCTGAATAATCACTATTTGATCTATTTGTAGCATGCGCCGATAACCGCGAGGAGCGTCGATCTACCGCCGCCCCTGCCTTCCGTTCGATCGCATCGCAGGAGAAGCTGCCGGGTACAGCAGTCACCCAGCCGCAGGCGAGCACCGGCCAGGAGCGGCCCGCACCGAGACGCGCGCGCAGCACGCCCGCATGCATCGCGCGCCCCGCACAGGAGAAATCAATCTCCACCGCGCACGCACGAAAACAATGCACACCGATCACTGCAGTAGATCGGATCGCGTGCACGTAAGGAGCAAACTGCTGGAAGCACTAGTATAGATCGGTTTGGCAAATCGATGTGCTCAGGCCATGAGTGTGCTCAATGCACTCGCACGGGAGAAGAAAGATCGGATGATCTGCGGAAAGAAACAGACTACGTCGGATCGAAACAAGAAGCCATGCAATTCAACTTATGGATGGCCATTGGCATCGTATAAGTTGAATTGTAGTCTGTTCCGAGGATCAATTTGAATTTCCTATAGTTTTTTCTATCTAATTGATTTTTGTTTTGCACTAAGATTTGTTTCTACATTGTAAAATTCTCATAGCTATCGAGGGTTGATTTGGAATCACCGGCACAATATAGATGGATAGCTAATACAACAGGAATTCGATAATTACATTGAGGAAAGTGGCGGGGAACTAGAAAAAAAAATATAGTACATCTGTAAACCCGAGATGCACCGCCAACGGCACCAAACAAGCAGCCGTACCAATTTCTGTCACTGCGCATGCGCACGACCAAGCCGTGCCCGAAAGCGCACACACCAACGCTGAGATATGTTCACATACAACTCTTTGTATCCCTTTGAACCTCTATAATATCAAGTAACCAGTTGATATGCCTAAGTTGAGCCAGAGCAAAACCTGCTTGTTCATGTTGTTCATCTTCCACACAAGTGTCCACCTTGTGTAAGTGTTTGAACTCAGCCACCCTGAGATCTTTAGTGCTAACAAAAAATATGAGATAAGAACAGTGGAAATGTTTTCTTCATACGAATCTGGGTTATGCTACACTAACATCAAAGCACACACAGTGTTTACTATTTTTAAAACCGACTTTAAATGCTCTGGGTTATTCTGTCTTTAACATAAGGGAGAATGATGGCTGTGCCACTAGTCGACTCGGATATTCGAAGTCTGCTACTAATTTTTTAAAAATTCTGGCTGTGCCACCAACGCGTGCGAAGAAACTACGCGGAAGCCCCTCGGCGACGTTAACGCGACTTGCCGTCAGCCTGCCGTCTCTTTGACTCTTTGACCCTCCCTTTGTTCCTTTCTGTGGGACCCACTATTTTGCCACGTCGTCAGCAACGAAGAGGAGAGTCGTTTGACCCTTCGATCCGCTGTGGGGCCCACCTTATGGCCAACGGCTGCTCGTCCGCCGCCGCCCACCGAACCAAATAGTCCCAACCAAATAATAACGCCGCCGCCGCCGCCCCGCCGCTGCCGTGCCCTCCCTCCTGGAAGCTTACTCCTACGCTATCGTGCTGTCCCTCCTGGAAGCGCACCCCTCCGTTCCACGCATCCGTCGATCTGGATTTTTTCACTGAGGGGATGGATGCCGCACAAGTCGACAACGGCGGCGGCATCGACAACGGCGGCGGCATCGGACAGGCAGAGAACGCGGGCGCCCAAGCGTTGCAGCTCTGGAGCCCGGTGAATGTGCCGTTTGTCCCAGAAAGGTAAGACATCCACAATTCCCTTAGAACTTGTTTTGCGATCCCCATTCGAAATCCGTGGTCATTGTCTGCTGCTTCGCGTAGGGCGTGTGCTGCCTCTGGTTTTCTGCTGAAGATTCGGCATGGGTGTCGCACTGAACGCATGGCCGATGGTAGCATCACAGTTAGCGCCGGGTTTGCCTATAAAATGACTGTAGACGCTGCTGAACTAACTCTGAAGGACCTGCTCAGGCAATTTGAGAAGTACCCATGTGATCAAACCGAGTCTTACCTGCCGAGATACTATGACAGCATTTTGGGGAAATTCATAGATGTAGAGAATGATGAGTCTTTGGCCATGATGTGGGGTAAACACATGGGTACGAGGACTGTGTTGATGTCGGTTCATATTGTTAACAAGGAGACTGGGGAAGAGACTGTCTGTAATGATTTCAGTGCATCAACTGCTCAATCTACTCAACCTAGCTCTACTCAGCTTCTCAGTGAGTATGATGGAGAGACAGGAAGCGAGCAGGAAAAGGATATAGAAGTGGGGTCAGAGGATGATTTTGCTGCTAATGATGATGTCGATGAGAGAACGTATCCAGATGTGGCAGCAGATCCTGAGAGGGTTTCAATCAGGGAATATTTGATTGATCCTGACTATGAGCCTGACTATGGGACTGATGAGGATGAGCAGGCTGAGAACGAGGAAATGGGTTGCCTATCTGATGGTGAAGAAGAGGATAGGCCAGTGATCCAGTTTGACAAGGATAACCCTACAATTGATGAGGGGACTGTCTTTGAGAGTGTGGAGGATTGCAGATTTGCACTTGCAACTTTTGCAATAAAACGTGGGTTTGAGTATTGCACTGAAAAGAGTGACCAAACCAGACTTAGAGTGTATTGTAGGGATAGTAAAATATGTAGATGGCGAATGCATGCATCCCTAATGAAAGGTGGCTACCCATTTCAGATCAAGGTTAACACCCAGAAACACAACTGCCCTACTATGCAGTTAAGCGATAGAATTAGACCTGCTTCGACCAAGTGGATTGCTGCTACCATACTCCCCTGGCTGAGGGAGAGTCCAAACACAGGACCAGCAGAATTGAGAAATAAACTTAAGGAAAAGTTCGATGTAGTAATTCCTTACCATAGAGTGTTCGACGGGAAGGAGATGGCTTTGGACCTGATTCAAGGCAAGTGGACCGAAAGTTTCCATATGCTATACAGTTTCAAGGCAGAGGTAGAGAGGACATCACCTGGGAGTGTTGTTGACATTGACTGGGAGCTTGTGCAAGGAAGAAGTAAAACTTCTAGAGGGAAGAGGTACAGGCTGAGAGACAAGAGATGTTTCAGAAGATGTTTTGTCTGCCTTAAGGCATGCTGGAAGGGTTTTCTAGAAGGCTGCAGGCCATACTTGTCAGTAGACTCCACTTCATTGACAGGCAAGTTCAGAGGGCAGCTAGCTACAGCTAGTGCTATAGATGGCCATAATTGGCTCTTCCCTGTAGCTTATGCCATTCTTGAGGTTGAATCTACTGAAAGCTGGACATGGTTCATGGAGAGGCTGCGTGGAGTAATAGGTCACCCTGCAGGTTTGGTGATACAGACTGATGCATGCAAGGGGCTAGAGAGTGCTGTTGAGGCTGTATTTCCTGGGGTTGAGCATAGAGAATGCATGAGGCACCTTGCTGTGAACTTCATGAAGAAGTTCAAAGGCAAGCTCTTTGAAGACAACTTGTGGCCAGCAGCACTGACATACACCCCCAGCAGGCATGCTGTTTACATGCAGAACCTACTCACACAGCCCAAGGTGAGAGAATACCTTGAGGAACATCACAGCAAACTATGGGCTAGAAGCATGTTTGGTGAGTTAAGCAAGGTGGACTATGTAAACAACAATTTGGCTGAGTGTTTTAATTCTAAGATTAGGACACTGAAAGCACTTGCGATTGTGCTTTTGCTAGATGCCATCAGACAACGCATAATGGAGAAGATAGATTTTAGGCAAAGAGTTTCAGCAAGGAAATTTGCAGGCCATGTAATACTGCCAAGTGTTATTCTCAGACTGAATGCAAGGACAAGGGCCATGAGAGGATTAAAGATGAGGATGATTAGGAGTGGAAATTCAGAAGCTGAGGTTTATGCAACGGACAAGCATGGAACTGAAAGGCGGTATCCCGTGAACATTGCAAATAGGACTTGTGCGTGTAGGAAGTGGTAGGTTACTGGTCTGCCATGTCACCATGCTCTCCACTTCATCTTAAGGTTGAGAGGTGAAGGTGCTGAAATTTGGAACTTCGTGGATGAGTGCTATTCTGTGGCCAAGTTCAATGCAACATATGCAGAAAATGTTCCACCAATGATAGGCCAAAATCAGTGGGAAGTTGTAGATCCAGGCTTCAAACTTGAACCTCCAGTACTTAGGAGGCCGCCTGGAAGGCCTAGGAAGCAAAGGATCAAAGGCTCACATGAAAAAGGATCAAGGTTAGGAGCAAGGAAAAACAAATGCAAACGTTGTGGAGGACTTGGCCATATCAAGCGCTTATGCAAAAACCCTGTTTCAAATGATTTAGAAGATGTTCCAGTTCGAGTTGAGGAAGTAGCTGAAGATGCTCAGTTTGCTGAAGCTGAAGATGCTCAAGATGCTGATGTTGCTGAAACTGAAGATGCTGATGTTGCTGAAGCTGGAGATGCTCAGGTTTTTGTAGCTGAAGATGTTCAGGTTTCTGAAGCTGGAGATGCTCAGGTTTCTGTAGCTGAAGATGTTCAGGTTTCTGAAGCTGAAGATGCTCAAGATGCTGATGTTGCTGAAACTGAAGATGCTGATGTTGCTGAAGCTGGAGTTGCTCAGGTTTTTGTAGCTGAAGATGTTCAGGTTTCTGAAGCTGGAGATGCTCAGTTTTCTGTAGCTGAAGATGTTCATGTTTCTTTAGCTGGAGATGCTCAGGTTTCTTTAGCTGGAGATGCTCAGGTTTCTGTAGCTGAAGATGTTCATGCTTCTGCAAAACAAAGGTACGAAATCTACTTTAGATGTAGGTCAACTTGATAGGGGAAATCTAGTTCAGATGTAGCTCAACTTGGCCCTTTGTTTTCTGCAGTACACCCGTGCAGACAACAGGATGGAAGAAGAAGAAGAAGAAAGAGGAAGGCTCCAAGAACATGAAGGACCTGAGGAATTTTGTAGGCTGGCGATGATGGACCTTATGTTTTTTTCTGAACTATGGCAATGTAATATTTTGGGCAATGTTTGTGCTCATGATGGACCTCATGTTTTCTGAACTATGAGTATGTACAACTACTGGAATTTGCAATGTAGGAATTTGTAGTTGTGTACATGATGGACCTCATGTTTTTTCCTGCATTTATGTATTGTAATTTGAAATCTATGTTTCTGAACTACTTTAATTTTTAAAGATTTTTTGACAAAGTTTGATTTTTGGGTCAAATTTTGGCCTAGATTAACAAAATATGCGCAAAGTTCAAAACTACTGGGCCAAATAAGCTGAAACTTCCCCACTTTGTCCAATACGTGTATGTAGAATTACTGGAATTTTTTAAGATTTTTTTTAAAAACTTGATTTTTTGGTCCCTTTAGAAAATGATGCCATGGGTAGGCCAAATGGGTCCATTTCTAAACAAGTGGTTTTTTGAACTTTTGAGAAATGATGTGAGTTTTTTATGAGAAGCTTATGTACCAATATTAGGACTCCATGCCAATTTTTAGTAATTTTTGACAACATTTACATATTATTTCATTTTTTTCTCTAAAATAGTAAGAGAAAATGATAAATAAAGATTATTGCATAACAAGTGGTAATGTTAATTCACATTTGTTATTATAAATGTTAAAGGAAGGTGTATTCAAATTTTTAAGTAGAAAAGATTACAAATGATCACTAAAAATGGATTATGTAGTACAAACTAGAAGCTTTGCATGGAATGTTACGAAACTTCATCGGAAATAGTCCATTTTGTGAACAATCTATTATTTCAATTTCGTGTATTCTTCTCAAATTTTTATCACAAGATAATGTACCAATATAAGGGCTCCATGCCAATTTTTGGTAATTTTTGACATCATTTACATATTTTTTCTTTTTTTTCTAAAAACAAGCAAAAGCTCCTTTTGAATTTACCATATCAAGCAATTGAATATTTCATCCATTTTTCTGCACATGAGCTACAATTGTATATATTTCCTTGAATATATTTTTTCTTCCTTTTTTTAGAGCTCATTTCACATACCTATAGTTCAAAGGGAATCACTTTCAATAAGTGCGCAGAAATTCATTTTATGTATAATAAATAATAAAAATATCAGAAAATTACTGAAACTCAAATTTTGCCAAGTTTCCAAATTTTCTAAAAGCTCAAAAATTTGCAAAGATTTAAAAATCTGAAGTCCTGCTCTGGGCCAAATCTCCCTTCCTTGGCCATTTCTCTTTTTTTTTCCCTCAGCCCATTCTCTCCCGGCCCGTTCTCCTTGCCTCGGCCCGTGCAGCCCACCTCTCCCTTCGTACCCGAGGCCGAGGCCACGCGCCACCTTCTGCACGCCCGCGCCACGTCGCTCGCGTGTGCTGCACTCAAGAGCTCGCCTCGCAGCGCCCGAGCGTTCCCCTCCACACAAATTCGAAATTGGCTCCACAAGTCATTCACCCAAATCTACTCCTTACTTCGGCCCCACATGTCATTCACCCAAATCGTCCCCTTTGCAAACCAGTTGGGTTAATGACATGTGGGCCCTCCTTCCTTCGGCCCCACATGTCATTCATTGCCCCGTCTTCTCCTCCATTCCTCTCCACCGCGTCTTCTTCTCCATTCCATTCCCCCTTCCTCCCCATTTCGTTCCCCTCCGTCTCCAAATCCCCTTCTTGTCCATTCCATTTCCCAGTTCGTTCCCCTTCGTTTCCAAGCGCTGGTGCGCTCCAACAGCACGTCTGGACCCATAGCAGCTCTTCTCTTCAGCGCTCGTCCCGGTCTTCTGTTCCGCCATCGTCGCTGTCAATGTCCGGCCACAGCGGTTACACTTACACCAGCGAGGGTGGGGACTCGATAATGTCATGGCCCCGGGACGACGCTTCGAGCTGCACGAACGACTGGGTAAGTTTTCTCTTCTCTCCTTCTTCTCTTTTTCTCTGTTCAAAATTTCTTGTTATATGTTCTGATTTCTTCTTCTTTTTTCTGCTTTCTTTTTTTGCGAGAAATCTTTTTTCTGCTTTTTGCATTGAATGTAACAGATTCTGGCCGCTTATTATGCCTACCCGGATTATCTGTTGTACGACGACAAGTGTGCTGAATGGGATGCAGACAGATTGGCACTGAAGGCAGAGCTTGCTGCTCAAAAGCATATACAATCAGAATTAGAGTTGCAGTTGCTGGCCGAGAAGAAGATGACAGAGCAAGTAGAGTCAGAGAAGATTAAGCTGGAAATGGACCTAGCTTATGAAGACCAGGTAATTGAAGAGCTAGACTTAAAGCTCGAGGAAGAGAAGAAGATGACAAATCAACTGAAGGCAGAGAAGATTAAGCTGGAGATGGACTTAGCTTCTCATGATCAGGAAATTGAAGAGCTACAGGTCAAGATAGAACAAGAGAAGAAAATGAATGCTGACATGAGAATTCAGCTGGAAGAGAAGAGCGCATTCGCATTGGCTGCTACTTCTGTTGCTATCACTTTATTTGTTGTTTTAGTTGCTATTTATGCTAAGTTATGATCATGGGATTCAAGCAATGTGTTGAGTAGTGCTAGATTTTGGTCTGTTGAACACTTATGTCCCTTTAAGTAGTGACTGATTGAGTGGCACCCTCCGAATTTCAGAGACGACTACTGGCACAGCCCTAATTTTCCCTCCCTTTCCTTTTTGTGTGAAGATCATGAGAACTGGTGCTTAGGATGGTGAAGAGCTACAGATTGGTTTCTGGTGGGAATTCTGTGCGCTCAAGCAGAGCATGGACCAATAGAGACAGGGGGAAGCTGCTAAATGGGCTGAGATGACTACTGGCACATCCCTAATTTCCCCCCAAAAAATAACAATGTGTTCTATTTGGCATATGCATGGTTGCTAATAGCCTTACATTTGTGAATAAAATTGTTGCTCCTGCACATACGTTTTCCAGGAAATGATTGAAGCCAAATTATGTCAAGTGCTGAATTTAGCAATGAACTGTTGGATAACATGAATTTGCCACTCCCACTACAAACTAAAAATCATCATTAATTCCATTTTGAACTTCTCACGGAGCAGCTACACGTAAAAGCCTTACAAATATTCTCATTAAAGTTGACTCATGAACATTTGAGAGAAGCACACTATAGTTTGAAGGTATACTCTTTTTCTGAATAAAACTTCTTAATTCCATGTCAGCCTGTAATCTGCCTCCTAAGATCACTTCAGTTCTTGAAGGGCATGATCTGCCACATCCTCGAATTTGACATTGTGATATTGTGATCAACAGTTATGAAAACTGGAAGACTTTCAGCAGCCCTTTGCAACTCATTACCCGTAGGTGGTGAACTTTCTCCTGCATTACACATGAGAAAGAATCTAGTTATGCATAAGAAATAAGTGAAGAGGCAAGTGGCTGCCAAACACAATCAGCTTCACCTAGTAATTTCGGGTATTCCAGCAGGTTAGCTATTGACTTGGCTCCTTTCTCTGTTAAGATACCTTGGCAACACCATCTGCAACAAGACAAGCATTCATGCCTTTCGAATTTGTTAAGAAATTATTTAACATTACGACTGGCATACATATTTGCAAAAGTTTTCATTTAATCATGAGCTTAAGTAAATTCTTATATGTTCAAATTGCTGTCAAAATTAGATTCGATTGGATCTTTTGAATCCTGTGACTATGCCATTATCAAAAGAACATGTTACTGCATCACTAATATATGTGGCATAAGTGTATCGTTCAGCTTGATTAATAGGCACATTGTATCACTGACAGAATTGTATCGTTCCAAAGCAGAAAGTCCAGCTTGATTAACAGGCACATTGTATCACTGAGCTGAACAAACACACTACAACTACTATAACCGAATTGCAAACACATTCTATCTGGTTCCGGAATTCTATTGATTCCGATTACATAACTACTGCAAAATCTCAAAATCTGAACTTGGAATTCCATTGATTCCCATTTACAAATGATAATCCATGATAATACATATGGAATATAAGGGTTCTTCAACTTTGAACCTAGCTCCAACCAAAAGGCAACCAAAATTACCCAAATTACTAGGAATTTAAACTACAGGGACCGCGGCGGCCTCCACCTCCGCTTCGACGGCCGCGAGGTGCTCCCGGGCGCGTTGCCCGCGAGCGAAGGCCACGGCCACGCCGTCGTGGTCCAGCGCAGCCTCGGCTTCGGCACCGGCCGCCCATTCCACGATGTCGACGTAGCGTCGGGCCACCTGCAGGCGCGCCGACCCGACGGCCGCTAGGGCTTCGCGCCGGGCGCCGGCCTCTACTTCTTCCGCCCATGCGCGGAATTGTTGAGCCCGCTCCTCGTCGGCCCGGCGGGCGGCCTCCGCGTGGGCGTGCTCTTCCTCCATCATGTCGTCCCACTGCCTCCAGATCTCATCCTCGAGGCTGGTGACGGCGGGGACCGGCGCGATGGCGGGGGCCGGCGAGGTGCGGCGCGTCGTTCGGCGGTTGCTGCGGCGCCGCACGCGCAGGACATCGCGCGTAGCCACGGCCGCCGCTGCGCCGCGGGCCGCGATGTGGCGGACGCGAGGGCGAGGGCGAGGACGAGGGCGCACCATGGCGGAACTGCGCGAGGGCGAGGGCGAGGGCGAGGGCGCGCGGCAGAGGACAGAGGGGCGGAGGGAGCTGATGAATTTGAAGCACCACCGTGCATGGGAAAAAGGGGGAAATTATAGCTGAACCACTACTGAGCGACGCCTCGCGTTTGCTGTTGACAACGTGGCCAAAAGGTGGGCCCCACCACCGTGCATGGGAAAAAAGGGGGAAATTATAGCTGAACCACTACCGAGCGACGCCTCGCGTTTGCTGTTGACAACGTGGCCAAAAGGTGGGCCCCACGGCGTACGGAAGGTCAAACGAAGGTCCTGTTCGTTGCTGACGACGTGGCAACGTGGTGGGTCCCACAGATGGGTCAAAGAGACGGCGACCAGACGGCAATTTGCGGTAACGTCGCGCAGTGGTTTATGTCTAATTTTTTCGCAAGCGTTGGTGGCACAGCCAGAATTTTAACAAAATTAGTAGCAGACTTCGAATATCCGAGTCGACTAGTGGCACAGCCATCATTGTCCCTTAACATAACAGATTAGGCCATCAAAGTCTAGAAATCATAAGGAAAATTATAAATAACTCACATCGTCATGGCATAAATGTGAAAATTTTCATGAATAAAGAAGATCATGTGTGTCCCACATGTGTCACTGAAAAATTGGTTATTCGGCCCTCCACCTTGAAAGTGCAAAATGAAAAGGCCCGTATTCCTGGAACAAATTCACGGTGATATATGGGGACCTATAATGCCCTAGTTGGGACCATTTAGATACTTTATGATATTCATCAATGCTTTTTGAAATGGTCACATGCGTGCTTACTTTCAAGTAGAAATCACGCTTTCCTAAAACTTATCTTACAAATAATCCAAATAAATAATAGCTTCTCAAATCATCGTATTAAGTCCGTCAGAATGGACAACACTAGGGAATTTACCTCCAAAGCATTTGGTGATTATTTTATGGCACTAGGAATTAAAGTTAAGCACCCAATACTGCACATCCACATGTAGAACCAGCTGAATCACTTATTGAAAGAATAAAATTCATTGCCAGACCACTGTTGCATGGTACCAATTTACCAACAATTTGTTAGGGACATATAATCTTGCATGTAGCAGCCCTCGTCAACTATAGACTGTTGGCTTACAACATCCATTCACTGGTGTAGAAGGCACAAGGGATTCTAATCCCATAGCATCTACTTGGTACAAACCCCAGGTGTCATAATCTGATAAACGTTTGTAATCGTCACTGACACAAATGATTTGATCTATGCCAAAATCACTAATGCTTAGAAACAATAGATTACTCAAACAAGACTTGCATTAAAATACAGGAGTTTAAAATACAACCAAATATGGAGATACACATCTAGGAAGAAAGAGGGATGTTGGAGATGATGGCGGCGTGGTGAAGTCAAAGACACCAGCGTTGCCCTCGAGCCGCGCCGGTGTGGGTGATGGCTCCTCTCTTCTTCTTCCTCCTTGAACCTCCCTTGAAGGTTGTAGATTGGATCTTGGATGAGAGATATATGTATAGATTCGTTCGTGGTGTATGTTCCTCCTTGGTGTCTTCTGCTCTTTAACTAGGATTGACAGGCTTCGGGGAAGGTTTCATGATGTGTCTGTCGAGAATTCCGCGGGGCCGACTTCACAAAAGTGGTTCAGTTTGACCTTGTGGGCCCCTTGGTGGGTGGTATAGGCGAGCTGTCCTGTATCCCATCCCACACTCTAGACACTCTGATCTTAGCATTCCAACTTGGAGGTGGCTCCTTTTGACAAGTAGTTTTCAAATATGCAAGATTTCCTCCACGTTTTCTGTTATTCCTATGCACATTGACCAAAACAAGAAGATTTACATAAGTAGATAATTAATTAGAGATTAGGCAATAATTAATGAGATAATCATGATAATATTAAGATTAAACTTAAGGAAAAGATGAATCTAAAATGAGCTCATCAATGTATAATGGCGAAAGAGATGGAGCAGAGCCTAGAGACCTTGGCCGGAGTAGTTAGGGTTTGGGTGATGGGAGAGTTGGGATTGGGTTTTGGGGTTGAGAGGGTCACTAGCGCCAGAGAAGAACCACTGCCCTATTTCCCCAGGCTTAGAGGGATGGCTGGCGAGGAGCGGTGGATAGACGGTGGCGACAGATGGTTAGGGCGGGGCATTGTGCCAACCGTAGGGAAGATAGGGCCGGTGTGGGTCGGTGCCAAAGAGCGGTGCCAGCGAGGCAAGGAGTCGTGGGGCGGCGGCATCCGGAAGGTAAGAGAGAGATGGATATATAGTTATGGTTAGATAACTTTTAGTGAGATATAGAAAGTTAAAGCCATTAAGTAGAGATTCAATAGTCTAAACTGTTAGGTGATTAGAAAATAGTCGTCGACTAAATAGAGAGTCCCTAAAATTACCGTCTTACGAAAATGAAAACCATCTGGTGTGGTCTTCGGTTCGGTGCAGCTTTTGCACACCCCTGTTAGATACTCCCGTACCATCTTCAACTAAATTTATCATATTTTGAGAAGAATCACCGACCACTTGTTTTGATCAAAGTATCGAAGATTTGTTGCGTTTCCTTCTAATTTTGCTCGCGACTCTGATCCGGTGCTGCATGTCGACGTGCACGGTTCCGGAATTAACAAATGACAAAGCAAACGTGGAATCTGCTTCCCTGTCGAAGCAAAAGCAGTGGCTGCGCTCCAGCCAGTTGTCGCACCATGCAATGGTCAATGACGCAGTGCTCGGTGGCCCCCACCTGGAGTAACCTGCCCAGGTGATGGACGCAGGGGTTATCATTAGAACTGAAGGCAACGAGAAGAAGTTTTCTGACAGGTGGATCGTCCAAGAGGATAGAATGCACGGTGCAGTAACTTTTGCTCAATTGAACATTTTTGCAACTACCTGAGAAATGAACTCATTCAAGAACCATAACTGCATCTGACCCCTCCACCTCCGCGACATATCCAACAACGATGAGGATGGATAGATCGACTTTAGAGCGTAGAATTTGACTTTTTTATTAATTCTTTCCAATAGTCTTGTTATAAAACTTTAACCATATCCGACTCCTCCATCTTGGTACCACGCTGAGGGTAGCTTGGTGCCACAGCATATAGCGCTGATCCCTAACTCGCCGTCATGCGGACGGTAGCTCACAATGTTGCAAAGGTAAATACCATAAACTCTAGAACCAAGCTACTCAATCTTGGTGTCATCGGGTGTGGCATCGAGGTTGGTTCAGGTGCATATAAAATTTGAAAACTAATGTTTGAGAAAGTCAAAAAAATGATGAGCTTACCAAATATATGAGGAGAGCTTATCGCTCCGACCTCTGACATGGCATCGTGCATTCGGTAGCTCACGGCTTTGTAGAGGTAGGTGCCATAGTCTTCGGCGCCAAGCTGCCCACCCTTGGCATTGTCGGATGTAACGTCGAGGTGGAGATGTCAAATGTGATCATAGTTAAAACTGTTCATGGGTAGTCCATCGTAGTTTGGCTTTGGCTCGGCCTTTGATTTTTAACCTAAAAAAAAATGAGCCTGAAGTGAATTAAAAATAATAATTTATTATAAAAATAATTAAAGGAATGATTAAGGTAACATCTTATATTCTAAAAATATTAGGTTTTTAAGCTTTGGGCCACGTCGGATCCGGGTTTGACATCTTGAGATCGGGCTTTGCAAGTCCAGCCCGAAGCCCAGCATAAGGTTTTAAACATGTCTACTTATAGTTCTAGAACGGGTTCAACTTTTACTATAATGGCAAAAAAGGTTCCAATTGATCAAAAATCTATGATGGTGCACCTACCGAGAGGAATCCCATTCCCATCTCGCCGCATATCTATATCCAATCTAACTGACATGTAGGCTCCCCGGCCATGCGTGGTCGCTCCTCGAGTCCTCCAAGCGCGTGAGTCGTGACCTCTGCCATCTGTGCCGGACACCTCTCCTTATATATAGGAGCAAGGCAGCAGCCACGAACACACGAGCAGAGAACGCGATCGAGACCTGCCATGGCGAGCAGGACGCTGGATCTCACACTGGTCTCCGCGAGGGACCTCAGGGACGTCAACCTCGTCTCCAAGATGGAGGTCTACGCGATCGTCTACCTCGCCGGCGATCCCCTCTCGCAGCAGCGCGTCGCCACAGACCACGCCGGCGGCCGCAACCCCGCCTGGAACGCCGCCGTGCGCCTCACCATCCCGGCCTCCGGCGCCGGGAGCGGCGTCATCCGAGTCCTCCTCCGCACGGAGCGCGCCCTCGGTGACCGCGACGTCGGCGAGGTGCTCCTCCCGCTCCACGACGTCCTCGCCAGCGCCGGCGACGAGCCCACCGCCGCCACGGTCGCCGCCTATCCGGTGCGCAGGGTCGGCTCCAGCAAGGCGCGCGGCGTGCTCAACCTCTCCTACAAGCTCGGCGGGGTCATCCACCCAGACGCCCACCAGCAGGCGGCCGCGGTTAAGCAGACGGGTGAGACGCTGACGGGTTACCTGGCGGCGGCCTCGGCGCCGTACGCGGGTGCTCCGCCGCCGCAGCACAGTTACCCGTACCCTTGCCCGCCCCCGACAATGCTCCGGGCGTTGCGCATAAGCAGCCGGTGAAAGCCGTGCGACCAAGAAATAAAGAGCGCGACCGGCAACTACTGTGTCATGTTTGCCTGTGTGTGCATGTCATCATGACGTGATCGTGACATCGTGTTTGCATGTTGTACATTGAGATTGCCAAGTGTGCGTGAGTATGGCTAGAAACCTGCTCGATCGTGTACGTTGAGATCGACTACTGTGCGTGTATTTGTTAGTTTACGTCGAGTCTGTTAGAGTATATATATATATATATATATATATATGGGCGTTGAGTTAGCCGTATATATATATAGATATGGGCGTTGAGTTAGCCGTGATAGGAGGGTGGGGGACCGCACGTCGTGGATCGTGGCCCGATAACGAGTCGGCCGATTTGTTCGATCCGTTAGGCCCGCTTGATAGCCGGTATTTGATCCAATTCAGATTTAAATATAGATCTGTATAATATTTCGGACTGAATTAGAAATAAATGCTTTGAAGCTATTTATAACTTATTTTTCCCAAATCAGCTGTAAAACTAAATACTGTCTCTCACCCCCTTTTTCTTTTTCGAGATTTTATCTGGAGGGAGCCTGCCTGGCTCCTTCGTGCGACCACGCCACCGTCGCCAAGTTCCTCCCGTCCGCATACCTCCACTCCTCCGCACGCCTCTCCCCGCTCTGTCCCGCCCCTACCACCAATCTCTCAGTCTTCGCGCTTCTACGGTGGATCTGGTGATGCCGCGGACTCCAACGGCGACGGTGACCACAACTGCATCCTCGGCATGTTCCTCACTGGGTGCGCGGCCTGCATCGCCACGGATCCCCTGTCCAGCGGTGTGGCGAAAGCCACCCTCTCCCCCGCCAGCCTTCACACCAGAGCTGCTCGTCGCCCTCATGTAGCTCAGGAGCACCTCTGCCCACTCCATGGCACGCCACCGCCTCTCGAACCACCCCCACCGCGCACGTGATACTTCACCGACAACCCGTTCTTGGAGGCATAGACAGGGTGTCCCCACCTTTCCCCTCCTCCACCTGACCACCACCCACTCGCTCCACCAACCGCGCTCCTCCCCTTGCCCCCCCGCCGCTCACAGAGTGAGCTGATCTCATAGGTGCCTCACGTTCACCGCTCCCCACATTGATGGGAACAGCAAAATCCGAAAGGTATCTCTCTCTCACTCAGAATCCCCCCACCCCACCCGCACTTTTGATTTCACTACCTCTTATCTGAAATTCTGATTTCATCAGTTGCATGTACTGTGTGGTTTGTTCGTTAGTTCATCAGCCTGTTTCTTGTTACTAGCATATAGGAAGAACATGGCATGAAGTTTTAGTCAGGTTTTGCTAATGGAAACATAATGTAGCTCCTAACTTGTCTTGTTACTAACCTCAATTCCATTTTCAGTAGCATAGATCAGCTAGGGAAGTAAGCATGCTGGTATCATTGGGAATTTGGAGGCTTTAAAGTCAAGTATTTGTTTGTAGACCATGCCAGTACCATGTTAATTAAGTTAATTTGATTGGGAATATGTGTTGTCCTGGTTAGGGTTCAGTTTGACTGGCAAACTGAAAGGTGTTTGATGATTAAGGAAGAGAAATTTCATCAACTTGATTTGCATCCGTTAGGCTCACTAACTTGTTTCATCTCATTGCCAGACTATTTGAAAATACATTGTCATTTTCTTTGTTATTTTCACTCACCTTTCTGTGGTATATGAAATTTTGAACTCATGAGCTTAGCTGATTTACAAAAAACTAGCAAACTGCATGATATGGGAAGAACAAGATTCATTAGCCGGCTACTCTGCTCACTCTTTGTTGTTACATGACATTCTCAACATGCTCAGTTGAAAGAAATTATATGTGTTATATTCTTCAAATATCATCTATACCAATTGAATTATTGTTTTTTATTTCATTTTTTATAGCAAGATGCTCCAATTATTTGATATTGTATGTAGCATAAAAGGAGCAAATCTAATGCTAAAAGAAGTATCAGTAGCACAAAAGGAGCAAGCTGCTCCAATTACTATCATCATTGGATTTGTGTTTTCAGTCCAGGATTTTGAGATACAAATATGTGCAGACAAGCTATACACTCTTGCAGTTTTTTATTGTTGTACTGAAGATAGTGTAATTATTTTGCTTGAGTTGGGAATTTGAGATCCTCTCTTTGCTTGAGTTGAGAATTTGAGATCCTCTCGATTTTTGATGCAGAATCAAACTGAAGTTGATCTTCAGTTAAGCCGTTAGGCCCATCTGCATATTTTTATCTCTATATGATACTCGTATCTTTTTACCAGATTATATAGTTAACATTTGCTGTATGCGTTAGTATTGCCTGAGTTTGATTGATCTCCCTTGTTCTGTTCAGATGATTAAGAAACTGGAGCACGGCCTGTAGGCCACTGGTGTATTGGTGAGACTAGGGAACTGTCTTCAGGTTGGTAATAAATCTCTTTCTTGCATGTGCCGTCCTAATAAACTCGGTGTAATGCTAGCTAGAACTATGCCTAAGAATCACTGTGATCTTAGTTATTATGTTGCCATTTTTAGTTCTTTCCCGGAGGTCATGTTTGCCCGGAATCAGATTTTTATAATCTGTTGAACGTGAAGTTTGGTGTGTGCTTTGCCTAATCTGCACAGTGATTGTACTAATGACATATCTCAAAGATCACTAGTGTTGTTTGCAAGCATTTTTACTCGAATTGTAATTGTATACTAATATGCTCTTCTCTTAAATGCCAAATTTCTTGAAAGAGGTCAGATATCCTTTTTCTTCAAGAGGTTTTTTTCCTGAGCTGAATATATCAAAGTTTTCTCGACAATACAACATTGGTGATGGACCAGTCTGTTAATTTCAGATGAAGAGGAGGAAGAAAATAACATTTTCTCATTTCTGTTCCTGTTATTTAAATAACAGGCATCTCTTTTGCACCAACTTGGTAAGGTGACACTAATGAATGCATATCTATTTCTGTGTCAAGGCAATGTTGAAGGAGAGGACAAGGAGCAGAAACGTCAAGTGAAGATTGATGCTGCAACTTCACAATGAGAGGCTGATCAGAGGTTGCTGCACAGGACAGTTTCAGATCAGTGGTTTGCAGAACACTGGAGGCACCTGCAGCTGCACTTGCGTTGAGTTCTCTGATAATAGAATTCAGTGATACAAGAGAACCTGACAGTGTTTAATCTGCTTTCTGGATTATGTTAATGTTATATATACATGAAGTAATGCCCCAAGCTGGTTTGTAAGAATATCTGATTGGTTTTGCTATATGGATGGCGCTTGCTCTAGATGCTATTTAGTTGTTCGTTTCGCTGTATGGATCGATAGGGCTTGATGCAATACGTGATGATTTGTGAATATAGAATCGTGAGTGTTTGATGCAATGTGTTTAAGGTGAAACCTGTGAATCTAGCATGTCTTGTTGATATATGTGCATTATATTGGTTTGGACTGCAAGAATTGAACAGAGGTGATACTTGTATTAGATGTTAGCTGATAGAGAATACTGAGAATTTACAACCGGAAAGAAATGCCCTTTGTATCCAAATAGGAATTTATAATCGGAAAAAGATATCCTTGTAGTCAAAGGTTTTTTCTAAGACTTGTAAAATACCCTTGTAATATGTTTACAGGGGTAAATATTTTCGTGGCTCCCAAGTAAGCAGGCCTTAGTCTGCACTGCCCAACCAATATCAAATCCTAAATTTGACGTTCTCTGTGTTTTACTAAGGCGAAATTTTCCTTCTACGTGGTCAGTGGTATACCTCATCAGAAATTACACTATTGTATAATATAATGTACCATTCTTTAACATAATAATAATAAAATCATGTCTCACCAACAGTATACATTTATCAAACTAGCATAATAGAAACATTGTAGCGGTTCGTAAAATTTCAAACTTAATATTACAAGCTAAAAATGTACAAAAGATTCCAACTCGATTGGGCTATAATAAGTTAAGTTCTTATAATAGTAAAAACTGGAATATATGACAGAAAGTAAACAGTAACTCTATTATTGGCAACGTTATTTCAACTACTCTATACTATGCTATTCCTAGTCTGTCTCCACAATTTCCCACTGTCTGTAGTTAATGTTGTAATTGGCCCTTCAACTCCTTCCGATAGGTCCAGCTCCTCGCTCTCTTCCGAAAACTCAGAGCTCTCGAACTAAACGTCTACCGACTTAGAGCCTAACCAAGATGTTTTATATATAGAGGATGAGTATAGAAGGTACTCAACAAGTTCATGAATAGCAACTGGTGTTTGATATGCACTATCAGCTAAAAGTTCACAAGGGAGTAATGAATTTTTTGTAACATTTCTGGAATAAAAGTCAAGTTTTAATTAACCAATTATCTATGACCAGAGGGCCCCATGAGTTGTTAGAAACCTCTGATGGTTCCTTTCCCGCAATATTCGCAATTCTTATTCAGAACAGAGAGTGACAATATCACATTTCAATACACTCTGTAGAGGTGTGTTACTTTGCCCAAGTGGTACCTAGCATTTTTGCAAGGTATGAAACCCATCACACTTTGGACGATGTGTGGCCAGGTCTAAGGTTCTTAGTCATTTCATTCTTCTCATGTGCTATATCCCTCTCATCACAGCCAGCCCGTCACTGACTACCCACCGCGATATTACAATGCCCTTTTTTAAAAGAGATTGGAGACATATCGCTTATGCAAGCGGAATTTGGGGTTTAATGCTCCCCTGGGCGAGGGATATATTGCTTCCTCAGGCATTATCTTTTACGTTCTAGAGGGATATACTAGCAAGAAGGCATTAATTGACTCGTCAGTCCTATTCCAGGTCTTGTGGTTAACGCTCTCTATACGCGCATGAATGTCATTTGACCATTGTTGTTAACCCTAATGTGATAGCATATGTAGTAGAACCCTGACCACCGCATAATTTTCATTCGGAGGTTCCATGACCCACCAATATATGATTCCACAAATCATTAATAATGTGTCTTAGTTTCCATAAATCATCATTTTGTTTCTATGCAGATGATAAGAGCGATGTAATTTGCATATACTTTGGTAAAAATATCAGAGGACATGGAAAAGAAATAAACTTGCTTTGTGATGAACAAGTAGTGAAGTGCAAGGTCTCTTCGAGAGAATTCGGCAAAACCTCGGGGTCTGAAATTGAATAATAGTCTGACAAGAATTAATGACAAATAAGTTGCTAATGCACATATAGTGGATATGCATGTATGCTTGGACATAACTGAATCCTAAAATTGGTGTGCTTTTGTTTTATGATTTTATGTGGATCATTTCAAATAACTTTCTTTTCTAGAATATTGAAATATCATTGGAAAGTAGATGAATTCTATTCATTTGAATTCTACTCAAAGAAACATGCATACAATTTTTACAGAAAGTTAAGCTGCTTTTAAATTTGAATTGTATTAGGTTGGAGGGAATTTTTATTTAAAGTAAAGTTTAAAATCATTCCCTACGAAATTTGGGCCGAGTCGAGAGCCCCAACTCAGTTAACCCTAGGCTCACCTGCCACTCTTGGATATGGCCCAACCTGGCTAGGTAACTGGCCTCTTTTTCTCACCTCACCTCCTCACTTTCCTCCTCAACCACTACACTCATTCAATCCACTTTCTTCTCTCTTTGTCTCACACAACTCCAATTGTCACCACCTCCGCCCTTCAAAACCGGTCGCCTTGATGATAGTCGATGCCACCGGTCTCGCCTCCATGCTCCAACCGGTCCCCTTTGCTGGATCCCCACCAACATGGCCTCTTGTTGATGCTGCTCACATTTTCATGGCCAACCCTAGCCCGTGTGGCTCGAATTCATGGCGATGCAGCGGTGCAGTGGTGTGTTGGTGCCGTGGATGATTTTGTAGCTCCATGATGCTCCGTACTCTATTGCGATGACGGCTCCGCCGCCGCTGTCACGAGCTAAGGTTGGGGGTTTGGTGACCTCTGCCTACATCGAGGTTGCTGGCCTTAGCCGTAGGTGTGGTTGGCACCTTCTAGCCCCGTTTGCGTGGCCTTGGTCTTGTCACTTGCCTCCTCGCAATTCGCCACCTTCTAGCCCCGGCACCGGTGGAAGGTGCTAAGCTCACCACGCCATAACTGCAGTGATGGTGCTCTCTCTTAACTAAGTGTCTTCCCTCTATCTTAGTTGTGATGGTGATAATGTTAGTGTGGATGAGCTAGGGCTCTAAATTCTATGTCGCTATGATGATGGTGTTAACTCTAGGGCTAGGGTTTACGTGATGAGAAAAAAGTAGTATGCTTATGTGATCCTTATGCGTGTCTGGTGATGGCATTAACTTTCGATTGATGTTTGATACATTATGTTTATGCCATGCTAGATTCTATATATAGTGATGGATTTATGTTCATGGTTTAGGCATGATCTTAAATATATTGGGTGGGTGGCTTATGTCTAGGCTACAAAGGAGTTCTAGTGTTCATGAGTTAATTTGATAGGAACATATACCACTTTATCTTTGCTTTTATTATTAGAGATAAATTGATAAGAACATATTACTATTTTAGATTTAAAAGTTCTCATTTCACCTAACGCATAATATCTCTTCCTCTATTCCTCTTTTTCTTAAGCTAGCGTAGGATTGGTTTGCTAGGTTTTTACCTTGGGTGGGCCCTCCTATGGCTTATCTATGCATTGAGCTTGAGGACCCCCTTCCCTTCTTGATCTTGGTACTTGGTCTCCTCCTCCTTGCTGTTGGTTCTTGGGCTTCTTCTCTTGGCTCGTGGTACTTGGCCTTCTCCTCCTTGCTAGTATTGGCCTTCTTCTCCTGGTACTCTCTTTCTCCTATTAGTAATGTGGTTTGGTGTTAGTACTGTCTTGGTGTGGTGTTTGTGTGCTAAGAACTATGGTTTCAACTATATTTATAGCCTCCCTAAGGCTGCCATGATGAAATTTCGAATTACTCTTGGTTTGACACCTAACTCGTGACTTCTTCATCTTTGATGAACAAATAGTTAAGTGGCAATATTAGAGCAATATTGCACTTGCTGCTGCCATTGACCCTTGTTGTTATTATTGTGTGATGATGCTTGAAAGTGCAACTTGGTCCCTAAGTGGGTTTTTATAATTAATGACAAAATATTAAGAGAATAATGTATGCATCAAGTGTGATTAGGTGTTTAGACCCAAAAGCAGTGATAGACGACCCTACAAGGTTTTAAGGTTGGACGGCTCAAAGAAATGAAGATTAAAGATGATTTCTAACTCTTTTGGTGGTTCGAGGAATCATATTGAGTTTAGAGAAAGCCGTACTATTAGGGGGCTGAGATCTGAAAGTTGTTGCTAATGCTCAGTTAGAAATCAATTTGCAAATCCAAAGAGGCTTTTGAAACTTCTTCATACTCACTCTTTCTGGAAATATCAGAATTTCTGAGTTTCTCCTCTGTGTGAAAAGTCAGGGAACTCAAATCCTCCGAGTTGCTCTTCCTATTTGTTCTTCTAAATGTCGAAACATCTGAGAATTTTCCGAAACCTCCGAGTTTCATTCCTGTAAAAGTCTAAGTCCTTCTGCCTTTGAAAAATCTGTTCAGACTTATCTTTGAAATATCAGAATATCCGAGTTAAAATGTCGGAATCCGAGAATGCATTCTATCTATCCCTAGTTTAGGTCCTTTGGAATCTTAGAAGCTCTGAATATCATGTTGGAACCACTAGTAATCGGTTCTATCTTTACCTCTTTGAGGTACTTCAAATCTCCGAAGGGTGTTGGTTCAAAGTCAGAATCACCAACATTTGCCGAAAATTCTGAGATCTATGTATGGATAATCAAAGTAGCCATTGCTTTGAAATGTCGAAACCTCCAAGTTCCATCTCGAAAGCTCCAAGAATTCCCGCTTTTGCACTAACGACTAGTTTTTTAGGGTTCTCTATATATACACCCAAGTCTCTTTACACGCCTTACTCTTTGTGCATCGATTTCTCTGCTCTCTTGAGTGTCCTGCACAAGGAAACTTGCAAAAATTTGGCACTAAAACTGTCATTCAACTTGCAAAGATTAGTCATTGTAAAAATGAACGTGACAAAGACTATTTCGTCTGCATGAATTGATAAATACTGCCGCACACGTGATCATCTCCACCATGAAAATTTGAGAACAAACAATCTCTGAAGAATGCATAGTACTTCATGACAGAAAAAACACATGAACATATATGCATCCAGAATTCCAAATTGAGCAACAGATCCACACCTCACGGAAAAGAGTAATGAAACAACTAAAGAAAACCTAATTAACATTCTACTCCCTCCCATTTTAAATAAGTCATTTTTGATTTTTTTATAGTCTCTATTGTAAGACTTTAACTATGATTTTCATCATACTATGTTATAAAAAAAAGTAATAAGAAGTACATAATATGTTGATAACATGGGTCACCGCTTGCTGGGCAGTACCACGCGAACATGCCTTGGCTGTGAGAGTGTGGAAGATCCATCGGGGTGGAGAGACAGGAGAGGTGAGATCGGGAGGGAGGATGATTTTTTATATGGATGCCATATATGGGTATATAAGTCTCAAGTTCAAGGGCAAATTTGGAAGTCCCGATTTGCTTCGCTTGATTACACAGTGGATAAAGGTGACTTTCTGATAAGCACGTTCGTTCGGCATTTAGCTTATAAGTAGAAAAAGTCATCATATAAACCTAATCAGACACCGCGTATGATTTATGCTGTATTTTTTACTTGCTTTGAAATGAGATCTATAGTATCAACTTTTTGCGAACACACGCGCATACACACGCACGGAACCACATATGTCACCCTCGTCATGGTACCTTGGATCGGCTCTCCTTGCCCTTTCATTAGTTGCTAAAACAGATCAATCGTCCCCTGTTCGTAATCCACATCATCCTCGTTTGAACTGCTACGGTGCTCATATGTGGTTGCATTGTACTCAGGATAATCATCGCCGATCATCTCTTCCGCTACTGGGAACTCTGGCCAATCTGCTTCGGCTTCATCTTCCACGATGTCGACATCATCACAAGCCGTGGTAGAACTCGACTGCGTTCTTCACCGGCGAATAGCGGGGGAGGGGGGCGGAAGGGGGTGTACCTTGAGGTGCAGATTAGCCTTCCTTGCTGTGCAATACTCGCTCACCATATCCCTCAAATTGAGTTTTTCCGACAATTTTCGTTATGGAACCCAACGAGTATGACTGCGTTGGCATGGAAAACTTCATCCATCGGTTTGTACCCCTCTTCTTGCATGATATCCAGCAGCTTGCCATGGGTGATGGCCTCTTCTGCCGTCTTCACCACCACATTGGCCCCCTTTCTTCCTTGATCATACTTGATTGAAAACCCTCAATGTCCAAGACACGGTCATCCTACACACTATGAAATGGTACACAAAACATCGATACCCGGTCCAAAATTCAAGCCGCAACATGCAAATAGACTACACCAATCCTCCCAATTTCATCCCCACACAAGACCCTAACCAAATAATCCACATGCAAATATGCGAGTTCAAAAGGGCTGACACCTTTTTGACCGGCTGGACGCGCTCATTGCCTCCACGATGTTTGACGCCGCTATAATCATCCATGATTTCTCCACAGCCTCCTTCGTCGTTGCTTGAACGGCCTCTATTTCGGGACTGTGAAACGAAGGGGTTTGGGAAGGAAACCGAAACGGGGGATTTGATCATTTGCCCCATTTTTTTGGGGCGTTTGATCATTTGTCCCACTTTGTGTCAATGATGGGTGGCCCCGGACCCCATCAGTCATTCTCAGGGGGGAGGGCAAATGATCAAACGCCCCAAAAAAGGGGACATATCATCAATTTTTTCGGAAACCTACTGCACCCAAGCGTCTAATACGTAGACCCGACGTGGACAAAAGGGCTGCGTGGACTGCCACCATGGCGCCCGACGGGTGGGCCTGCACCGGTTTGTTTTCTTTGAATCGGTCTGAAGTCAGTTGCTAGTATAGGTTGAGAAATTAAAGAGCAGGAGTAGAGTTCATACATCTAGGAGGTTTTGATGTTCTATGTAATAAAATATTTTGTTAAACATATGTAATAAAATTTTTTAACCAATGTAATATGATATTTTTATGTAACCAATTTTGTACGATAAAAATATTTTTTCTATACGAAAAATTCTTTTTACAACCTATGAAAACTTGTCTTATGAAAAATAAAAGTTAGACTACGTACGTATAGCATTTTTTCAAAATTAAATGCGTGACCCTGCTGTTTGCTATTTACTGACTTACTGTTACAAAAGAGGTGGAAAGTGATCAAGCCGGTATCACGCGCAATTTACTCGGAAGCTTATTTTCTCGCTCACCATGTACGTGGGATCATAGCGAACAGATCCGACGTGAAAAGAAGCCACCTGACCAAGCCAATGTCTCGTTCCAACACACTTCTCCACTTCCTCCGCCACGTCTCCTTCCCACCGGATCCGCACCTCCTGCCATCCGCGCTCAAGTCATGCCCCGCACTGCCCCTTGCCCGTGCACTCCACGCGGCCACCGCGGTTGCCGACGTTGCGGGGGACCCTTTCGTCGCCTCCTCGCTCCTCTACTCCTACCTCCGCCTCGGCGCAACTGGCGACGCCCATAGCGTGTTTGATGGAATGCCGGAGAAGAATGTCATTGGCTGGAGTGCCCTCGTTGCCGAATACGCTGCCCGTGTGGATGCTAAGGCCGCATGGGGCCTCCTGGAGGGAATGCGGGGCGCCGGCGTCGAGCCGAATGTGATCACCTGGAATGGACTGGCTTCCGAGCTGAACCGGAGCGGTCTTGCCCGGGAAGTGGTTGCGGCACTTGTGAGGATGCATGGCGAAGGGTTGTTGCCGGACGCCACCGGTGTTTCGTGTGCGCTCTCGGCGGTTGGGGATGTGACAGTCTGAAATTTTTTCACAATAGTTTGAATACAAAGGAATTTTTGAAATTATTCCTTAAGCCTTGTTTTCTTTCTTCTCCCAGCCCAGCCGCTTCTTCTTTTCTCTGGCCCGTTCAGCCCATTCCCGAACCGCCCCCAACCTCCTGTCACCGCCGCCCCTTCCTACCGCCGCCGTTCACCTCTGCACCGCCGGCCGCCACGTGGGCCCCACTCCTCTATGCAGCACGGCAACCGACGCCTCCCTCATCCATGTGTCACAGCCATGGCTCCTCCCTCCCTCTGCACCCCCTCGCTCGCACGCCACCGGAGCACCTCACCCGACCGCCTCCGTCCCCTATAAAAAACAACGAGAACCCCACCCCCGAGCTCCTTCTCCACGCGCACGAGCCTTCCCTCCTCTTCCCGAGCTCCCTACCTTGCTCCTCCTCCCTCCCGAGCCCTAATAGCGCTGCCACCGTCTTCTTCTTCTCCGGCGAGGTGAGCCCGAGTTCCCCACCGATGCCGAGCACCACACCCTCCAAACCTCCCCATTTTCTCTTCAGAAGTGGAACCACCGCCTCCTATGGAACCTCCCAAGCCTCTCCCCTAGCTCCGGCAACCGCCGTCGGCGTTGAATTCCTCCCTGCCTCACCCGCCGGCCGCCTCCCCTGTTTTTTCCCAAATTGGCCATCGGCTCGATTTGAAATCGAGCTGAGCCAAGCACTCCAAGCCGAGCCCCTTCGGGCAGCTCAAATCCGAGCCGAGCCACCCGGCTCTTCTCTTTCCAGACCGGCTCAGCCCCTCGTGGGCCAGCTCGAATCCTTGTTGGGCCAAGCCCATTTAGATTAAGAAATCTTTTTTCTTTTTTCTCTTCTTTTCTTTACCTGTTGGGCCCTAAGCCCATTTCCAGCCCATCACCCAACCCACTTTAGGCCCATCTAAAACCCCAACCCATATCCAACCTAGCCTAGGTCCAACTCGGCCCAACCCAAAAACCCTAACGGGCCCAATATAATTTTTGCGGGCCCAGCCCGACCCGTCGGGCCCGAAACCCTAAAGACACAATTATATACTGTTTTGATCGTCTCGACGCCACGATTCCAATTTTCCACACCATTAATCCAGATTCTCACTTCTTGAATGACATGATGGAATAGTTAGCACCTACCACCCCACAGCCCGGTTATTTTTGTAGTCCATATTCACCTTGAAGACCTTAGGATAAACATAAGTCGTATCGGTATCCTTCACCGGCATTAGAGGCTGGGTTAGACTGTATTCAGGAATATTAATAATCCTAGGACAAAGTTCGGAGAATGTGGTTTTCAAAAAAAATTGCCAACAGTTGGGGATAGAGAAGATGGGGCCTTTCATGTATTGAATGTGCAGCCATACCCCTTCCGGGAGTAAGGATAATAGATGAATTACCTTACTCAGGGTAGTTAAGGACTAGACCCTTGTGCTAAGTGATGAACACAGAACTGCTCAACCATTTGTTTGACTTGTCAAACCTGGCCTAGTAAATCTGCTCTATCCGCTGAACAACTACAGAATAGCTTATCGTTCCTCTTCTCTGGAAGGCCCGCAGAAGCGAATAAGGTGATGGGCCATTGACTGGGAAATCACAACTGGAACTCACTCAACTCCTGGATCGCGAAGTTGACACTAGCCCGTCGGCTCCCGGGAGAGGGGTGACGTAGTGTTCCTGCGTAGGGACTTCAAGAGATAGAGCAGATAAAAAGCCTTGTTATCTTACCCCTGTCGACATACCGATGGGAGTGTGTTAATCTCGAGTGACAATAAGAGGTATAGATATCATGTGGGTAAAGCTGAGCAACTCTGCAGAGTGACAATAAAGGGTATTCGAATATGCCGTGCTTTCGGTCAATGAAGTTGTGGTCAAGGGTGATTCCTACTACAAGGCATAAGTAGAATTTGGTAAGGGATAATTGAATTGGCGATGACCCGACGAGGTTATTAACATACAACTGCTTTGAAGTCCAACTATTTTTAGTCGTATGGTTTTACTGATAAGGTGAAGTTTAGAGTTATGCATCCACCAAATAATATGAAACCCTATTCCCTTCCTTTGAGAATCCCTACATGGTAGTTAAACAAGTAATTTTCCAATGTGGCTTGCTGAGTACTCCATGTACTCATTGCTGCACTAATAATTTTCAGAAGAAGTGCAAGACGAAGATCTACCATCAACGCGTTAGGGTTACGACCGCACTCAAGCTTCCTGTGGGCTTTCGTTGGATTTTTGAGTGTAGGTAATGTTTTGGGCTTCGCAGCCCATTAAATTCTTGAAAATCGACCGAAAAGCATATTTCACTGATATAACTCTTCTTGTTGTTCGTAAGCAGGTTTGATATTCTTTCTGTCCACAGCTGCAAATCCTAGGCAGTCGCGGGGAAACACTTCGGTTCTATTTTACAAATATGGTATACCCTGTTTGGAAAATGGGGTCATGACAGGAGACTTCAAGGAGGCCTCGGTTGGTGAGCAGGTGCATGGGTATGTGCTGAAGGCGGGGTGCAGGTTAGGTTCTTGTGTGGTCACCGCGCTCATCGATATGTACGGCAAGTGTGGGCGCGCTGATGATATTGTTCGGGTGTTCAATGAGTCCAGCCACATGGACGTTGCTTCCTGCAACGCCGTCGTCGCGGGGCTCTCTCGGAACGCTCAAGTCTTTGAGGCATTAAGGTTGTTCTGGGAGTTTGTCTGCCGAGGAGTCGAGTTGAATGTTGTGTCATGGACCTCGATTGTTGCCTGTTGCGTGCAGAATGGGAGGGATTTGGAGGCTATGGATCTTTTCAGGGAGATGCAGTCAGAAGGGATCGAGCCGAATTCAGTCACGATACCTTGCGTGCTGCCAGCATTTGCCAATGTTGCAGCTCTGATGCATGGGTGGTGACGGAGGGATCCCCTCCGGATAGGCCCAGGGCAGGGAGTCGACCCATCAGGCCCAGGGTGTCCCATGGAGGTCCACGCCAGGAGGCCCACTCGGCTAACAGTCCGCATGAAGCCCACTCGATCGGTAGTAACGTCCGGGTGTCATCAAGACCGGGCGTTACGACGACATTAAGGCAGACGTTGCATGGAGAATTAAGTAGAGTTATGGCATACATTAAGTACGCCGTTACTGTAACCCGGCCGACTGGCCGTGTCGGCACATGTAAAGCCTAGCCTTGCCGGCCCTATATAAGGCAAGGCTAGGGCACCCACGCGAGGGAGGGAGAGACTTAGCTTCTTCTTCCTCTGAACAAGAACAGCAACACCATTTCTGTAATTCTCCTCACACAAGACCAGAAAGATATTAAGCAGGAGTAGGGTATTACCTCTTACATAGAGGGCCTGAACCTGGGTAAATTGCTTGTGTGAACCGCCCTCGGATCATCCTCTTGCACCCCCAATCCTACATAAAAAATGAGTATTGCCGTGAAATCCCCGCGACAATTGGCTCGCCAGGTAGGGGCTGCGCATGCTGGAGCTATGATCCGGGCGGGATCTCCTCTAGCCACCGGCGGCAGGCTCATGACCGACGCCACGCTGCTGCACTCTGCATCCGCCGAGCTCCCTGAAGGTACGAAGCTTTCCTTCGGGAGCCTGCACTTCATGGCCGACGCCTTCAGCCAACTAAACCTCCAGGATCCGGTTCCCCGTCCTGCGGCGGAGCCGATGCCCAGACATTCCCTAGGATCTCCATCTGCCCCGTGCGACGGCGAGACGTTTTCACAGCTCGTCGGCATGGTTGGCTCTGACTCTCTCCTGCCCGTCTTGGATTCCGTATCCGACGGGTACGAGAGCTCGCATAGCTGTGCCTCCACGGCCGAGGTATACATGGTTGCGCCCAGCACCACCGATGTTGCGGGCACGTCAGGCACAACGGCCAGGGCGATGGACGAGCTCTTGCGCACGCCCATTGCTGGCTAGACGAAAGCTGAGAGAGCCATGGAGGCATCTCGGCAGGCCATCCTAGCCGAGTGGGATCGTGTCGATCAAGAGAGAGCAGCTCTTGAGGCGCAAGAACGTGAGTATAATGAGGCTATGGTTCACGGGTCCTGTCGGCGCTCATGCCGGAACACTTCGTCAGCCGTTCGAGGAGCCCCGTTGTCCATGATTCCCTCTTGGGATGGGAGCAGGACGGCGTTCCGGTTTACCAAACTCCGTCTCAAAACCTCATCGCGGCTGCCACGCTGGCCGACTCACTCCCGTCCCCAGCGGATAGCCCTGTGGCAGAAACCTACCGCCGAGTCGTTACCTTGATGAAGACAGTGGTAGAGCAGCAGAACGATGCCACTTCGGCACGCGACCGGCTGGCCTCCAGGTCTGCGCGGAGCCAGCCCTCAGCGGCTCTGAGTCGCCCTATTACTATAGGCTCGTTGCAACCGAGCCGCTCCAGCAACCGACGTCCCGATGCCTGCGAGGAGATTAACCAGATCCATGTGGAGCAGCATCGTGCTGGCTCCCTCTGTGGCCAGGCTGACAGCGCCCGCGACGCACGGGATGACCTCGAGGGAATTCGTGCGGCCCGGGCGCGGGCCGAGCGTCGTGGCACCGAGGACAATCAGCCGAGTGGCTCGGCCTCCATCGGCCCACCGTGCTTTAGCCGGCGGATCCGCTCCGAGCCATTTCCGGGCCGGTTCCGGATCGTCAATGGCGTTGACAAGTACGACGGCACTGCCAAGTCAGAAACTTGGCTTGCCAACTATCTCGTCGCATGCAACATCGGTGGGGGCAATGAGCGTGTCGCCCTCCGCAGCCTCCCCTTGATGCTCGAAGGCTCGGCACGGGCGTGGCTTAACAGCCTGCCCGAAGACAGCATCTACGACTGGAGAGACCTCCAGGAGGCTTTCGTCAAAAACTTTGAGGGCACGTACAAGCGTCCCAGAAACGCGCAAGACCTTTGGCTTTGCATCCAGGAGAAAGGGGAGTCTGTCTGAGACTACATTCAGCGCTGGACTCGGCTCTGCAACTCCATTGAGGACGTCTCTAAGACACAGGCCATTCATGCCTTCTCTCAGGGAGTCAAATATGAGCTCCTGAAGCATAAGTTGGCTAGGTCTAACATTCAGACCATGGGCCGACTCATGGAAGTCGCCAGCAAATATGCGACTGGCGAGGAGGCCATGCGTTATGAGAACAAGGGCAAGTCAAAAGCTGAGTCTTCAGGTCGCAAAGTCCACGTCGACTCGAGTCGAAAGCGCGGCGACAACCGCCCTCAGAAGCGCAAAGCTGACGGCGGAGATGGAGTTAGCGGGACCGACTTGGTTGCGGCTGCTGAACATGGCACATAGCGCGGTGATGGCGACCGGAAGAAGGAACGCCCTTGGTAGTAACGCAAGGCGCCAAGGCTCACCTTGAGAAAATCCTCGACAAGTCCTGCTCCTTCCATAGCACCCCCGACTACCAGGCGGGTCACTCGACCAGGGAATGCAGCTTCTTAAAGTACCTCCAGGAAGAGAAGCAACCCGTTTCTGACGCCGGCGGTTCGGGTGGCCCTCCTGTGGGTAGCGGCGCCCTGCAATATCCCCTGCAGAAGGGCATCCTCATGATCTTCCAGGGATCCGATTCCAAAAGGAATCGGAAGTTGCGGTACCGCGAAGTGAACGCGACCGTGCCTGCAGTTTCCCAGTGGCTGGACTGGTCCGAAGTGTCAGTCGGGTTTCGACCGGCTCGACCACCCGGACCGCGTCCCGCATTTGGGCAAGCACCCTCTGGTGGTGGATCCACAGGTCGGTAGTTTCAAGCTTCGCAAAGTCCTTATGGATGGCGGCAGTAGCATCAACATCATCTTCACGGACACCCTGAAGAAGATGCAAATCTCGGAGTCCCAGCTCCGTCCCAGTAGCACTACCTTTCACGGGATAGTGCCAGGGAAGTGCGCCAAACCACTGGGCCAGGTCTCCCTGGAGGTTGTGTTCGGCGAGCCGAACAACTTCCGGGTCGAAACCCTAACCTTCGAAGTTGTCGACTTCAAGAGCGCCTACCACACCATCTTCGGCCGCTCGGCTTACGCCAAATTCATGGCTAGGCCGTGCTACGTCTACCTCAAGCTGAAGATGCCGGGTCCCAAGGGGGTCATCACCGTCACTGGCGACTTCGAGGGCTCCAACGAGTGCGACATTGCCAGTGCAGACATAGCCGAGTCCCTGATCTTGGCTGAGGAGCTGGAAGGCATCAAGAGGACTGTCGACCTCGAACAGGCTCCACCAAGCAAGAATGCGGTAACCGAGTCCGTTTTCCAGTCGGCCAAGGACACTAAGAGTGTCCAGGTCCACCCTAATGACCCGTCCAAGATGGTCCAAATCGGGTCCGACCTCGAGGCCAAATAGGAAGGCGCGCTTGTTGACTTCCTTCGTGAGAATTGGAACATCTTCGCATGGAAGCCAGCTGACATGCCAGGTGTTCCACGAAAGTTCACCGAGCACTCCCTCAACGTCGCCAAAGATGCGAAGCCGGTCAAACAGTCTCTTCATCACTTTGCCGAAGACAGACATAAAGCCATCGGAGAAGAGATCGCCCGATCTTTGTAGCTAGGTTCATCAAGGAGGTTCTTCACTCGGACTTGTTAGCAAACCCAGTCCTGGTTCTTAAGAAGAACAAGACTTGGCACATGTGTGTGGACTACACGTCCCTGAACAAGGCTTGCCCCAAGGACCCATTCACGCTGCCTCGCATCAATCAGGTAGTCGACTCCACAGCCGGCTGTGAGCGTTTGTGTTTTCTAGATGCTTGTTTAGGCTACCACCAGATTAAGATGAAAGAATCAGATCAAATAAAGATTTTTTTCATTATCCCGTTTGGGGCTTATTGTTATATCACTATGCCTTTTGGTTTGAAAAACGCTGGCGCTACATATCAGCGATGTATGCCGAAGTGTTTGCATGACCAGATAGGCAGGAATGTCCAAGCCTACGTTGACGACATCGTAGTGAAGACAAAAAAAGCACGGACCTCTTGATCGACTTGGTCGAAAACTTCACCAATCTCAGGAGATTCGACATGAAGCTCAACTTGGAGAAGTGTGTGTTCGGAGTTCCTTCGGGCAAGCTGCTCAGTTTCATCATTTTCGAGCGAGGAATCGAGGCGAACCCAGACAAGCTTGACGCCATCCTCAAGATGGGCAAACCGAAGGACCTGAAGGCTGTCCAGCGTCTAACCGGATGCGTGGCTGCACTAAGTCGGTTTATCTCCCGACTCGGAGAAAAGGCCTTGCCTTTTTACCGACTCCTCGAGAAATCCGACTCTTTCGAGTGGACCAACGAAGCCCAGAAAGCCTTCGATGACCTCAAGCACCTGTTGTCTACACCTCCAGTTCTTGTTGCACCGATGGAAGGAGAGCCCATGCTGCTCTACATCTCGGCCACCAACCAGGTGGTCAGCGTCGTCCTAGTGGTGGAACGCGCTGAAGAAGGCTGAGTGCAGAAGGTGCATCGACCCGTCTATTATGTCAGCGAGGTCCTCTCCGAGTCAAAGCAGCGCTACCCGCACTACCAGAAACTCGTCTACGGCGTGTTTATGGCAACGCGGAAGTTGATTCACTACTTCTAAGCCCACTCAGTTACCGTGGTCAGCCACGCCCCTTTGTCAGACATCATCAACAACAGGGACGCCACGGGCCGAGTCGCTAACTGGGCGACCGAGCTCATGCCTCACGACATCAACTACGAGCTCCGCAAGGCTATCAAGTCTCAGGCTCTCGCCGACTTCATCATCGAATGGACTGAAACCTAGTCCCTCCCGCCCCAAGTGCACTCGGAGCACTGGGTCATGTACTTTGACGGCTCGAAGATGCTCGCGGGCACGGGGGCTGGAGTCGTCCTCATTTCCCCCAAAGGCAACAAGCTCAACTATGTGCTCCAGATCCACTTCACGGCATCCAACAATGTCGCGGAGTACGAGGTGCTGCTGCATGGCCTGCGCATAGCCGTTTCACTCGGTATCCGCTGACTCCTATGTCGCGGAGACTCGGATCTGGTGGTGCAGCAGGTGATGAAGACGTGGGACACCAAGGACCCCGTCATGGCAGCATATTGCACCGCCGTGCGTCGACTCGAAGGCTATTTCGAAGGCCTTGAGCTTCACCATATTTGCCGGGCCGACAATGAAGCAGCCGACTCCCTCGTCAGGATTGGCTCCGCTCGTGAAACGGTACCACCCGGGGTCTTTCTTCAACAACTACTTCAACCTTCCGTCAAGATGGAGTTGGCAACCGAGTCATCTGAGGTCGAACCTCAAGACCATGGACTGGTCCCACCCAGCCCAGGAAGGCGTCCTGATGGTCATCCCGCTCTGGACCCAGCCGTTCCTCGCTTACCTTTTGCGCAAGGAGCTCCCCGAGGATCCGACTGAGGTGCGTCACATTGTCCGCCGCGCTGGAGCCTACACCATCATCAATGTCGAGCTCTACAAGCGCAGCACCACTGGAGTTTTCCAGCTATGCCTCTCGCCGGAGGAAGGCAGAGCAGTACTCGAGGAAATCCACTTGGGAACCTGTGGCCACCACGCTTCGTCAAGAGCACTTGTCGCCAAGGTTTCTTCTGGCTCACTACTCATGCCGATGTGGATGAGCTCATTCATACCTGCGACGGCTGTCAAAGGTACGCCCGTCAATCACACATGCCGGCTACCGCCCTCAACACTATCCCCATCACATGACCCTTTGCCGTGTGGGGACTCAACATGGTGGGTCTGCTCAAGACAGCGAGAGGGGGATTCACCCACCTCCTGGTGGCGGTGGACAAATTCACCAAGTGGATTGAGGCCAAACCCATCATGAAACTCGATGGTCCGACTGCCGTCAACTTCATGAAGGGGGTCATCTTCCAATTCGGTATCCCCCACAGTATCATCACCGACAATGGCAAGAACTTCACCGCTGAAGTCTTCCGCCAGTTCTGCCCGAACCACGGCATCCGAATCGACTACGCCTCGGTGGCCCATCCGCAGTCCAACGGGCAAGTTGAGCGCTCCAATGCGCTCATCCTCCAAGGTATCAAACCCTGACTGCTGGTTCCTCTACAAAGGACCGCCGGCTGCTGGATTGATGAGCTCCCTTCTGTCATCTAGAGTTTAAGGACTACTCCAAACCGGTCGACTGGCTACACGCCTTTCTTCATGGTCTACGGAGCTGAAGCTGTCCTGCCGAGTGACATCCTCCACGACTCCTCGCGAGTCGCAGCATATGTGGAAGCGGATGCCGAGTCGGCAAGATAGGACGACCTTGATCTCCTAGAGGAAGCGCGGGAACTCGCTCTTTCACGCTCAGCCATATACCAGCAAAACTTGCGCCGCTATCATAGCCGCCAAGTCCGGGGCCGAGTCTTCAATAAAGGTGACTTGGTCCTTCGACTCATTCAAGACAAGGTAGGCATGCACAAGCTTTCCCCGCCTTGGGAGGGGCCGTTCATCATCAACCAAGTGTTGCACAACGGCGCCTACCGACTGAAGGACCTGGCATCAGGAGCAGTCACCGAAAGGACTTGGAACATTGCTCAGCTGCGTACTTTCTTCACTTAAACCTTCTATTTTCCATAGTTTGTAGTTTGATCATGAGTAAAATTTTTCCCTCCTGAGCAACTCCCGGGGGTTACATTCAACAACCGAGCGACTTGACTCCCGGGCAACCCCCGGGGGCTACCTCAACCCACTGGGTGTGTTGTCGATCGGTGCAAGTTATTTTGAATCTTCTAACTTTGTTTCCCCGCGAACGTCTAAATAAATGTGTACGGTACCTAAGGCCCACTCTTCGTCCCCAACTACAGTCGCAATCCAGCTGTCCGGTTGGCAAGAGCAAAAGCTAAAGGTCGGCCTGCACGCAAAAGGACTTGGCGTAGAAACAAAGTCAGACGAGCAAAATAACTTGTGCATAATTACTTAGCACTTCATTGCAAGGTAACATAGTCTTTACAGCATTTCCACTCGACATACCAAGGTTTAATACAAAATAATTTTATTCTTCTGGCACCGGCTACACGCGCTCCTCCAGGTCGGTGACCCGGCGATCCGGCTGGCGGCGCGGTGAACTCGGGGGAGTAGCTCGAGGGGATTGACCGGCTCGCCCTCTGCATTGAGTGGAGCTTCAGTGGAGATCTTGTCAACGTCCGCATCAGGATGGTGTGCCAGCACCATCGCCAGCGCCATGCTGGCTCTCAAGCGTGCCGCCGACTCCTTCCACTTCTCCATCTCTGCCGAGCCTTGCGTAAGTTTATCGGCGAGGGCGAAAATGCTGGAGCTCGCTTCCTCGTTGGGCCACAGCGTGGTGCAGAGGTCCTACAAAGCCGACTTCATGCTTTGCAACAGGCTCTTCACTTGGAGGAGTCGGTCCTCCAAAGTGACGAGGCAACTGGACATTGTTTCCAGTGTCCAGAACGCCTCGAGAGCCGCTTCAGTCGGGTTCGACAGCGCCCGGAGTCAGAGCGCCGCTTGCCTCGCCTGCTCCTCCAATTCTTGGCAAGCGCCTGGGTGCGAATTATTGCAAGGAAACTGACAAGGAAATGTGCGAAAGAAGCTGGCAAGGGACTCCGAGGCTTACCGAGCAGGTCTCGTTGGCAGTCTTGAGGTGCCCCATGAGCTCTGCCTCGCGCTTCTCCCATCGACGATGGCCGTTGCATGCCGCTTCTGGGACTCGGTCATTTTCGAGTAGAAGCTGTCGACCTGCCCCTGCAGCTCGTGATTTGTGGCTTTCAGCTCTTCGAACTGCTCCGCCATCTGCTGATGCTCTGACTGCAGCAAGGCGGCGGTCTTCATGCTCTCACGAGCTTGCTTGAGCTCGTCATGGAGCTCGTTTTCACGAGCGTCGATCATTTCCCTCGCCCTCGCCATCAAGATGGAGGCCTTCAATTTCTCCTGAAGGCGGGCATTTTCGGCCTCGATGTCTGCCGACTCAGAAAGATTAAAACCAGCAAAATCTCGAAGTAAATAACTACTGACCCGGATACTTACTCCCAGCAGCGGCGAGCTTCTCCTCAAGCTGCCGACTCTGAGCCCTTTCATCGGCCAGCGCCTTCTCAAGGGAGGCGTTCCTCTCCATGAGGGCCTGGCTGTTTTCACCGAGTCGGACCACCGCCTGGGCAAAAGGGAGATTCGAGTCAGTAAGTCTCAAGTCGACTCAAACAGTCAACCAGAGACTCGGGGGCTACACCCACTGGGTGCACTGACCGTGCCCCCAGCATCAAAGCAAAAAAGAAAAGGGAGTAAAGCTCGAGTGTGAAGACTTACACCGACAGAATGTTCCAAGACGCTGGCCGAGTCTGCCAGCGTGCTGGCCGAGTCCACGAATTCCCTCAGCTTGGTGCCAAGGGTAGCAACTCGCCGCATGGCCTCCTGCGCTGCCGCACACTCCTCCGCGCTGCGAGTCGGAGACATGAGCTGCGGGACGGGAGCGGTGCCACTCGGCTGACCGAGCGCAAGGCTCCGCTCCATCGACAAGGAGTCGGAGGCTGCGGCTCCCGCGACGTCCACAGCAGCACAGTCGGTGGAGAGCTGGCCCTTGGTCACGTCCGCTGGCTCGGAGGAGTCGGCACCAGCCGCGGTCGCCGGCGCCGTGTTCGACTCCAAGGACAGCCCGCTTCTTGGAGTTGGCGGGGGCTGCGGGTCATTAATCGGGGCCACGGCTGGCCCGGCTCCCACGTCCGACTCCGGCGCCGCGACCGACTCCGTCTGTTGAACGGGAATCGGCCCCATGGGTGCAGCGGGCAGTTGCACGGTGGGTGCAACCACAGTCGGAGCCGGGAGAACCGACTCCGTCTGTTGAACGGGAGTCGGCCCCGTGGCTGCGCCGGGCTGGAGGTCTCCTTTGTCGGAGAGCTTCCTCTGGACGCTGCGATGGCAAAAGTCCCACACCGACTTCAGCATTACGTTCAACCGGAAAGCGGAAGACAAACCAAAAAGTGACATACGTGGTGGTCGTGGGAATCACTTTCACCACGGTTTTCTTCTTCGGTCTTCCCGGGGCGGACAGAACCCCGGAGGTAGAAGGCACCGACTGGGTGGCAGCCGGTGTACAAGCGCGGACAGCAACCTGCGCCGCGGGGCTGGCGGTTTCAGCCTGCACTCGCTTGGAAGCCGACTCCGTCTGCGCCGACTCCGCCGATGCCCGCGAGGCTCCGGAGCCGGAAGCGTCATCCGCCCGCCTCTGCTTCGGAGCCGGAGAGGTCGAGGGCTCGGCCTCCTGGACCTCGTCGCCCGAGTCCGCTGGGTCTTGGCCTTTCTTCGAGTCCCTGCCCTCGGGGGCATCTTCGTCGACCTCCACGTCGTCCAGGACTCCCGGAGCCGAATTTTGCTCGGGGAGGGGCGGCATGGAGTTCAAGCCCAGCAAGGTCTACAACAAAAAGGACTCGGATTCAGAAGAGAACCCGAGACAAAAATATGAAGGAATGAACTTGGAAGTCAAAAGACTTACGGTGGGCGGAGGATTGGCGGCAGAAAAGGGCACCACATGCGGCGCCCTGTTGAGGCCGGAGCGCTCCTTGGTCAAACTCTTCAGGAGCTCAATGAAGAGTTGATCCGAGAGCCCTTTGGCCGATACCCTGGTTGAGTCGGAAGCACCCGAGTACTCCCACATCGGGTGCGCCCTAGCTTGAAGCGGTTGAATCCGCCGACTCAATCAGGTGATGATGAGGTCTACGCCAGTGAGCCCCTTCTCCTGGAGCCTCTGGATCTTCCTCAGGAGTCGGTCGACCTCGGACATCTCCGTGCTAGACGGCTTGGCGCTCCAGCGTTTCTGCCACACGGGGGGACCCTCGAAATACTTGGGGAGCCCCTCCTGGGCACTCGGCGTGCGCTCGTCAGGGCAGTAGAACCACCCGTCTTGCCACTTCCACACGGTGTCCGGGAGTTACAGCTTGAAATATTTAGCGCCAGCTTTGACTTGAATGTCGGCTCCCCCGCAGATGGATAGGCGCTCGCCGGCCTTGATCGGCTGCGCCTTCACCATGAAAATCTTTTTCCACAGCCCCCAATGGGGCTGAGTCCCCAACAAGCATTCACATAGCATAATGAAACACACGATGTGCAGAATACTATTGGGATTTAGGTGATGGAGTTGGAGGTCGTAGAAGAAGAGCAGCCCGCGCACGAAGTCGTGAGGGGGCAGCGACAAGCCCCGCTCGATGAACGGGATGAGCAGCACCCGTTCATGCTCATGCGGGGCGGGCTTCTCCTCCCCGTATGGCGCTCCGCGACAGGCGGTCGGCACATTGTTTTTAGTTTTCTTCATGATGTTTACGTGGGCAGTGCTTTGGTGGACATGTATGCAAAGTGTGGCAAGGTCAGGGATGCGAGAACAATCTTTGATGCAATGCCATTTAGGAACGTGGTTTCATGGAATGCAATGATTGGTGGCTATGCTATGCATGGGGAGGCCGCAAATGCTGTGCAATTGTTTTGTTTCATGCAAAGGTGCAAACCGAAGCTTGACCTAGTGACCTTCACCTGTGTCCTTGGTACCTGCAGCCAGCTGGCCTGACAGAGGTGGGGCGTCGCTACTTCAAGGAAATGCAGCAAGAGCATGGCATTTCCCCTAGGATGGAACATTATGCGTGTATGGTTACTCTGCTAGGACGTGCTGGCAAGCTTGATGAGGCATATGATATCATAAATGAGATGCCATTTGAACCAGATGGTTGTATTTGGGGGTCGTTACTGGGATCCTGCAGGGTTCATGGTAATGTGCTCCTGGCCGAGATCGCAGCAGAAAAGCTATTTCGACTAGAGCCAGACAATGCTGGCAACTATGTCCTGCTTTCCGACATTTATGCGTCTAAAAAAATGTGGGAAGGGGTCAATAGGGTGAGGGATGAGATGAAGAATGTGGGCTTGAAGAAAGAAAAAGGTTGTAGCTGGATAGAGATCAAGAACAAGGTGCACATGTTGTTGGCTGGTGACAATTCACACCCCATGATGACTGCAATAACCGAGAAGCTAAAGCAGCTTACCATCGAGATGATCAGGCTGGGCTTTGCACCGAGCACAGATTTTGTCCTCCATGACGTGGAAGAGCAAGAAAAGGACGATATCCTTACTGTGCACAGTGAGAAGCTGGCTGTTGCATTGGGCCTCATAAGCACTAGCCCAGGAACACCCCTTCGGGTGATTAAGAACCTCCGGATTTGTGGCGACCGCCATGAAGCAATGAAGTTCATATCATGTTTCAAGGGGAGAGAGATATCTGTTAGAGATACTAACAGATTTCATCACTTCAAGTATGGGAAATGTTCTTGTGGGGATTACTGGTGATTTTTCCTGCCATGCTCTACAATTTCTAGAACAATTGGTGTAGATGGTGAAATGAGCATGCATGTCCGCCAACCCTAGGGTGGATATTTTGTTTCATGAGGTAACTGTTTGACTGCAACATCAGTATTCTTATATATGAAAATTAAGAAACAAAATCAAATATGAGGACTTCTGCGTTATATAGGCAGCCAAAGAAAAAGTTAACTCTTGTGCTATGTGATATCTACTGTTTCAATTTCAGAATTTATCTATCTGATATATTGCTAGTATCTTCATCAATCTCAGTTTTGGTAGCTAAGTTTTCTGATATTTTTCTTTACAACGCGCCATTACCCAGTCTCTTTCCAAAGGAGAACTTTGTTCTTTTAACTAAACACATGAGATGGGCCTCTTCTTGAGTTAGTTGTTTTTATCAAGAAATAGATTTGGTACCATAGCAAAGTTTAATCGCCTACTTATTATGTTTTAGTTATGGTGTGACATTTGGTTTTGCGTAACTCTATGAATTGTTTAGTCATGTAACCTGCAGGGTGCAGATATATGTTTCATGAAGTACTTCCATTGGACCATTTCAGTTGAAACTTTGAAGTGATACTAATTTTATAAAACGACACTCGTGGCAGACCTCTTGATTTGAGTGATGAAATCCATGTAAGTAGAGACAGCAGCTTTTGGAGGATACAGCAAAGAGAGAAGAAAAGAAAAAAAAAGTATTTTTCCTGTTATATTAATGCATGTTACTTTGCATTTCTCTTGTTTCATGTCTAATAGCTATTCTCAGGCATTGCTAGCATGGGCATGGAACTCAATTTACTTTTTATAATACCAGTGGACATGGTCCCAAAAACATCACATATTTTTAATACGTCATGGTATTCACCAACCAACTGATCCACTTTCCAAATTTGTGCCTAGATTTTTGAAGTTGTTTGCACCAAGCAATTGCCCTTATGCGCATGCCATACTCTCGTGCAGCCATCATCGCAAAAAAGATGTTGACAACCTCTTCAGCACCGCACATCCTTTGTGTACCTCTCCATTCAGCTTTGGTGGTGTGTATCTCTCCACATTTGAACTCTCTTACGTGCTTGCCAACTTCTATTGATAGTCTCTGTTTAACCTTCTATGAAAATGCTGTCTCAGAATTTGTGGCATGCTCTTTGGTGATTTTGATGGATCATTGTACTATAGTAGGGTATTTAAGCGGGGTAAGAAAATCAGATTCACTAATGTTGACATATAAAGATATACTTCAAGGATTATACTGATCAAGCCATTTGCTTGTTAGATAACCTTCATCATTTATATCTATATTGAGGTGTCAGTACTGAGTACAATAAGTTTTTCAAACTAGGGTTTTTTCCATAAGAAATCGAATTAGCAGATAATTGGCTTGCTTGAGCATATTATTAGAGGAAACTTATTATTAAACTATCCAAGTAATTAGCTACATGATTGATTCACTTATTTAAAAAAAAATTGAGATGATTGATCCATTTGTTTTGGTTTGAGGCAGTAGAGATCTTTCTACAGGTATTATGCTTTGCCCAGAACGTTTTTCCTTCACAACTCCTTGCCACACGTACATATATGGTCGAAATATTGATTTGTATGATTGCAATGTGAGGATGATAATGTCCTTCAAAAGTTGATGGGACCAGTCTTTTTTGTGGTTTTCTTTTGCACAGTGCTCACAACAAGTTGACAAGGCATGCCACTTTTTTTTTAGAGTACGGGGGGCGCAAAGGCCCACCTAAATCGATTATATTACCACATGCCACTATTTGAAAACAAGAGTTTGAAGTTTTCATATTTTTGTTAAGTTTTGTCAAGAAAACGAGGAATATATTGGAGTCAGACAAATGCTCCCATAACCTTTTCATTTAGGGTAAGGCTACCTGGAAACCGATGTCTGGTAGAATAGATACAATATAACCCAAAGCGCATGTGATTAAAAACAGTGATAGTTTTCTCTCTAAAACAGACAATATGTTATTGGTACTTGGTAGGTAAATAGCTATACTGCATTAGGTAGAAACTCGCTTCTACTAAACTGCATGTGATTTATATCATACGTTAGTTACTATTTCTTTACTTAATGGATCTGTCAAAGATATATCTCGAGTTTGTGCATCTTACAAAGCTATTTTTTTTCTTTTTGCAGGCAGAAAGCTAATTCTTTCCCAAGCACACTTTAGAAATTAAAATGAACTTAACCATCTTTGCTGATGTCAAGAGGGGCAAAATCGCAACCAAGTTGCTGCTTACTGCGCTGTACCCAGCGGGGGAGGCTGAAGCAAGACGTGGACAGGCCCAAGATAAGAGAAACACAGTCAATGTAGTATTTTGCTATTATGCAAGTGGTGAAAATGAGTATTTTGGCCTCGAGAAGCTCTGGCCTGGCGGTGCCTGCAGTTCTGCACACTGTTGGATGAATTCATCATTTACCATAGCTTTGGACGGACTTGCTAGAGTAATTTTGGTTTGATAAAGAAAATTGATTGGAATTTTGGTTTGATAGATCATGTCATTCTCTACAAGGCTACAGTGGAATGTCTGAATTTTATGGTCTAATATACTTCCTCTATATGGACACCTTATCATTTTTTCATATGTTCAGTGAATATTTTGAAAGCATTTGTCTCACAAGCCAATTTTCTATAGCAACGGGAGGCTTATCCTGTATCCCTTGGCAGAACCTACCTGGGTAAGGAAATATGGATTTTTTGTGGACTAAGTTATTTTTTTTATAACAATCATTTGACTTTTTTCTTACTAGCTTTCAGTCGAACCATCTGTCTGATACGTGCTTGCCTACGAAATTAGCATCTTTGTCTTAAGCTTGGGTCGCCTGGTGGCCCAGCGGTGGGAGATGGCTTGTGGCAATATGGTGGTGGCATCATCGTCTTGGGGCATGGTGGGTTAGATCATCGACCAAATGGCAGGACAGTGAGTATGGTGAGTGATGTGCTGGGGGCGGTAACCGGTCGTCATCTGCAGCGTATCTTGGAAAACAATGATGATGGTGGACGGAATGAACAGCGCTAGAGGGGCTTTTTGTTAGTTTTGATTTCCAGGGAAGAGGTGGTCAGGTGGTGCGCCATAACCAAATAAGGGAGAGAAGGAAAGGGGAAACAATACAATGTACCGGGAAGAATGGGGCAGCGGAGAATTTTCTTTAAATAATGTCTAAAATTAATTAGTTAAAATTTCAGAATAGTAATGTACGATGCAAATTATTGTTAAATTTTGCAAGCCTTTGATCTGGTCTACTACAAACGAAATGGAAATATCAAATCCTTATTAACACGAACACTACTTGAGTCATAGAAACAAAGACAATACCAATAAAGGAGTGCGTCTATAGCCTACGTACAAGTCTAGTAATATAGCTGAACTTGTAGGCTCATATGGTTTACATTACATCTACACGCTAACTGTTAACTAGTTCGTAAACTATAGTATGTCGTATTTATTTGAAGTACACATATATATACGTGTTCGGTCAGACAACACATACCGGTTAAGTAGGGCCAATAGAACCCCTAAAATATTTTCTAGCATGTATAAGCGGCCTACGTACACGTGTATGTATGATATTGTAGGTGTGGTATATGTGTGTTGCTTTGTACTATCGAAAAAGGTCACCGTACCCGAGTTTCCACCTTCATCGTTAAATACGGCGCCTCAGTGCCACACCACCTTGACCTTTACCCTACTCACGTCGCTCCATCCATGCCGCCTTCTCGGCAGGGTTTCACTTCGATCCCACCAATGCTAGCCTTTTTCTCGGCTACCTCCTCACATACCTTCCGTGGACACACGCCTGCCGCTGAGGGCCTCATCCTTGTTTGCAACGTCGACCCCTTCGTCACCGGGACCAAAGTCCTCTTGCGCTTTGTCGGTGACACCAATACGTGGAAGAGGCAGATGGTCACCAAGAGCACCAAGGCCAACGTCGACCCTTTCATCACCGGGACCAAAGTCCTCTAACAAAATTAATCATGTAATCACGCTGTTAAATGTGAATGTAATCTTTGTTATACAGTTCTAATATTATTACAAAAAGTATTTTTCTTGTGTTAAACTGAAACCACATTTTGCAGCGAAAATTATTTCAATTTCTTAATTTAGTTTGGGACATCTAGGAATTTTTTTTGTTATGTTGAATTGTGCCTTAAATCTAGGCGAAGTAAAAATCCCATTCATCTACAAATTAATTGGTGACACTTAATGTATTATAATGTGTTTCTATGTGTTCGTATCCACAGTATCTTGGTAGAGCGTTTAGAGGTTTCTAGAGTATAGAATCCTTAAAAAAATACCACTTAAGGTTTCTAGAGTACAAGATTAGGTATAACTAAATTGAGAATTGAGATTATGAGGTATCAACAAGCGACCCTGTGCGGGCACCCTTATTGCCCTAACCTAGGGTCAGCACTGCCCTCCTTGCTCTTTTCTTGTCTTTATCTTCGAGACATACCTTCACATCGGCTTCATCCCATTGTCATTTGGATGAGTTGCTGCATCGGTGGCTCCTCACTACTTGCTCCTGCTCCTGCATTTGAGCTTGAGTTTCCAACTCCACAATCACTATCACTAGCCATGGCCGACTTGAAGAAGGGAGAAGGGAAAAGGAGAGACTCATCGATGGGAGCGGTATCACTCAGATTTGGGGAGGGAATGGAGCAACAACAGCCGGCCATCTCGGTGCTTAGATCTCAAAGG
Source organism: Stipa capillata (assembly GCA_019208055.1). Lineage (NCBI taxonomy): Eukaryota > Viridiplantae > Streptophyta > Magnoliopsida > Poales > Poaceae > Stipa > Stipa capillata. The sequence goes on from JAGXJF010003314.1 coordinate 149,880, forward strand.
GGCGCGGCAGCAAGTGAGAGACTCAGGGTCTGTGCCAGCGTCGGGTGAGAAAAGGGGCAATGCGATGGGTCGAGTGAGAAATGAAGGTTTTTTTGGATTAAGAGAGTGGTTCAGGGTTAGACGTGTCGGAGAGATATCATAAAGGTATCTCTAAGATAGGATATTATTTGGTACGCGTAGGATATGTACGTATCCATGTATCGGATAAGTATCCACCCCATATGGTGATTTTCTGAAGTATCTGTGTTACACAGGAAAAACCTATGGATGCGTCGCGTGTGTGCTCCCGGTGATGCTGGCATGCTGCCGACGGGAGGTAAAAACGGTTGGAACTCATGACTGGGGACCGGCTGCCGGGGCAGTAGGCTTCGTAGCAGTACGTGTGCGGAGACGGAGAGGTTGATGAGGCGTACGGCAAGATGTGAAGTATGTTTCGGATGTTCATCTTTGGATGTTCATTCTCTTCCTCTCATTTTTTTTTCTTTTGCGAATAAACACTTGGTTACTTCTTAACAATTCATCTTTACTGGGTTTGATGCAAAATGGAACTGGTATTTTGCTCACAACGTAAATTCTTGGTTTAGTCCGTCTATTTTTTTCTTTTTGCTAAAACAAGGGCTCCACTCAGATTTCATTACCAAAGATAACGGACCAGAAGTTCTCGAGATTAAAATACTGCCGCTACTGCTAGCAGATCAACAGAAAGTAAGCAAAATAGTAACTAGTAAGCTACCGAACTCCTAATATAATTAGCTAATAAGAACAAGCTCACCAGAGCTCACTTCAGCCTCAGCTAATAAGAGCGAAGTTTAGATGCAAAACGACACTACTGAGTTAGCCTATTAGGCCCTCTTCTAGAAGGCTTATAAGTAGGCTTATGGTCAGAAAAAACCATAAGCCATCTCCAAGGCAAAGCTTCTAGCTAGCTGTAGGATTAAGTCTTCCTAAGCTTATTTGGAGCTCTATTACTACTTTGCCCTCAATGTTTGAAAATACTTACCCACAATTGCCCCAGAACTACCCCTGAACCTAACCCTGGTCCAGATCCAACCCGCCCCTCCTCTTCCCCGCCGCCTCCCATTGCCCCCCCGCCCTCACCCCCTGTCCCGGCACGTCCCTCCGGCCAGCCTCGGCGCCTCCCGCGCCCCCTGCCCCGGCGCGTCCCCGTGGCCCACGGCATCGCCTACCCTCGCCCCGGCGCGTCCTCCTGGGCCGCCACGTCGTCCCCCCGGCCCGCCCCGTCGCCTCCCCTCCCCCTGACCTCCGGCCCATCTCCTGCCTGCCGGCCGCCTCCCCGTCCTCCCACCGCCTCTCCCGCCCCTACCCCGTGCAGATCCGACCGACATCCATCGCGTCCAACCGCCTCCCGGCTCCTCCCCGCCTCCTGCCGCCCCCCACCGCCTCCCCCGCCTCCAGGCCGCCTCCTGCTGCCTCCCGGCTGACCTCCGGTGCCTCTCTCTGCCTCCCGGAAGCCTCCTCGACCTCCCGCCTCCGGCCACGTACTCGACCTCCCGCCGCCTCCTCTCAGCACCAACCGACGCCGGCAGGCCCCGAGCACAACAAGGTCAGTGAGATTGTAGTAGGAGGAGGATGTTGCTGCTAGTTTAAACGTATTGCAATGTTGTATTCTCGCAATGCACACGGGAAGTAGCTCTCTTCCAATTTCAGTGTAGGTGTGTGCTTCATGTGAATTGCAATTGGTAGAACAACTCATGTGTGTATGTGTGTGCTTCATGGGAGCCTAATGCTAATTCAATAATAGGTGAATCATTTTTGTCATGGTCAAGAATATTGACAAAGGGGTATGAACATGGTCAAGTACTAACAAAAAATTGTGACATACCTGTACAGAAGTAGAACACACAGACTTGCCAAAATCATGCTTCAACGTTGTGTGACTCTTCATAACTAGTGTAATATTGATGTCATGGAGTTGATAATTACTTATTGTTACGTGTTGCATCACTTCTGTGTTTGGAAAAGAAGGCGACCATGATTTTCATACCAGGGTTAGGACTGACTCAAAGACCAACTTTGCTGGAGAAGAATACATAGCCATGCTAAATATCACAGTATCATTATTCAAAATCTCCACTTCAATACCTAATTTTTTGTCAGCTTTAATACATGGAGACTTAGTTCAATTAACTTCAATATCACCTTTTTAGGGGGTAATAGGATACTCCTATTTCTTATATTCTCTATAGCTAGTAATTGATTAGTCAAAAAAGAAGTCTGTGTGATGAAATATATTATTTGTTCATTTAAAATATAGTAATTGATTTTGTTTTTCTATTTTTATATCTCATTTATGTGTTAAAAAAAATAAGACAAAGGGTATTACAAACTTTTCATAAGCCACCTCCCCCTATAAGCTCAAATCTCAGAAGCCGTCTAGAAGGGAACTAAGGAGCTTCTCAGACTTCCCCACACCGTAGCTTCTCCACACCACTAAGCTTAAGCCGGCTTATGCACAAGCCGAAACTGTCTAAAAGGGGGCCTACAACAGCTAACCAGTAGTGAACAGACTGAACCAGCTCTTCGGAGCCATCGCTGCCATCAGTGAGGGACAGTGTAGTAGCCAACCTCCCAGTGTCTTCAGCTGTTGTCAAATGGTGGTTTGGTCCGTCTGTTGTGTATCCATCTATTGGGTAGGCCCTGTTTTTTTCCATTGACTTTTGATCATGCCGTCGAGCACATATGCATGACAACACACATCGTTGTAACAAATTACTACTTCCTCTGTTCTAAAATATAGGACGTTTTAGATATGGACACAGTCTCCAAAATGTAATTTTAACCATTATTTTTTATATAAATATGTTGATATAGAACTAAAATAATTATAGAATTATGAAATATTTTTCATGACAAATCTAACATGGTATTTTCATTTGACCAATCTCAATAATCTTTTTATATATTAAAAGTCAAAGTTAGAGAAGTTTGACTACACCCTTTCTAAGAAGTCATCTATTTTGAAACAAAGATATATAGTACTAAATAATATGACCGTAGCAAATTCGTTTACTGTAATTCCGTTGAACAACTTCTTTATTTATGTGAGAAGGTAGGAGCTCTGGCCATGGCTAGATTTAGCGAAATTGACTTTTACTGGCGGTGTTCGAACTTTTTTTATAAATATTAATTTTAAAATCATAATTTTGAGATTTATACCTGCGGTGTCAGAAATTTGAAAACTATAAGCCTGTCGTCCGACCGTTGGACGACAGGGAGCTTATCGCTGGACCGTCGGACGACAAGCCCCCAGTCATCGGACGGTCGGACGATAGCGCACCGAAAGGTAACGGGAAACAACGACGGGACGGACAAGACGCCGGACAGGACGCCTGTCGTCCGACCGTTGGACGATAAGCCCCCTGTCGTCCAACGGTCGGACGACAGGGCTTTATTCCGCCCGCCCGTGCTTCCTTCTCGGCTTTACATCGCCTCAGCGCCCGTTGCCTCACGCCCGTTCCCATTCTCCATCACCCGAGCGCAGAAGAGAAAGAAGAGAGGAGAGGAAGGAGAGAAAGAAGAGAGGAGAGGAGGAAGGAGAGGAAGAAGGAGAGGAGAGGAGGAGAGGAGAGGAAGAAGGAGGGAAAGAAGAGAGGAGAGGAAGAAGAAGAAGAAGAAAAGAGAGAAGAGGAGGTGAGTTCGGGGGGAGTAAAGTGAGAGACCGAGCTCCGCATCTACGGTAAATTTTTTCTGTAGATTTTATTAGTTACGTATTAGTTTGTATTTTGTTAATTTAGTACGTATTAGTTTGTAATTACATATATTATTTAGGTTGTTTAGTACGAATTAGTTCGTATTTTAGTAGTGTAAGAAAGTTAGTATAATCATTATAGGTTATGTATGCAAATATAGATTATGTAAATTAAATCTCGTAGTTTAGTTAGGTCTATAATTGATTAGACGACGGGGAAAAATTGTGGTTAAATTAGGTCGAACTAATTAGTTATACTATTAGAGACGTAGAATATTAGTACGTAGTTAGGTTAATTATTACTTGTTCGTGCTGACTGTTACATTCGATCGTGCTAAAAGTTCTATTCCGATTTATCGGTCGATAACCCTGGTGTGTTCCGGATCACCCTTGTACACGCGTAAGCGTGTACTCGACCTACATTTAGCACGAAAGAATTTAGCGGTCGCGCGACATAATAGAACTACATGTTTTACTTAGTATGTGACGAAGATATCAATTTATCTTACGGCAGGTATGTCGGAGTTAGTAAACATGACGGTTTACTATGGTCCTGGGGTTGTTCGATCAAATCGGAGTGGGGTTGATCTGAGTGAATTCAGCCATGTTGATTTGCCTATTTCCGATCTGGAAAGGCTGAACTTCAAGGAAGCCAATCATTGGCTCACACGTACCTTCTCGATGGATCCTACACTGTATGCTGTGACCATTCAGGCAGTGTTTACCAAGTCTTGCACTGATATTAAATGGGACTTGTTGCCGATCGAGAGTACTAGAGACTGGAGATCGTGGATGCGGGTTTGCAATGCTAGAAAAAGTCCTCTGGTCGCACTAGTGCAAGCCATCCTGAAGGGTGCCGGGTCAGAAGGCGGTGGGTATGAAGCGGAGCAGAACAATCCAGAACCACAGGTGGACGAGGTAGTTCACTCCGCTTGGCAAGTTGGGCAAGCTGGGCAGAGCAGTAAACCGGCAGAAATAGGTCCCACGGGGCAGGCGGATGAAGAAGAGGATTTCGAGTCCATGCAGGAGGTAATGGAACAGGAAGATGAAGATGGATTGGCTGAAGATGTTGACGAAGATAGCGGTGACGAAGATAACATTCATGCGTCCCCGATTCCGACTGGATGGAATCAGGAACTTCTTGGTGGCATGACTGTGAATGATGGCCATGATTCTGGTTGGGAATATAACAAGAACCAGATCCAAATTGGTTCGATGTATGCTACCAAGAAAGAGTTGAAGCATGCCGTCACGCAATAGGCCATGTCCACGCAGAGGATTTTCAGGACTGACATATCTTCCCCAAGTAATTTAACCTTAACATGTACGGCTAATGGCTGTGAAAGCAAGGTGCACGCCCATGTGCCCAAGTATGAAGTGAATTGGGTCGTGACCAACGTCGTGCCGCACACTTGCGTCAGAAGCAATGTCCTAGCACGCCACCCCCAATCTGACATCCACTCTCATCGCAGAACTGATGTACAGCGAGATAGTGGAGAAGAAAGACATGGAAGCAAAGCACATACAAGTTGCAGTAAAGAACAGGTACAAGTACGATATCCCATACGGGCAGGCTTGGAGGGCTAAGCAGAAGGCCATGGAGATGCGCTTCGGCACTTTCTATGACTCGTACGACAACCTGCCCCGTCTGCTTTATACACTCCTCCTCCGGAACCCAGGGACACATGTTGACATACAGCACTCGGTGAACCCCCACTTTCCAGGCTATAAAGTGCTGAACCGAGCTTTCTTCTCTTTCGGTGCATGCATTGAAGCTTTCAGGCATTGTCGTCCAGTGCTGTGCGTGGATGGGACATTTCTGACAGGCAAGTACAAGGGGCAGATCCTGACGGCGATTGGTGTGGACGGCAACAATCAGATCCTCCCATTGGCGATGGCGTTCGTTGAGGGTGAGAACTTCTCGAGCTGGTTATGGTTCTTCAGGCAGCTTAAACATGGAGTAGTGAAGAATCGGGAGAACGTATGTGTTATTCACGACAGGCACCCTGGCATACTGAAAGCCAGCACCACCTTTCCCGACGCAGGCGGGTGGCTCGTACTGGTACAATCCGCAGTCTGTGATGGTCCACACTACAGATAAAGCCGTATTGCTAACATGGTCTTAGTATTTTCTTGCATTATATTACTAAATACGATTGTTTACTGTAGGTGACACGGTTCCCGTTTTGGCGTTTGCGGGTTCACCAGATACTGTTGACTACGGTGACGTGTGGAGTCAGGCGGATGCTTCAGGGGTTGTTCCTCACTTCCCAGGATTTCAGACTCCACCGCCACCACCCATGCAGGTCACGCAGTCGCCGCCTCGTCAGCCGGATGAGCCGATTTACGGCAAGGGTCACCGTCAGCCACGCCCGGTACAGCCCTTTGAAAGGTCATCTAGGCCCCAATATGGTTTTGATGGTTAATGGCAACCTAAACTGGAATCTAATGTTTACATTTAGTGTAAGCAGAATCTACAGGTTCCATAAAGAAAGGTTATCCAGACAAGGATGGCCACCAAAAAGGGTACAAGGTGGTTTCAAGAACAAAGAGATGGCTGTGCTAGGTAGCTGTGCCACAGCTGTGAAGAAGCCGGTGCTGTGCAGGGAGCTGCAAGCAAGGTGATGGTGGCTTGATGCGTCAAGGGCCGTGACTTTAGCTGGTGGCAGGTGAAGCCTAGATTTGCTAGTTTCTTTGAGTCCATAGGAACCACCCGTACTATCAAGAGGGATGAAACAGTAGCAGTTGTCTAAGGGAACCTTGCTCATTGCTCAGAGTGTTGGTCAAGGGGATTGGTGCTTTGAGGCCAATTGCCCTGTATCAATAGCTTTGCACAAAAGTATGTAGCTGTGTGAAAATCCTAGAGCTTTAGGCACCTGTGTGACACAGCTGTGTCACAGGTGGTCTTCCGCTCTATGACTCAGATACATCTCTGTACCAGGGGAGAGCTTGTAAATGCTAAGGTACCTGCACTGCGATAGGCGGTCTGATGAGTCAGAAGTCTGTCGGAGGTTCTCTCCTTATAGGTATTAGAGTTGAAGTATGCTGAGGGCATGTCATGTGCCAGGACCGGGCTGAGTAGTGCGGCTATCAGCTAAGGGTTCACCTGTGTGCGCCGTCGGTGACACAGGTGTCGGTCTGCCTGAGCCGGGTACAGTTGGACGTAGGGTGTAGCTGTGTCACCGGTGGTTGACACCGGTGACTCACTTAATCCTACGTGGCAACAGGGTAACGGTCAGGTGCCTGTGGACCCTATATATAGGGGACCAGGGGAGGACTCTGTCCTCAACCTTGCTCAAATCAGTGATTCGCATACGACCGTTGCAAAGCCTCCAACCACTCCACAAGAGCCTAGAGCCTAAGGGTTAGTTCGAGTGGGTCTGTGAGCTAGAGCACGAGCAAAGGTTCCTCCAAGAGATTGCTGTTGCATCATCTGTTACTCTTGGAGTTTGTCTGCTCCTAGACGGGTGTAGGAGTTGCTGGTATCACCCAAGCTTGTGTGGGCTGAACCAGTAGTTTCTGAAGGTGTTCTGAGGTCTACCTGCTGCAAGGCAAAAGGATCTCCACAAGCAAAAGGAAGAGTCCTGAAGGATCAGGTACTCGAAGAAGAAGCACGTTTTAGTACTGGCCAGCTCTTAGGAGTGGTCTCTCCAACGGAGACGTACCTTCTCTGCAAAGAATTGAGAACTTCGGTGAAAAACCCCTGAGTCTCCTTTACTTTCCTGTATTGCATGCATATTTGCTTATACCCGCTTGCTTGTGTCTCTTAGACTTGATCTGCTAAGGTTACCTTTTCACCTGTGCTAGATTTCCTTTATACCTATGTGTGATCACCTGTTACTCAGTTGCTTCATTCACTTGTATTCACCTGTTTCAGCACATGTGTCACTAGCAGTCTAAGTAGAGCACCTGTGTTAAGTTAACTCTTCACCTGTGTCTTCCACCTGCATGACAGCTGTGTGTTAATTTACACATAATTTCCACCTGTGTCACTCACCTGTGTCACAGCTGTCCACTATTAACTTGTGAAGTTAATCTGACAACTCAAACAAAAGATTCAAAGAGGGAAATTTTATAAGCCAACTATTCACCCCCCCTCTAGTCGGCATCTCGGTCCTTTCAATTGGTATCAGAGCAGGTTGCTCTTTGATTTGGCTTAACCGCCAGAGTAAAGGATGTCAGGCTATGAGGGTAAAATACCTATCTTTACTGGATCTAACTATGCTTTCTGGAAGAGGAAGATGCAGATGCATCTTACCGCTATCGATCTAGATGTGTGGGATATTGTTGATACAGGTTATAAAGTGGAGAAGACTGATGCTCCCACCATCAACGACAAGAAGAATATCCAGAATAATGCCAGAGCTGCCACTGCCATCTTCATGGGCTTGCAAGAACATAACTTTAACAGAGTCAGCACACTGGAGTCTGCTAAGGAGATTTGGGACACCCTGCAGCAGATATATGAGGGCAGTGACACTCTGAAGAAGTCCAAGTGAGGACTGCTGGGATCAACTCTGGAGAGATTTGAGCATAAACATGGAGAAGACATAAATTCTCTGTACTCAAGATTGACTCTCATCACAAACCAACTGAAGGCATTGGGTTCCAACCGAGTTGAGGATGAAAATGTCATCAAGAAATTCTTATCTGTGCTGCCCAAGCCTTATAGAACCCTAGTCTTGATGCTCAAGGAGAAAGAGGGTTTCAGTAGGATGAAGGCTACAGAAGTGCTGGGAAGAATCCTCACTCATGAGATGGAGCTCAAGCAAGAGGGCAAGCACAGCTCCTCCTCAGGACCCAAGAAGAATATTGCTCTGAAGACCACTGCTCAAGCCCCACTGCCAGACAGTGATAGCAGTGATGATCTATCTGATGACATATCAAGTGGAGAAGAGAATGAGCTGCTCCTTACCAGAAACTTCAGAAAATTCTATAGGAAGAAGAAGCAGTTTGGATCAACAGATAGATTCAGAGGCAAGAAGCCCTCCAAGGACAACAAGTGTTTTGAATGTGGCAAGGAAGGCCACTTCGCAGCTGATTGCCCCAGCAAAAGGAAGGACAAAGGGAAGAAGAAGGATTTATATAACAAGAAGAAGATTTTCGGCAAGCATCCTTCTCATTCCAAGAACAAGGCTACTGTAAGAGCCTATGTAGGGCAAGCCTGGGTTTCAGATGACTCTGGTTCAGATGGAGAATCAGAAGAAGAAGAAGTCTAGGTTGCTGGGATAGCGATCTCTATGGCTGACACACCCAGCTGTGTCACAGCCAAGTCAGACAGCTCCAAGCTGAGCTTCAAAGCTGATCAAGTTTCATCTACTGTCATTGAATCATGTTTAAACTGTGCTAGCAGAATCAATGTTCTAACATCTACAGGTGGAGTGGTAGACAACTCTAAAGAGGCCTCAACCTCTATTGTTACTAACTCTGTGGATGCAGCTGAGCACAACAAGCTCAAGGAAGAGCTAGAAGAGCTTAAGAGGCTCATGAGAAAAGGTCTCTGTAGTGCCAACATTGGCATGCAAAACTATCAGCTTATAAGAGCTGAAATGTTGAGGAAGAATGAAGGCCGAAGAGGCTTGGGTTATTCTGTCTCTGTTGCTAAAGATAAACTGCCTGCTGCTACTAACACTTGTCTTGCAGCAAAATTTGTGGAACAGGTAGGAACTAATGACAACAAGAGTGCTGGTCATGAGCAGAGAAAGAGGAATGAAGCAAGCATTCCTTCTAACCCAAACTATGTTTTGCAGAAGAACATGAAGGGAAAAATAGTGGCTAAGTACGTAGGTCACAGGCGCCTGATGAAATGGTTGTCTGCCATCTGGGTGCCTAAGGCTACTCTTGCCGGTGTCACCGGTGGCTTACACAGCTGTGTATCTACCTGTGTCACAGGCAGATCTAACAGGCCACTAACCCATGTGTCTAAGGTTGCAGGTGATTGCCAGCCAAAGAGGATCAAAGTCATATCATCTGTTGCTGATGCTGCTAACCTTAAACACAAATATGCTATATATACATCTGCTACTTCTGCTTATGATAAAACTGCAAAGGGAACCAAACATGTTTGGGTCCCTAAGTGTCATCACTAATCTTGCAGGAAACTGTCTCCAGTGGAACTGATTGGATTGTGGACAGTGGATGTACACAACATATGACTGGAGGCAGAGAGGAGTTTGTAGAGATCACAAGTGAAAATCTTCTAAGTAAACATGTGATCTATGCAGACAACTCTAAAGGAAAGGTAAATGGCATTGGTAAAGTTACCATTTCTGAGAATCACTCTTTGTCTAATGTAATGCTTGTTGATCAGATAGGCTATAGTTTGATGTCTGTGTCACAGCTGTGTGACACAGGCATGAAAGTTACTTTCTATCCTGAAAAGGTTATAGCTTCTAAACTATCTGATGATTCTCAAGTGTTTGAAGGATGCAGGTCTGGTAAACTATACACAGTGAATTTCTATGAACAGCCTGCAGCAGCTCCATGGTGTCTAATGGCCAAAACCAGTGCTGGATGGCTGTGGCACAGACGGCTTGGTCATGCAGGGATGAAGCTCCTAAACAAGCTAAGCAAACATGACTATGTCATAGGCTTGGAGAAGGTGAAGTTTGAAAAGGACAAACCCTGCAGTGCATGTCAAGCCGGCAAACAAGTTGGAGCTGCCCATCGACCTAAGAACATCATGACAACCTCCACTCCCTTCGAGCTCATTCACATTGACATCTTTGGTCCAACTACCTATGAGAGCTTAGGAGGTAACAAATATAGCTTTGTCATTGTAGATGATTTTTCTAGGTATACTTGGGTGTTCTTTTTGAAGGAGAAGACAAAGGTGTACAAGAAATTCAAGCATCTCATTGTCAGAGTACAAAATGAGTAGAAGGTGAACCTTGTAAAGGTCAGGAGTGACAATGGGAGTGAATTCAAGAACTCCAAGGTGGAAGCATTTCTGGACAAGCATGGAATCAAGCATGAATTCTCAGGTCCATATGCTCCACAACAAAATGGAGTGGTGGAAAGGAAGAACAGAACTCTGATAGAGATGGTAAGGACTCTGCTGGATGAATACAAGACTTCACCAAGATTTTGGGCTGAAGCTGTCAATACTGCCTGTCACTCCATCAACAGGATATATCTTCATCCACTACTCAAGAAAACTCCCTATGAACTGCTCACCAACAGCAAGCCTAGCATATCATATTTCAGGGTATTTGGTTGTAAGTGCTACATTCTTAGGAAAGGCAAACGACTAACTAAGTTTGAAGCTAAATCTGATGTTCCTTGGTTATTCTACTAACTCCCATGCCTATAGAGTCTTTAACACTTCCTCTCAGGTTGTTGAAGAATCTATAGATGTGGATTTTGATGAGTCTTATGGCTCCCAAGGAGAGCAAGTTGCTATTGATGCAGGAAATGGGAATATTCTGAAGAAGTCCACTGGCGAGATCAGACCCACCATCAAGGAGGAGCCTGCTCCACCAGGTGATCAAGAACCCTCTACTGCATCAATCCTTGAAGACACTGGAGATCATGATATAGAGTTCGAGTGCAACCCAGCCAATGATCAACTTGACGCAGAAGCCTTCATGCACCCAGCTGTGTCACAGGAAGAACTACCGGTGTCACAGGCAACTCCATCAGCTGTGACACAGGCAGTTGACCCCGATCCTCTTGTGATCAGCCGGCTGCAGAAGGATCACCCTGTGGACAATATCATCGATGCCATTAATAGGGGAGTGACCACTCGATCTCGAATTGCTAATTTTTGTGAATATTACTCCTTTGTCTCAAATGTTGAACCCAGGACCATAGGTGAAGCTCTAAAGGATGCTGACTGGATCAATGCTATGCATGAGGAGCTCAACCAGTTTGAGAGAAATGAAGTATGGTCACTGGTGGAAAGAACTAAAGATCACAATGTGATTAGAACCAAATGGGTCTTCAGGAACAAGCAAGACACCAATGGACTGGTGGTAAGAAACAAAGCCAGACTTGTGGCGCAAGGATTCACACAAGTAGAAGGTCTGGACTTTGGAGAAATATTTGCCCCAGTGGCAAGACTTGAAACCATCAGAATCCTTTTGGCATATGCTGCTCATCACAATATCAAGCTTTACCAAATGGATGTCAAGTCAGCATTTCTAAATGGTAAACTTTCTGAACTTGTATATGTTGAGCAGCCATCTGGTTTTGAAAATGACAAGAAACCATACCATGTCTATAAATTGCACAAAGCACTATATGGTCTAAAACAAGCACCAAGAGCATGGTATGATACATTGAAAGAATTTCTAATCAGCAATGGATTTAAAATGGGCTTAGTTGATACAACTCTATTCACTAAAAGAATGGAAAAGAATTATTTATGTGCCAAATTTATGTCGATGACATAATATTTGGTAGTACTAACCGTTCTCTGAGTGAAGAGTTTAGCAAGCTGATGACCAAGAGATTTGAGATGTCTTTGGATGGAGAACTCAAGTACTTCCTAGGACTTCAGATTCATCAACTAAAGGAAGGGACTTTCATCTCACAAGAAAAGTTCACCAAAGACATCATCTCCAAGTTTGGCATGAAGGATGCAAAAGGTATACACACTCCCATGCAAACTAATGGCCATCTGGATCTAAATACTGAAGGTAAGTCTGCTGATCAGAAGGAATTTAGATCTATGATAGGTTCTTTGCTGTATTTGTGTGCATCTAGGCCTGATATCATGCTTAGTGTTTGCATGTGTGCTAGATTCTAAGCTAACCCTAAGGATTGTCACAGAGTGGCAGTCCGCAGGATTCTGAGATATTTGATTCACACTCCAGGGTTTGGCTTGTGGTACCCTAAAGGTGCAAACTTTGAGCTAGTCGGCTACTCAGATAGTGACTATGCGGGGTGTAAGGTTGACCGCAAAAGCACCTCAGGTACCTGTCAATTCCTAGGGCACTCATTAGTGTCCTGGTCATCCAAGAAACAAAATTCAGTAGCCCTTTCCACTGCAGAAGCTGAATATATTGCTGCTGGTAGTTGTTGTGCTCAATTGTTATGGATGAGGCAGACCTTGAAAGATTTTAACATATCTTTTAATCAAGTACCCCTCTTCTGTGATAATGAAAGTGCAATCAAGTTAGCCAACAACCCAGTACATCACCAAAGATCCAAGCACATAGAAGTGAGGCACCACTTCCTTAGAGACCATGTAGATATAGGAGATATCCAGCTGTGCCACGTAAGGACAGAAAAATAATTAGCTGATATATTCACCAAGCCCTTAGATGAGACTAGGTTTTGTGCCCTGAGAAGTGAATTGAATATTATTGATGTCTCTAACCTGCAATAAAAGGTTTGGCTTGGTGTCTAGCTGATGTGTTTTCATCTAAGTCATTTGCATCTTTGTATCTGTGTCACCCACCTGTCTCACAGGTGTGTGCTTTGCATCATGCTAGAATCATGTCTTATAGTCTGTTAAGTGCACTCCTTTGTGTACAAGTTTTTATCTAGATCAACTCATGTCAGTTTGAGCTTTGCTTGATTGATTTTCTGGCAAGCTGACACTGAGAAGATCTCTTAAGGACACTCTGATAGTGCTAATGCTTTCTTTCTCATCTAAATCAATCCATCTTGGTGTTCACTAGATGAAATACTTGTCACCTGAGTCTCCCAGCTGTGTCTCAGGTGAATGCTATCAAAATTACCATAGGCCAGGATATATATCTCTTTCACCTGTGTCACAGGTCCTTATGCCAGCTGTGACACAGTCACCTTATAACTTCCGGCATATATAAAGAGTTGCTGCGTCCACACAGAAACCGTTTCGAACTCCCATACCCAAAACTTCCGCCGTGCGCCAAATTTTCGAGTTCTCATCTTTTTCGCCGGTTTCGCCCTCGAAATTTCTTCAACAAGTTGGAGGAAGCTTTCCGTGGAACTCTAACGTCGATTCTTCCGCAGCAAAGTTCAATCTTGATCAAAGTAAGCCTCTGCAAAACCCTTCTTTGCGCTCAGTCATGGTCTAGGTCTTGATAGCCTAATCCAGTAGCGCATTGGTTCAAATTAGGGTTGGTCTTACTCTTGTGCAATCTTTAGATCTCATCCAACCAGAAATCAACCAGCAAATCGTTGTCAAACTCAAAATTCCATGAATTTGCTGTCCGCCCCTGCACATAGCTGTGTCACCGCTAGGGTCTCACCTGTCACACAGGTGTGCCTATTCAACAGGCTGAGACCTCGGTAATGCTTTAAGTCCTCACCTGTGTCTCCTCATCCTGACACAGGTGTCTAACACAGCTATTACTCTGCATCAAATGAACACCTCTTACCTACTTCTCTCTTATATATCTTGTTTCTACAGATGTCTTCAGATTCTGAGAGAGAGCTAACAGTGGTCTAAAATGGTCTGATCCAGAGGATTCTCCAAAAGATCTTGTTATCTCAGATTCAGATCAAGAGAGAGAGAGGCTGAGACAAAAAGAGGAGGCTGCAGAGAGAAGAAGAGCAAAGCAAAGGGCATACAGGCAGAGAGTAGCTGCTGGAAAGAAGGCAGCTGCTTCTAAAACTGGTTCTTAGGGTGCTCCATCCAAAAGGACAAGGTCCTCAGCTACAGTTGAGCACACCTCCTTGGGCAAAGAGGCTGCCAAGAAAGGCAAGAAGATAGCAAAGAAAACCCCAAAGTCATCCATTGAAGATGTAGTGTTGCCAAGTGGGGCATTCACAATCAGGGAACCAACTCCTCCGCCTAAAGTCTCTCAAGAAGATCTTGAGCATGATCAAATAATCCTTGAAGAGTTGGATAAGTTAGCAGCTCAGATGAGAGAAGAAACAGATGAAGAAGCTAAGAAGAAACTGTCTACTATCTATACTGCCAAAAGCTTTGAGCTTTCAGAGGCTGCAAGGCCTGTTTCAGTGGGCATACCTATTCCAACAGAGCAAGATAAGAAACTCTTAAGAGAAATTGCAGATTTGCACAAGCAGTTGCAATCAACATCTTCTCATGATGCTGCTGTTGAAATCAGAAAGAAAATTCTTAAAAAGCAGGATAAGCTCTCAACAAAATGCTTGTTGCAAGGGTCTAAGGATCAGAGGAGCTTATCTAAAACTGATGCCAGAGATAGTCATCTACTTCAACAGATAGAAGAGCTGCAGAAAAAAGCAAATTCTCTGCCCAGAGGTCTTGATAAACAATATCTATTGGCTGAAATAAGACTCAAGAGAGGTCAACTATCTGCAGATTTCAGAAAACCTCCTCCAGCTCGAACTATCCTCAAACCAGGCCTCAGCAAGGATGATGTTGAAACAATTCTTGGTCAGCAGATCCATGAGCTACTTGGAAAGATAATACGGACACCTTCTGGTGCTGAAAAACAAGCTCTGCGTGCTGAGCTCAAGACCAAGCAGGGGATGCTATCTGGTGCCATTCCTATTCCTAGAGCTAATGCTCCTCTAGCTATTCTTCCAGCTCCATCAGCTCCAAAGCGAAAGAGATCTAATACAGTGGAAATCAATGAGGAGCCTGCTGCAAAGAAGTCTGAACAAGAACCTGAGGTTGAAATAATCTCTGAAACAACCCAGAGCTCTAAGTCATCTCTCAAAGATCAGTTGGATCAACAAAAGAAAGATCTTCAAGAAATCAAGAAGGAAAAGCTACCACCTGTGTCTCTGGTGGCTAGCTCAGGTCAGACATACCAGAGGAAAGGAAGAAAATCTTAGAGTTCAACCAGCATTGAATCAATTTCCACCCTGGATGTTCAGAAACCATTATCTCCTTCTCAGTTTCTAATCTTTGAAGCTGAAGATCAAGCCGCACCAAAGGCTCAAGCGCCTTCATCTCCAAGACCAGCTTCAGAAGTGTCTCCAGTGGCTGCAGAACCAACAAGTCCACAGCTGTCTCAACCAGCTGTGTCTCAGGCAGGAGAAGAAGCTCAGGCACAAGATTCTCACCGGTCTCCCTCAACTGTGCCACCGCCAGCTGACCCAGTTCAGTCAATCCGCACACCTGTGTCATCACCTGTGGCACAGGTCAGTAAGTCAGCTGAGCAAAAAGATAGCTCAGAGAGCTCATCTGATGATGGAAGAGGCGTGTCTGTAACTCCTCCAAGGCCAAGAGCAGCCAGAGCAGATTCTGATGAAGATTATCAGGCAGAGAGTGCATCTCCAAGTGCCAAATCAACAGAGGAAGCTGAAGAAGAAGAAGAAGAAACAGTGGCAGAACATGAGGACAGCTCTCCCAGTCACTCAGTTGGAGAAGAAGACATGGAAGAAATGTATCATTATATCTTTTCTCATGCTCTGAGGACTGAGGCAAATCAGATGGAATTCATTTCAAGAGTTGCTGCCAAGAAATTACCAAGAAGTGATCCCAAGAGATCCAAGAGCAAGGTTTCCTCAATGAGACCAAGTTCCTTCATCAAGATGAGGTCAACAAACCCATATTTCTCAGAAGATAAGGAGTTTATAGCTCCATCTTGCTCAGACCCCAGATTCCACAATGATCATCAAAGGGGTGTTTACCATGAGATTCTTGCCTCAAAAGGCTTTGTGGATTGCAAGACCATAGATTGGTCAGCTATGACAGATTCAAGACTGAGAGCAGTTTCCATCTCTGATCCAAGCCTCAGGTCTTGAATACTTATGCAATCTCCAGCAAGATTATGATCCTGAGATCATCAAGGAGTTCTATGCCACAGTTTGGATAGAACAGGAGAATCAAGATATTATGCTCTGGAAGACAAGAGGTCAACTTCTTTCAATCACAGCTCCAGAGTTCAACAGCTTAATGCATGCCCCTCTGGAACCAGGCATGCCTAATCTTTTCAAGCTTGCACTAGTTCCTAATGAAGTCAGAAGAAAATTCTATCCAAGGAACTTTAGATTCCCTACCAAAGCCCCTTCAGATCATGTCTATTTTAAGGGCATAACCATCACAGCCAAGTATCTGATCAAGATTCTGATGTCACTCTTCAACCCAAAGGGGGTAACACAGATGCTGTCTACAATGCAACCTGGCAGATATTGATGCACATAGCTAAGAATCAGCATTTTGATGTAGCAAGATATATCTTTCATGAGATAGATGATGTCTCCAATGATAAAAAGGCTAAGCTGAGGTATGGATCGTACATCATGTACATGATCCTTCAAAGAACAGGTCTTCTGGATTCTTCTCTTGATCTCTCTGTGAAGACTATTAAAACCCAGCTTAGACCTCAGGCAGATGATCATCCAGATGAGGCTGTAGTCCCTGCTTTATTTGGAGACTCTCCTGGACCAGCTGTGTCATCTCCCAGTCACACAGCTGTCCCACCTGCTCCTCCAAGGTCATCACCTGTTCAATGCCAAGTCCCCACCGGTGCCACAGCTGCTGCACCTGTGCCAGTCACAGCTGATGATAATGATGATGACACCTCCTCAGTCCCTGCCAGAGCTTATCAGAACAAGATCATGCCAGTTCAATTTGCTGCTCTGCGTAAAGAACACCACCAGCTTCAAGAAGAGATCTCTTATCTGAAAGCCAATATGAGTCAAGTTCAATCTCAGCTCTCAGATATGTCCAACCAGCTCTCAGAGGTTATCCAGCTGCTGAAGAGCAAGTCTCCTTGAAGCATCTCTTTCTCCTCTATTCCTTTTTGGGTGTTTTAGTGTCAAAGGGGGAGAGAGTAGAGAGTGAGTAGAGTAGTGCAAAGGGAAAGGGGGAGAGTATGGTGTAAGGGGGAGAGCATTGGGAAATTATTTTCAAAATGATGTATCAAGACTTGGTTCTTCTTCTGTATCTCATTATGTCTTGATAACATTGTATCTTTTATGCAAATCTTTTGATCTGATACATGTCTTATGCATTCATATGCTCATTCTTATATATTGGAATGTTCTGATTTACACATGTTTGGTATGCTCTGATGCACATTTTGCTATGTTAAACATGTGTGAATGCTCAGATAAATAGTTTGCTCTGATATACATATGTATGCTCTGATATATACATGTCTGTCATGCTTTGGTATACATATCAAATTCTCTGATGCATGCCTTGCATGTGCTATGCTCTGATATACATATGTTTGATATGACTTGCTCTGATTAATTATCATTATCCACTTCAGTTAGACAGTGAAAATATTAAGGATTATAATGCACTGCTCATTCATCCAACATGTCTAAACTGATAAGAATGCAAGTCATCAGAAAATACTTCCCATGCTTAAAACTTGTAAACTGTGCATCTTCTGTTAATCAAATCTTTTATGCACAGATTCAGGGGGAGTATATTCTAGCACCATTCACATGTCTCAATATTCCAATTCTATATATTTGAATGTGTGAAGCTTGGGTTGCCACTAACCACCAAAAAAGGGGGAGATTGAAAGGTCATCTAGGCCCAAATATGGTTTTGATGGTTAATGACAACCTAAACTGGAATCTAATGTTTACATTTAGTGTAAGCAGAATCTACAGGTTCCATAAAGAAAGGTTATCCAGAGAAGGATGGCCACCAAAAAGGGTACAAGGTGGTTTCAAGGACAAAGAGATTGCTGTGCTAGGTAGCTGTGCCACAGCTAAAAAGAAGCCGGTGCTGTGCAGGGAGCTGCAAGCAAGGTGATGGTGGCTTGATGCGTCAAGGGCCATGACTTCAGCTGGTGGCAGGTGAAGCCTAGATTTGCTAGTTTCTTTGAGTCCATAGGAACCACCCGTACTATCAAGAGGGATGAAACAGTAGCAGTTGTCTAAGGGAACCTTGCTCATTGCTCAGAGTGTTGGTCAAGGGGATTGGTGCTTTGAGGCCAATTGCCCTGTATCAATAGCTTTGCACAAAAGTATGTAGCTGTGTGAAAATCCTAGAGCTTTAGGCACCTGTGTGACACAGCTGTGTCACAGGTGGTCTTCCGCTCTATGACTCAGATACATCTCTGTACCAGGGGAGAGCTTGTAAATGCTAAGGTACCTGCACTGCGATAGGCGGTCTGATGAGTCAGAAGTCTGTCGGAGGTTCTCTCCTTATAGGTATTAGAGTTGAAGTATGCTGAGGACATGTCATGTGCCAGGACCGGGCTGAGTAGTGCGGCTATCAGCTAAGGGTTCACCTGTGTGCGCCGCCGGTGACACAGGTGTCGGTCTGCCTGAGCCGGGTACAGTTGGGCGTAGGGTGTAGCTGTGTCACCGGTGGTTGACACCGGTGGCTCAATCCTATGTGGCAACAGGGTAACGGTCAGGTGCCTGTGGACCCTATATATAGGGGACCAGGGGAGGACTCTGTCCTCAACCTTGCTCAAATCAGTGATTCGCATACGACCGTTGCAAAGCCTCCAACCACTCCACAAGAGCCTAGAGCCTAAGGGTTAGTTCGAGTGGGTCTGTGAGCTAGAGCACGAGCAAAGGTTCCTCCAAGAGATTGCTGCTGCATCATCTGTTACTCTTGGAGTTTGTCTGCTCCCAGACGGGTGTAGGAGTTGCTGGTATCACCCAAGCTTGTGTGGGCTGAACCAGTAGTTTGTGATGGTGTTCTGATGTCTACCTGCTGCAAGGCAAAAGGATCTCCACAAGCAAAAGGAAGAGTCCTGAAGGATCAGGTACTCGGAGAAGAAGCACGTTTTAGTGCTGGCCAGCTCTTAGGAGTGGTCTCTCCAACGGAGACGTACCTTCTCTGCAAAGAGTTGGGAACTTCGGTGAAAAACCCCTGAGTCTCCTTTACTTTCCTGTATTGCATGCATATCTGCTTATACCTGCTTGCTTGTGTCTCTTAGACTTGATCTGCTAAGGTTACCTTTTCACCTGTGCTAGATTTCCTCTATACCTGTGTGTGATCACCTGTTACTCAGTTGCTTCATTCACTTGTATTCACCTGTTTCAGCACCTGTGTCACTAGCAATCTAAGTAGAGCACCTGTGTTAGGTTAAGTCTTCACCTGTGTCTTCCACCTGTGTGACAGCTGTGTGTTAATTTACACATAGTTTCCACCTGTGTCACTCACCTGTGTCACAGCTGTCCACTATTAACTTGTGAAGTTAATCTGACAACTCAAACAAAAGATTCAAAGAGGGAAATTTTATAAGCCAACTATTCACCCTCCCTCTAGTCGGCATCTCGGTCCTTTCACCCTTGACATTGTCCGGCCCTTTGTTTATTTCTTCAAAATCTAGAGTTCGAAACATCGTCACCACTACACATGGCGTGGAAACACGGTACGATAACATTCGCATAAAGCCGAACAACCTAATAGAACATTGAAATAACTACTCAGAGCCTTTCGGATATTTTCCCGTCCTCATACGACGAGCATGAGCTTCCTCTCCTTCTTCCTTTGCGCGACGCACCATCTCGCGCTTCCTCGCCCTCTCGGCCTCACGTGCTTCCGCAGCCCGACGTTCCGCCTCCTCCTTTTCTTTGCGTTGCGTCTCCTGCCAACGCTTTCTCTTCTCCTCCTCCTCTTCCTCGTGCATGCGTTGCAGAAAGCGAGCTCGACTACAATTGACCTTCCACATGAGTTCTTCCTCAGCCTCTTTCGATTAGGTACTGTCCAACCACTGTATGTAGTCACATATAGTAGGTGGAGACTGCAAGCAAACGACTGTTACGATAGTATTACATCGAGTTACAAATGCGGCTATGTGCGAGTTTTACCCTTTCACGACGTCTGAACATGCCAAATTTTGGTGGCTCTTCGTCGTAGTTAGCACACATGAAGAATCT
The DNA here is from genome assembly GCA_019208055.1 of Stipa capillata. NCBI lineage: Eukaryota > Viridiplantae > Streptophyta > Magnoliopsida > Poales > Poaceae > Stipa > Stipa capillata. The sequence continues at coordinate 170,260 of JAGXJF010003314.1, forward strand.
TCTTCCGTACGTGTACGAGAACTCCTGCGATTTCATCAGTCTGCACGGATCTTGGCACCAGCAAAGGGGAACTTCGACATCTGTGGGCACGTCGGCACACATCTTCTGCTTCGGCATCTCGTCAGCACCAGATGAAGCCATTCCTACCATTTTGTAATACGGCATAGTTACTATTTCTAGGAAACTAAAAATAAAATAACGTAAGTATTTACCTCACACGCGCCTCGCTGCCGAGATCCCTCTTCCGCTTGACCTTCCGAACTGTCCCCTCTCCCCCCCTTACCACTTCCGAGAGCTTCTTTCTTCTCACGTACCTCCCGAACCCTAACCCCTCTCCTTTGCTTCTATTTCTGAATTTTTCGTGAATGGGTGGGAGGCAGAGATACGTGAGAGGTGAATAAATAGGAGACGTTACAGTTGGGAGCTGTACTGGACGTGATGTAAAGACCAGAGGGGACGGATGGGACTTGACAGCACTGTACTGGATGCGAGGTAAAGTCTGGATGTGACCTAAAGCCAGTTAGAGTGTACGGAATTGGGGTTGCCTGAACCTTGTCGTCCCATGGTTGGACGACTAGGGGACCTGTCGTTGCACCGTGGGACGACTAGGGACTTGTCGTCCAACCGGCGGACGACAGGCTCCGACAGGGCCCCGCTGGTGACTTTCGGCGCTCAGTCGCTGATCCGGTGGACGACTGAAGCTTATCGTTGTACCGTCGAGCGACGAGACCCTTGTCGGCCAGCGGTGGACCGACAGGGTATTACTTCTGCAATTCCAGAAATCAGAGTTATATATCTCAAATTTTTCGTTTTAAAATTAATATTTATAAAAAAAATTCGGCGGTGTCCAATATTCAGAAATTCGGTGATCGAAGCTGCATCGAGAACGTTAACTCTGACGAACCATGCTGTATGGAAGGATGATAAGGTCTTCATTTGTAAGCTATATAGGTTGCGCTTGTACGAACTATTTAGTGAAACGAGCCCGCGTCATTATTAGAAGGACCAACGTGTACGCATCCACACCCGCGCGTTGGGTCGGGTGAGGCATGTCCATGCACCGACCCGGCCGGCTGGCCGCTTTGGCTATCAACTCGGAGCAATGCTGGCGTCGGCGACGATCGGGCTCCGCACGACATGATCTTGCGATACAAAGCGTAGGCTCCCCTCGGCTAGCTGCTGCCCGCTCCCACCTCCCCCGCTCACGGTGACCGTGAACGTCTTGGTCTCCATCACCTCCTTGAACTCCAGCTCCGTCGGCTCCACCTTAACCGTCAGCCACTTGGGCACCTCGACGTGAGCGGTGTACCTCGATTTCGCCGGCCCGACGTTCGTCACCGTCCGCTTCGCCGTGAACGGCTGCATGGACAGAGGCACCACTATCGTGGGGTAGTTCAGCTGCGCCGCCGGGACGGATCCCACCGCTGCACACGTCAAGCTGCTGTTTCCGGCAATAGTTTTCATGGCTGCCTCGCCTAGGAGCGCGCAGATGTAGCCGCTGTAGTCGCGGACTCCGAGGTCGTAGACCAGGCCGGGGTCCACGGCCTTCGCCGGGTCCACGTGGCCGGCACCGATGGAGTAGAAGCTCGCCTTCCGGTGTTCTTCGTCCAGGATAGGGTGGCCGTCGTTGTCCACGGCGCTGGACGTCGTCATGATGGCGGACTTGATCGCAGACGGCGACCAGTCCGGGTGCACCTTTTTTACTAGCGCCACGGCGCCGGTGACGTGCGGTGTCGCCATGGACGTGCCGGAGGCAACATTGTAATTGTAGGACTCGGTACCATCAATAGGCACCATCGACGGCCATGCGGCAAGGATGTTGAGCCCCGGCGCCATTATGTCGGGCTTAAGCACGCCGGGGCTGGCCGCGCTGGGCCCGCGCGACGAGAAGGCCGCAAGGATCGGCGACGGCTTCACGCGAACCATCGTGTTGTTGAACAGTATCGTTGCAGTATGTGCGACCGCCGACGGCCCCGTCTTGGCCTTGGCGTAGTCCATGATCTTGGCGCCGTCAGCCGCGGTCACCTGCGACATTGGGAGGTTGTAGTACTTCTCCACGACGATTGTGTACCCGAAATCGGCTTCGTTGATGAACACCACTCCGGCGCCGCCGGCCATCTTGACCGCTTCGATCGAGCTTGTCGGAGGCAACGGCGTCTCGGTGTCGCACACGACAACCGTGCCGGTTATGTTGACGTCGAAGAAGTCACAAAAGTTCGTGCCTTCAGAATAGTAGAGGGGATACGCCTTGGAGCTGAAGCGCTTGTCCTGAGTGAGTGACTCGCCATCGAACGCCTCCCCGGTGCCGAGCCGCACAGTGGCTCGGTAGCTCCGGTCCACCGACCCGGCCGCCACCGTGAATATCCACGGCGCCTCGTTGGATAACGTGGAGGGTGACGGGCCGCTGTTACCACCGGCGCACACCACGAGGACGCCCTTGGACATGGCCCCGAACGCGCCAATGCTGATCGGGTCTCTGTCCAACGGCACGGAGGGGCCACCGAGGGAGAGCGAGAGCACGTCGACGCCGTCCTTCACGGCCGCGTCCATCCCGGCTAGTATGTCGGCTTCGAAGCACCCTTGGGCGTCGCAAATCTTGTACATGGCCAGGTGCGCGCCTGGCGCCATCCCAGCGGCGGTGCCCTTGCCAAGGCCGAAGGCTGAGACGCCGTCCACGAAGCAGCCAGCTGCCGTGCCCGCCGTGTGCGTCCCGTGCCCGACGTCGTCGCTGGTGTTGTTGTCTCCCATAAACGATGCCGCGCCGATGAGCTTGTTGTTGCACCGCGCGGGAGGCTGGCACTTGCCCTTCCACTTGGCTGGCGGCGGCGGCATGCCCTCGTCTCCAAACGAAAGATGCGAGGCGGCGATGCCGGTGTCGAGCACCCCAATGATCACGCCCTCGCCGTAGCTGGCCGCCTTCCAGACGCCCTTCTTGGCGTCCAGCCCGAGGAACCCTGGCGTGCGCGTCGTCATGAGCGGCACCCTCCGCTCCAGGAACGCGCGCACGAACCCGCGTTTCCTGGACACCACGGCGAGCTCGTCGTCGGTCAGCCTAGCGGCGAAGCCGGACAGCACGTCTGTGTATGAGTGGCGAATGGACCCAGCACGCGAACCCGGCAGGAACGACTCGTGCCACCTCCGGTGCGCGGCTTCGTCGGCTTGAGCACGCGCGGGAGGCTCGACGAGCACTATGTAAGTTCGGGCGGCGCCATGGGGAAGGCTGGTGCTCTGCCTTGTTGCACCGTGACCGTGAGTGAGATAGCACAGTGTGGGAGTCGCTCTCAGGACGAAGGCAAGGACGCATGCGAGCAGTAATACCGTCAGGTGACCCATGGCGTATGTGAGAGCACGCATGCATGGACGCGCACAACATGTAGTGGAAGTGATGCTTATATATACTCAGAACAGTGCTTTAGTTTGGTCATTTTGTTTTCCTACATGACTGCATTGCATGCATGACCCCAGGACGCAGGGCAATCGAAAACATGAACATGCAAATTGTGCGCATGATTTTCTTGCTTTTTGGACTCCTCATGTAACTGCATCTGTCAGGTTTGGTTTTGCTTGCATGTTTAGTGTGATGTGCCACTTCTGATCCTTCATTTCCGGCAGAGTATATGTGCCAGTCTTGTTTGGGCATCTCTCTCTCTCTCATATATATAATATATATATGTAAGGGTGTGACTACTCGGCGACAGTGCGCCACTTAGCCTAATATCAAACGGGCCGACAGCCCACCTTGGCCCGCGATTCCAACAACCTGTCCCACGTGGACCCGAGCGCGAGTGCGTGGTAGCACGCATGCACGAGACAGGCCGAGCGCGGCGCGTGATTAATTACCGGCCCAGCAGCCCACTTCACAGCCCGCACGCGAAGACAGGCCAAGCACGCGGGAGAGCGCGCGAAACAGGCCGAGCACGCCGCAGAGCGCGCGAACACGAGAATGCACACACGCGGGAGTACGCTTCAAACACACGCCAGAGCACATTAAAAAGGAAGAGGGGGATCACGTGAACAGGGACTGAAGCAGGGATGAGGAAACCACAAGATCAGATCTTCCTGCCCCCCTACTAGATCAACCCAAATAATCCATCCAGATCCATCAAAACAGATTGAAGAAAACAAAACTATCCCCATCAGTCTGGGCATCCGGTTGAAGAAGCCTCCTTCTACCTCCCATCTACAACCAGGTATTCATAAATGTATGCTTCTAGGAAGAACAAGAAAACCATGCATTGGATCTCAAACAATTGTGTTATATACCTGGTTTGCATGTATATCAAAAACTGATAGGCTAAAAAAGCTACTAATCTGTAATATGCACACTTACATGATACTATTGTTTTACTAATCATCCACAACTTCGTTCCAACAAAGTGTTCATGAATCCCCTAAAGAAACGCCAGCACAATCACACACCAGAAAATGTATTAGAAACATCAAAAGTACAGTAAAATATACTTCTAGTTCCTATGTCTCAGTGTATATAATGCATATGTCTAACTATCTCATATTGTTATGATCTATCTCAAGTCCAAACATGGAATTCAATCTGAATTTGGCACCTGATGATGTACTCATCGCAGCAGAAGATTTATAAGATTTCACTCAGCAAACAAAACATTCACATGCCATTAGCTTGCAACTACTAAACCCTGATGAACGTGTGTTTTCACCCTCAGATCAGCGATATTACCAATTTATACTTGTCCAACCAAAAAGTAATGATAGATTAGTATATGCAGTTAACACAGATGCACAGTTACCATGGTCAAATATATACAGTTACCACACGACAGACAAAATAGTTACCATTAGTTTGTATAGATAGTTACCACAGAAGGCACATGGTTGCTGCTATATTAATAATATATAGCAGCTTACCATGCCGCAGGTACATGCTTTTCTTACATTAAAAATAAAAAAAATCATGTCCCCAGTAAAAATTTATTTAGTTGTACCATAAAAAAACAACAGATTACATAAACCATATTTTTTTTGTTCCTACAGGAACTATTGACATACCACCTATGGCAGAACCAACTGATTTGAATGCAGCACTTGCAGGAGCAACTGAAGTGGACTCGACAGACCACAACAATGGTTCTTATCATGATGAGCAAGATGATGTTAATGCTGAGGTCCATTCAACCCCACAACCATCTTCCACAACAGTGCGGTTTGACAGTTATGAATCAGTTTATAATCACTACAGGGTTTACGCACAAAAAAAAAGGATTTGGCATAAGAAAAGATTACTCAAGAACAACTACTGATGGGCAACTTAGCAGGGTAATGCTAGACTGTTGTATGGCAGGCAAGCCTCGTGAGGAGAAAGAAGACACGCAAAACCCAAAGAGCATTGTGAAGAAAAGGAAGAGGAGCAAAATACCTAGAACCAACTGCCAGGCACACATGTATGTCAAGAGAAACTATGCATGGTGGCATGTGGTTGGATTTTCAGACACTCACAACCACTGCCTCCTTAAGAAACCATCGCTGTCAAAGTTTTTACGCTTGCACCGTCACATACCATAAGAAGAAAAGGAGTTCATCAGGCTGCTGCACAACTACAATGTGCCGACAAGCAGACAAATGCAGCTAATGGCTGAACTATATGGGTCTCTCCATGATGTACCATTCACAGTAAAAGATGTTGCTAAACTCAGGGCTTCATTCTGCCTACAACACCGACACACTTGCATACTTCCAGCAGCTCAAAATTCAGGATGCAGATTTCTTCTACAAAATCAAACTAGATGATGAGGATAGGGTGTAGAACATATATTGGGTTGATGGTGCAGCGCGAAGAGCATACAAACTGTATAATGACTGCCTCTCATTTGACATCACATACCTAACAAATATATACAAAATGCCATGTGCTCCATTCATCGGCATAAATAGCCATGGACAGTCAATATAGTTTGGGTGTGGTTTTGTGCGCAATGAGGTCACCGATAGTTTTGTCTGGATCTTTGAAACATTTCTTCTTGCTATGGATGGGCTTCCACCAAAAAATATCATTACTGACCAGGAGTTTGCAATGAGGAATGGAATTGACCAAGTTTTTCCCAACACAACCCACAGAAATTACCGATGGCACATCATGAAAAAGGCACAAGAAAAACTAGGCTCATTTATGGCTAGAAGGCCATAGCTGCATGCTGACTTTCAAGATTGTGTAGATAACAGTTTGACAGGTACTTGAGAAACACCTTATGTTGCAAAAGCAATCCGAAAAAAAAGAATAAAACATATAGTTACCTCCCCTTATAATCTATTGTTACCACTTTATATGCTCTTTTGGTACCATCTAATGACATCTACATAACCAGGTACAGAATTTGAACAAAAGTGGACTTTGATGATACAAACACATGAAGTGGGGGACAACGCCGACCTTCTGTCACTGTGGCAAAATAAGAAGTCTTGGTGCCAGCCTATTTTATGCACAACTTCTACCCCTTCTTACAGTCCACCCAACGCAGTTAGCGATTTAATGCAGTCCTGAAACGATATGTAAACCCCCAGAACTCAATGTTTGACTTTGCACGACAATACTCAGCAATTCAGGAAAAAATATTGAATGCTGAGAACAAAGAAGAGGCAGACACAGCATGTTCAGATCCACAATTGTGGGGCTATAATCCAATTGAAAGGCAAATGGCCAAAATCTACACAAGGACTTACCACTGCCAGCACCTGGGAGGTAACACATATGATCTTGTGTCACTACGAGGCCGTGTAGCAAACTACGGTGAAAGATCCTATAAAGTTGAGGCAAACAAAAATGATGGCATTTACTCATGTGAGTGCTGCAAGTTTGAAAGAGACGGCATGCTTTGCTACCATATCATGAGAGTTATGACACAACTTAGGGTATGTGAAATCCCCCAGAACTATATTCTGAGGAGATGGACTTGGGATCAAGAGACTGCCCTAATAGAACCTGCTACAGAACCACTTAAAGAAACACCAGAGATGCCAGAACAAGCAAGAAGGACGATGAGATATGCAACTCTGAATGCTGCATTCACCAAGATAGCAAAAGAAGCGTGTGTTTCACAAGATGCAAATCGTATAGCTACCTCACACATGAAGGCTATGAAATCAGAGCTGGCTGCACTGAGAAAGAGAGAAAAAAGAACTGCAACGACAGCAGGTTTTGCTAATGCTACTACTACCACCTCAAGCATGCCATCGACTGCTAGTGATGGGTCCCAGGCATCCAACTCTCACATTGTACGGGACCCCCAAAGATCAAACACAAAAGATCGTCCGCATGAAAAAAGATACCAAGCATCCATGGACATCGCTCCAAAGAAAAAAGGAAAGTGTAGGTTTTGTCAATCACAAGAACACGATGTACGCACATGCCCAGGGAGGATTGCTCTTGCTGCTGCCAAGAGCTCCAATTGATAAAAAAAAAGAGCCTAGCAGACTACACAGTAGCCACATATGTTATCTCAGCTACCACAAAAAAAAATGTGTTGCATCTTGTTACCAGTATGTTTTATGTTATTACCAAGGAGGGTTCCATGTTGTTACCAGGATGATTTTTATCTCAATACCAGGGTGGTTGCTACATAATGCTATTGTTTCAGAAAACATAACTTGACAACATAATGCTACCAGTAGCTCCAACTGATAAAAAAGGATAACTTAACAACCTAATGCTACCAGTAGTTCCAACTGATAAAAAATGATAACTTAACAACAAAATGCTACTGTTTATATATGAATGATAACATAAAAGGCAGTACTTTACTATCCATTGTTGTCAAGCCGATGCTTCCAATTCTTTATAGCATTGAGCTCCGATGACAACCACTTATGTGTCAACACCTTCTTGATGTTAGGGATTTGCCCTGGCGACACTGCTGGCACATTCTGTCCATCCCACAGCTCGAGAAACTTGACCATGAAGAATCCACAGTCCCGCCTGTTTTGCACAAATAAACATGCAGAAAAAAGATAAAAATATGAAGAATACAAAGAAAAGTCAATAAAAAAAGTGAACAAATGCTCACAGATTATCTTGCTTGGGCGTCTCAATACACATCAACTTGTATCCAGCTATCTGTACTTTAGACTGCCCATAATAAATTAGCCATGCTTCCTTGATTTTCACCATTATTTCTGTTGCATGCTCCATCAAAACCTTATCGGTTCCATCACGAAGTGAATCAAGAATTTCGAACCTCTAAGCTACAAGATTCAACACCAGAACATACCAATGTGATGGGTCATCCTTTCCTCTCCCTAGCTGTTGCAACACTGGGAACATAATATGTTTTTTACATGAAAAATAAACACATCAACTCAGATTACCACCCCCTGAAATGATTCAGTGATCATCATTATATAGAATAAGTTACCACCCTGAGAAACACACAATTACAAGCTATCGAAAAAGAAGGTAAACAGGCATATATTGTGCAGGTGCTAGATGTATAAAAACTGCCTAAACAACCTGAGCAGTATTAAGAAAAAGTTGCTAGGACTTACTAGCTCCTGACAACTCAATTTCTCCCCCGTCCTCTCTCTTACAAATTCATCTTCGATAAACTTCTTAGCCAGATTACCTTCCAGCAGGTACCTTGCAACCAGGTATGAAAAAATAATTTTCTTTTCCTTCTTGTGGTGATGCCTTACATAACATATCCCAATTTCACCCATATTATTAGACTATTCACCCCTCGGCTTTACTGATTCTGTAAATTCTTCCGTGTACACCCACATAGATTCATACTGGATGATTTTTTTACCATACAAAAACACAATTAACTCATTAAAAAGAAAATGACATCCAAAAAATGGTACAAAATCAGAAAAGACAGCAAGAAAAACAAAAAATATATGCAACTTACTTCTTTATCTTTGACCCACTAGCATTCTTACAACTGGACAAAATCTTTCTATACACGTCTTCTTGCTCACTGCTCACAGTAACTTTGTCATATGGTGATAGCTTGTACTTTGACGGCATCTTAACTCTCTCCTTACGAGGTTGATCCTTAGGTGTGCTGCTCCTGCCATACACCTGTGTGTCATGTACAAAAAACACCTCCTCAACTGCAGCCTTTGAATCTCTCCCTCCTCTTTTTCCTGCTGACTCTCTTATGCTTCCTTTAACTGTTAGTTTTTGAGTTTCCTCCACAACTTGCAAACTGCTAGCCTCTGAACTTCTACTTTCCTTTGCTTCTGACAATTGACTGCCCTTTGTAGCTTCAAGTTCTCTTTCAATCTCATCAAGTGCCGCTGCAAAAGCTTCATTCATTTCAAATGCATCATCCACCTCCTCATAGTACCCATCCGTTGATGTACTTGGCAATACTTCATCACCAGCAACGTTGTATCCTGTATGACAAGACATAAAATAAAACAAGCAGAATGAAATATGGTTGGCACAATTATCAAATGATATCTACCCAAAAAACATCATTCAAAACCTACCTACTAGAGGAGCCCATGCAAGCGGTGGTTCAAACACGGCAGCTTATTCTGGTGTCGTACTATGTGTTGGAGATGAGAAATCAATCCCCAAATCAAACCTTGGTGGTGTGAACATACCAGGTCGATTGTCCACTTCATTCCTTGTATGCATGTGTCGGGGTGCGCCTGGTTTGATTGCATTCACCATAGGTGTTGTCATCACATGGCCTTGTTCTGCAGAAACTGACACCACCCCTTCCTCCACACTAAAACCATCACTCTCTATCCCTTGGATCTCTTCTTGCAATATGTATTCGTTACCTTCAGTGCTAATGGGCATACCGCTGCTTGCTGCAGTGCTCCTCCTCTCCACAAAATTTGCTGCTAGCCGCTGAATAGATACAGGAACATCAACGCCGCACCTACTGCTTGGTACACTACCATGACTAGCTGCATTGTCTACATTTACCATAGGTGAAACAACAAGAGGCATCCTGCTACTCCCAGGTTTGATCATGCAATCTACACCTGTACTTGGAGAGTTGATGATGATGTGATTCTCCTTCCTTCCACTATTTGATATCATATCCTCAACCACAATTGGTGAATTTACAACAATTGGTTTCCCTGAGCTACCTAGTTCACATTCTGATCACAAACCTGCAAGCCGTGGAGAAAACCTTGTTGCTTGTCTTTTAAATGTACCTTGCCGCGCCCTGGATACACTGCAACTAAATAATAAAACACTGTTATAAAAGTTACTCTACAACTAAAAAAATGAAACAATAGAACAAAATGAAAAAGAACAATGTATGGAATCTATTACCTTTTGGATTTCCTATTAGAGAAGATTGTAGTAGGTAACACTTCATCAACCTTAACCCTTTTTGGGCATACAAAACCATCGACAATACAATTCATCTTTTGCTGCTCCACTTAGTTCCTTCCTCTTTTCTCCTGATTTTCCCACAATCATGCTTTCCTCCAAGATTTTATTCACTGACACCGTTGAGTCTTCAGGAACTGATACTACTGTCTCCTCATCAATTATTTTCCCACAACTGACCCCTGATGTCTTTTCATGTCAATAAGACGCATTGCAAGATCAGCTGCTGAATCCTTCATCATAGCATGTACACACTGACTGTTATCATCTGACTCAACATTTTCTGAAAGCTGTGGTGATAATAGCAAGCTAGGGTCTGACATAGGAACCTGGCTTGATTCCCCTAGAGGTACTTGAGATGGAAAAACACAAGCTGAATTATCACACACTGCCTTGCTACCTGCAGTATCTGAGACTCCAATTGAAGCAAGGGGTGAGTAAGCATCTGGCAACACATCATCTGATTCAGACATCTCATCATCACCAGCATCCTCACTGCCATCGTCAGTACCAGATGAATCATCAGCATCGTCACTACCACCCTCATCAGATACTAAATCCTCAAAACTTGACTCATCATCACAGCTGTCCTCCATTGGACCACCTGCCATTTCAGTTGCTCGGCTCCTGCGTTGCTGACCTCGCGATCTTCCATAAGCCCCACTGAATTGACCATGATCCGTTGTTACACTTCCACTTGAGCGTACTTTTGTCAATCCTTGAACAAGATTACACAGCAAGCCACCTAAACCAACTCCAAAATTCAGCATGAGATTTGACACCTTGTTGCGTTCCTGCAAAATATTTGAAAATAAGATACTACGCTAAAAACAGATAACACATTATTGAACCATAAAAACACCCTACAAACAAAAAAGATTAAATTACCTCTTCCGAGCAACTAGCATATGTGTTCAGCTTCATCCATTCTTCAAACCCAGCTGCTCCGCCAAACAAGCTCAAGTTTACAGAAAATTCAAGTTTCAACTGGACAAAACAAAAATGTATAAAAAAGTGACTTTTGAGATACTTAGAAGCTATCATATAAAAAAATTTTGACCTCAAACAACAAACACAACTTTATTCCATCACTCCTTAAAAACAGCTATATAAGTCAGTTACCATGCAATGCAGAAATCCATTACCCCCTAGAAACAATTACACTCCTAGACCACTATACTATGCACTAAAAATGCAAAAAACACTGGCAGTTAGCCCCCTACCCCCCACCCTACACACATATAGTTCCCACAAAAAAAGATCAGATTAACAACTTATAGCTTCTGGCCATCCCTCACCTCCATCAACCCGAAAGTTCTACCGTCTTTCTGCACGTCCAGATTAACAATTGCTTCAACAACTTTCTTTGTCCAAGCATTCACACAATAAGGCACATCAAACAATCCAATGTCATGTCCACTGTGATCCACACAATCAACGTAATGCAACTGACAAAAAATGAATAGAATATATTAGATGTACAAATCCTTTTCAAAAAGGAGCACAAAAAACACAATCAGAAAAACAAAAAAGAAGGGCCAATGTTTTTACCACCAGGTAGAATAAGCAAGATCTATTGAAATTCTTCTTAGCTAACTGCCCATGCAACTCATTAACAACAAATCTGCACCAATTGAGACGGCAAACACCATTTATATTCTCCTACATATGGAACATATGGGTATCATCAACAAAACATATTGTAGTGTTGCATGTACAACATAAATGCATAAATGCATGCATGACATCTAATACAAAAACTTACTAGCAAGGAATAACACTTGTTGCTCACTGATTGCTTGTTGTTGGTGCCAATAGAGTGGACACAATATATATCAGCCACAACCTCTTAAATCTAACATCAACTTCTTTATGTTCCATTAACATTTCACCAACTTTTGTGATTTTAGGTCTCTTCCCATGATCTGGAAACAACTCAGAAGCTATGCGATCCTCCACCTCTTCATCCTCCTCGTACTTCACATCATCACCGCCAAGAGGAATCCCAAGTGTCTGATGCACAGACTCCTCGGTCAAAGGAATCCTACCGCGCGCATGCACAACTAGTGACCGAGTGTCTGGATCATACTGCCTTGACAACCAGTGCATTAAGAGGGTTATGCAGCATCTCACACTTAATATCCAAAAGAGACGAGAAACCCATCTGACCAACAACAGCCTTCTGTGCATCTGTGAGATGGCCATATATTTTCACAATAGCACAAGGTGACGCCCTATTCCTTCTGATAACAGATCCCTATAAAAATGAGCAACATAAGAAGAAAAAAATCATCACATTTTTCACCCCCCCAAGCCGCTCTAATTAGTCCTGTAGCTATAAAATCAGTAGCAACAGTTAAACAAAAAATGCTTAATCCTGTAGCTGCACTAATAATAACATGATAAAACAAAAATTAACAGACCATAATGATCACTACAAAAACAAACAACTAATAACAACATGCTGACTCTAATTAACAGCCAGGGTAACTTAGATAATAGAGATATGGTCACTACACTAAACATTCATGATAACTATGAGAATAACAAGATGGTAAGAAGAACTACCAGACATGGTATCTTTACTTAAAAACAAAAAAAGTCCTGTAGCTATAAAATCAGTAGCAATAGTTAACAAAAAAATGCTTAATCCTGTAGCTACACTAATAATAACATGATAAAACAAAAATTAACAGACCATAATGATCACTACAAAAACAAACAACTAATAACAACATGCAGACTCTAATTAATAGCCAGGGTCACTTAGATAATAGAGATATGGTCACTACACTAAACATGCATCATAACTGCAAGAAAACAAGATGGTAAGAAGAACTACCAGACATGGTATCTTCACTTAAAATAAAAAAAGTCAATCATATAAAAGTACAGCACGACTGCATCCATCTGAACATGAAAAAAAACTAACTAAAAATGCAATGCTCATATCGTCAATAAAAAATCAACTTCACACGATAAACTACATAGTGCTCAAATAAAATAGAGGTACTTTTCTTCCAGGAGGGGTGTTAGGATCCATAGGATTGCCTAATGCAGGGATTCTACAAGATAAAAGAGCATGCTTGCAGTCAACAAATAATCTAATTATTTAATGCATTAACTCACATTTTCATTATGTTCTATCTTGTCAAGCATCTCAAATTAAAATTTGAACCTCAGGATCAAGCATGTGAATGGAACCAATGGCAGTTAAAAATACATGATATTGGAGGATAATTATAAGCATATCTAATACTGGAACTCTGCAATAGAGTATGGTACCAGAATAATTAGAACCTGAAAATGGTTCAAGGTGAGAAATAGCATTTTCGGGAACACATATCACTTTAAAACAGCTTCCTTCTATCCTGGAAAAAATTGACACTGCCTTCTGTGCAACAAATATCTGAAGCTACACTAATGATAACATGATAAAGACAAGACCATAAATTATAACTACAACAACATACTAACTGTAATTAACATGCAAACTTAACTAAGCAAAAAATAGTGAGATGGTCACCCCAATCAATTTACATGATAACTGCATAGTAATCACATGGTGTCTTCACAAAAAAAGCAGTCCATCCTAATAGCACAAACACATCCATGTGAACATGAACAACACTATAACATGAACGAATGCACAAAAATATGCATATAAAACAACGCTCTAACCTTGCGCTTGCTTGAAGACTCACAATCGCATGACTTTTGTTTCCCTTTCCTACAGCCATCGTTCTGCTCTTTCTTCTTCCTCACCATTCTGCGCACTGTTTCAAAAAAATAAAAAGTCCATAAATCAGCAAACCTGGGCCATATAATTTGCACAAAAGCTTCATACGCCAAAACCGCCTGCTACCACAGATGTAAGTACCCCGACAAAAAGGAATACATCACCTGCCTCACCTCCATGCCAACAAAAATCAAACCATCGCCGGGAAAATCAAAACCCTACAACCTACATCAACTGCCTCATCAACACAGAATAACCCGAGCAAAACCACCTCTGCTACATCAACACTAGCATGAGCTCCACTCACAAAAATGATCCCCTCCTACACCCGTATCCAAACATCTCTCCTCTCTCCCAGCAAAACTCGTCCGAATCACGCGACGAAAAATCACACAAAAAATTGGACAACCATACATTCGCCATTCGCTACAATCACACCGATCAACGCCCAGTAGTAAGCAACCATACATTCGCTGCCCCATTATGAACCAAATAGTATCCTCATCACACATGCACAAATCCAAAGCATCTCTTACGTTTCCCCCCGCCCCTGCATCCCCGCAAAAACCCACCAAAAATCCCACAAAAACCCACGTCCCTGCATCTCCTACACTCGATCAAGCGAAAATGCGGATAGGCTTACCTCCGAAAACCGCCGAAATCCGCAAAGCCACAAAAACCCTAGAAATTTTGCCGTGAGACGTTGCTCCGCCCTCCTCTGTTATCTGTTCGAAGAGAACGGCGAACTGAATGAGAAGAAAGGCACGGTTACCGAAAAACTCAATAGGCCTCCGCACGGTTACCCCCACTCGCTGTCATGTGGTCCCTGCCTGATGCCTATCCCCTACTTCCGACAGCAATAACCCCCGCAGGACCCGTCTGTGATGAGAAATTGCAGAAAATAAAAAAATGGCAGCACGGTGGCCACCGAATGCAGCACCACCCCGACCATGCCTGGATCCAAATGAGGCGAGGTCAGCGACACCTAGATATAGGTGGCCGCATAAAACCCACTAGCGGCAGCGTCGTCATTGCGCCCACCTGTGCCGTCGTGCCGGCTTCATCCATGCAGTCACTCTCGCCATGGTGGTCTCCAGCTCGGACGCAATGAGGAGATGGGACGCCATAAGGAAGAAGGGTGTGGCGGTGGTGGAGCCGCCGACGTCTTGGCATCGACTCCTGTGGGAGGAGACATGGAGTGGCACAAAGAGGAGGGGAAGAGGCAGTGTGGTGGATCTGAGCTAGGAGGAGGGGAAGAGGTAGTGCGTTGGATCTAGGAGAGCTAGAGGAGAGGAGGAGAGAGCTAGGAACCGGCGGCACCTGTACCGAGGACTTGGGAAAATTTTGGCCGGGGTTGGGGACTTAGGTTTAAGAAGGTCGATTTATATACCAACTGCTTTTTGGGCCTAATGGACCGGACTGGATCACATATGGATTGCCAAATAAACCATATGTGATCTTGGCCCATTTTTCACAGACGATAAAAACCGTCTGTGATGTCCATTTGACAAAAACCGTTTGTGATGTATCTCATCACAAACGGTTTTAGTGAAGCATCTAGGATGACCTATTTTGTAGTACTGGTCGCGCACGCCCTTTACTTATTTGCCGCTCTTGACATTTGTCTCTCTAAGTCGATGTCAACAACGACAATAGTGGCATCATTCGTGGGGACTGGCTACCAAGAAATAAGCCGCGTCCCCTCCATCAAGAGCTCGGCAAGTTGACAATCTTTCAGGCCATTTGTGTCACCATGTCTCTCACCAAAAAAGAAGTCATCGATGATGGCATGAAGAAGTCCCACACAAGTCAAGTCACCAAGAGGAAAAACATTCAAGGTTCTGTCGAAGAATAGAGCCTTGCAAGGGAAATCGTCATGAATCCCAAAGATACAACTGTGGCGAACCAGATCAATGTCATACCTATCACCTAGGAAGATGTCGGAAGGCCGACCGAAGAAGTTCCGCAAGTATCCACATAGCTTGTTGCCAATTTAAGGGCTTTGGTTAACACAGAATCTCTCGACATCAATGCACTCCGTACGTTTCTTGGGACCTCACAAGGGCAAAATGCTCGCAAGCTCCTACTATGCCGCCTCCACGAACAGGAGCCGGCACGTCGGCCCCTTTGCAACCTTCGCCTGCAACGGTCCAAATCGAAAACAATCATCGAGCTTCCCGGTTGGCAGAATTGGCTCAAGGGACTCTGCTAGGTTTTGATTCGGCTTACTTCCAACACCTTCCGCCCATGGCCCGTGCGGCTAGCACCAGATTTTGGTGGAGCTACCAACACACCTCTAAATTAGGAGAATCTCGAGTAAGGCCAATATTGCTTGAAGAGCCACAACAAGGAGATGACCATGTACAGGGCATGATGCCAATGAAGGCTACGAGAAGATAACACACAACGATCATGAACAAACTGCTTGTTCCGACACCACCATTCGATCCAAGAGGACTCACATGAATCTAGGCCTCGATGTTGTTCTTCGAGTTTTGTCGGAGAAAGCAGTTATCAAACTCACAAAGAACACCGTCGAGACCAGCCACAAGAATAATAGGTACACTTGTAATCGTCTTTCCAACAAAGTTCCGCCAACCCACACTAAAGCAATACAGCGGGTATTCTGACCCTCTACAATTCATAGAAGTTTTTCCACGGCAATCTAGGCTGGAGGAGGAGGAGCAGCAATGGAAATGTGTAATCTTTCCTCTCTTTCATTAAAAGGAATGGCCCGAACATGGTTCTATAACTAGAGAAAAAACTCCATTAAGTCATGAGATCGTCTCTAGGAACTTTCCATTGCAAACTATTAAGGAAAATTTACTCAACCCTAACTATCAAACAAGTTGTTTACCATCAAGCAAGAAGATGGAGAATCTTTCCAGAGTTACTTCCAACGATTCTCTAAAGTAAGAAGCCAGGTAGCCGATGCTCCAACTAATATAGTAATCAATGCTTGCTGTGAGGGGCTACTCCTAGACGAGGTGAATCGTGCCCTTGAAGAGATCCCCAAAAAACACAGAAGACTTGTACCATGTTCTGGAAGAATATGTTCGTGGGGAAGATAGTGGCTTGGCCAAAATAAGGCCCAATCAAAAAGCAGCAACATGTCATCAAGCGACAAAAATGACTAATTCTCGAAAAGCGATCATACTTCATCAGGCGGCAGAAAAGACCAGTTCTTGAAAAGCGATCATACTTCATCAAATTGCAAAGATGATCAATTTTCTAAGAGCCATCATACTCCATCAAGCAATGAAGACGAGAAACTCTCTGATGGAGAAACACAAGGATAGAGGTCACCCATACAAGCGAGAACAAATGAGAAGTTGACTTTGTCAAAACAATAACACATCAAAACCTCCCCCAACACACTTCGGACGAACAAAACATTATATGTGGCCTATGTTTAACTCCCTTGTAAGAGCACAGTCTATGGTCACCCAAGGTCTTATATCTCTGCTATTATCAAGAGAAATAAAGAATAAACATGTGAACCACAGAGCTTCGTGTACTGTTCTTCTTTACTTGTATTTTTGCATCTCTGAAATAAAGGCAAAGGATACTCGAAATGTCATGGGCACAATCTCCGTAGGTCTCCCTACCAAAAGACATACATAGCACGTGGGCACATACGTTTCCGAACCTTGACCAACAAAGACCCGAGTGGCTTGGACATCCATTGCCTCCACATGGGCGGCTTGTAAGTCTCTGGCTCAGGATGCAAGTCAACTATGTTGGGGGATTATTTTCCTAGGTAACAGGGGACTTCATGAACTAGTCAATCATGGCCTCCAAATGTCAAGTCAAACTATGAAAACAAGTCACATCACATGCCCAATTCTTCCTACCACCTAGGTCGAGAAATAATATGACGACTTATTGCATGAGGATGCCTCATCATTAAGGTCATCTTTGCTTAAATCTGAAGGGGTGCATATGAACAAACTATAATACTTACCATTCCCCAAGAACAAGGCAAAGACTCAAGCCAGCAAGACCCAACTCCCCATCCCAAGAACCATCTTTGTCGGGAACATGTCTTCACCTTGAGCATGCTTCCTCTGATAGAACCGTCTCTGTCGAGAGCATACATGTGTCATGATAACCATCTTTATCGTGAACACGTCTCCACCGTGAGACATTTCCTTTGAGAAAACCGTTTTTTCTGCTAAGAGAACCATCTCCACTTGGGCGTCGTCTCCACCTTGAGTACACTTTCGCGGCAAGAGTCTTCTCTGCCGTGAGCATGCCATCCTCACAAATAGCGTCCTTGCCATGAGCACAACTCAAGTTGAGAAGCTTTATTGATGTGACACCTTATCATACGCTTACATTGCACCAACATGGATTTGTACTGAATAATATTTTACAACTCAACTAGGCTCAGCGGGACTCGCCGCTTTTGGTTGAGCTAAAGATTCTAGTGTCGACAGAAATGCAAGCAAAGCTTCTGTTTCTGAAGGTTATAGTTGCAACAGATCTACCGGCTCGACCTCGTCGCTGCTCCACGCGTTTGTCCGCCCAAGCTCTGTCAATAATTCTCTACAAAAAGGTTGCCAGGCCCGCAGGGCACAAATCACGCCCACGGCAGCAACACGAGCCATGCGGAAGCTGAGCGCTCGGCCTCCTCACGCTCCATCACGCGCACGCCGCATCGTACTCCGCCGTGGGCTGCCATCGCACTCCACCTCGGCGCGTTTGTGCGGATCACTTCTGTCCCGATCAGGCTGGCCCATCTCCCGCGGCTCAGAAGGTTTTGCCCTCTCCGCCTCGGTCTGCCCGGCCTAGTAATCCTCACCCGTGCGCGAGTGGGCGGACTCACTTGCTCCACCGACGCGCGGACGAACACCTTGCGTGCATCACCCCGACGAGAGATTTGTGCCCGTCTCGATGCGTCCTCGCTGCAGCGCGTGTGTCCATGCCGATCCCGCACGTACACGCATAGATCGATCACAACTGTGACAAATTTAAACCAGCGGTACGTGAATTACTAGCTAAAATGCACCCTTGAGGATGTTTGAATGAGGTGTATATTTTTAAGGAGATTCGGTATTTAGTTTAAATTTAAACTAAATACTAAAATTTTACCGAGGAATGCCCCACATGGGCCAGAGGGCTGTCAAAGCCCAGAACTCCCACGTACCCGCTCAGCGCGGCCCGAACTGCTGCGCTGCCTAGGCTGAAACTACCATTTGCTAACCCGCAGCGCAAGCCGAAAACGCCGCATGGGTGGAGGCTCGTTCGTGGCCCAAAGCTCTCAGACCTGCTAAGTGCCACAAGGTCTTAGGGATGGTCGTGGCCCTGATGTATCAAGTCTGCTAGCAAGGCCCGTTAAATCACTGCAAAGTACAACATTCTTTTTCTCTCTTTTGCCAATCGCAACTTGAAAGGAACCAATTATAACTCTTCGGCATGCCCATTCTTGAAAATAGACAAGCACGCAGAGTCGTGTAACAACCAGGAACGAGAACACCTCGAAGAGCACATAACAACAGAGAATCCAATTGTTTTCCTATCGGAGCGTAGTTTTCTATCACCACATCGATGAAGTGTACCAAATTCCAGACAAGAGTACCGTATATTTTGTAAACATCACATGAGCATTATGAAGCAAAGTTCTAACAAAGGACTGGACAACCTGTTTCTCCCGTTTCTTTCGCACACGAGTAGAGAATAGAGGGCCGTATACGAAGACCTTACCCTCGTGGTGGGCAAGAGCTCGATGTCTAGTCGACATCCGCAACATCCGTAACGAGGGGAAGGCTTCCGGGAGCGAAGAGCGGCGCGGAGGCCACCGAGTGGCCTCCAGTCCCCTTGACATGCACTGGCGCCGGTACTTCACGCACCCAGCTTGAGATCATAACGTGAAGAAAACGGTCACGTGGCGCCCGATGCCGCGTAGCCACAACGCAAAGAACTTGAAGGCCTCCTCACGAAAACCTCGGTCAGGCTCACCCTTCCCCCGTCATAGGCCAGGCAAGGACTCCGATATACCTGCTGCCTCCGGCCGACCCTATGAGGGAGCCCTCGGTGACAGCAAAGCAGCAGGCTCGGGTGTGGCCTCCTACAAGCTCCCCCTTCTTTTATAATATCCAGAAGCGACGGATGGCTGCCAGGTACCCAGATGAAGTCGCATCAACGGTGGCATCAATAAGCTTCTCTTGCCAGCATCATCATCATCGACGTCACCGAGCTCCGAGCACCTTTCCTCCAGCGCCTACAACAGGAAAGCGCAGAGTAATCCCTAAACCAAGGAAGCCGAATCCTTCCATCGATGGGATCGATAAGTCATGCCCCGATGCAGGTTGCATCAGGAGCCCTCCCGCATTATTTTCACGCGTTGGACCTGAAATCTCGAAACGCCCAACTTCTAAACGGGCCTGTCAAAGAAACTGTCTGGTCGTTTAATTACTAGCCCGTTTTTCCTCTCTCTTTTTCCTCTCTTCTCCCTTCCGACCTCTTTGGGCCTGCAAGTGTTTTCAGCCTGCCTTCGGCTGCCCTAGAATTCGCAATCTTGGGGAGGGGCAATAAAGGCCGAAGTCCACAGCTTCACAGTATATTGGACAAATATAACTCCGCTATGACTCCGAGTTATATAACAGGCGGTAAATACAGTGATCAAAGAAAATTTCAATGCACCTCTATGACCTACTACGACCTTTGCTTCATGCCCGTAGATCAAGGAGGCTACTATCATAATAGAGAAATCGACTCCGACTAGGGGCTCCATTCGTAGCAACACTGAGCCAGCATATGAAAAGAAGAAGAAATCACAAACATAAGAAAAAGAGGTCAAAAGCAAAAGTCAACTGCAAGCTCAAAGAAGAAGAAGCCAATAAAGGGAAGAAGGTCCATCAGGCCCATGATTAACCATGGACCATGTACCAAGTTATAGATTAAATTATACTAAACTATCATAATTTTTCCTCCCACCAAGAGCATGGAGTCATTTGCCCCCATCCCTTGGGCTATAAAAGACACCACATGGATCATTTTGTAACTCACATCTCTTGGAATAAGAGCTCTCACCTCTCCCACATATGGCCAATGTTCCTCGAGGAAGCCTCTCTCGTGTCCAAGGACCTATTGATAGGTGCCAAAGAACCTAATTCGTACATGATGATGTTGTCCTAGGTGCAGATCCAAGGAAACATAGTCACGCCCCTCAACGGGATTACGCCTCATTGAGGTCGAACCTAGTTAGAAATCATCGTCATTCAATTGTGTCGGTGTTCGATGTCCAGCACGGTGGTCATCGCACACTCCTTTACTTATTTGCTGCTCTTGACATTTGTCCTGTGTTCGACACAAACCCCTCTCTTTCAGCTGCTTTCGACAATGACAACAGCAGGTTTGCTTCTCAGTGAACATATGAAAATGTGTATTCTAGCCTTTGTAAAATGAAATCAGTACCTTGATTTCGGCCGAATAATCCGTATAATCTATTGGGTTCATTCACATAGCTAGGTTAAACTATCTGCACCGTTGATCGCGTGGATCCAGGTTATAACGGTCTACATGAATCAAATTGTTTATAAAACCCATAATGCATACAATTCTTATTTTGGTGGATAAAAAATACAATACTATTTTAGAATTCATTGTAGATACAAACTCTTATTAGGTGGATAAAATATAGAACTCTACTTCCCTAGATTTTTTTGGAATTAATCTTAAATGAAAATTAGTGGTTGGATTTATATATTAGGTGGATAAATAATCACTAGTACAGAAATCGATATCCGAGGTGGTTCAAATAGCACATCCGAGGTGGTTATACCAGCCACCTCCACAGAGTGGTCACGGATATGGGGCACATATCGGAGGTGATTATTCAACCGCCTCGGATAACTGATATCCGAGGTGGTTGAATAATTGCAACCGCCTCGGATAACATACCAGCTATTTAAAAAAAAACCCTACCTGGCACTAAAACGGCTGTAACTTAGGCATACGGTGTCCGTTTTGGCTCCACGACCACTCAAAAAGACCGTATCGACGAGGCGCATCTAAAAATCTACTCGTCTTTAGACCTGTACAATTTTTCACCTCAAATTCGGCCTCTAAGACTGACTTTTGCCCCTCCGAATGAAACATCGTCTCTTCCGACCCTTCGTTGAACTTCTTCCCGAGCTCCAAATGCAGTATTTTTGTGGATTCCGAACCATGAGGGAGTAGAGCTGCTAAGAAAAAATACAAGAAAAAATTTTAAAAATAAAAAAATTCACCGACAAATTTGGCCTCTAAGAATGACTTTTGCCCTGAACGAAAAATCGCCGCTACCGAACCCTCCGTTGAACTTCTTCCCGAGCTCCAAATGTAGTAATTTTTGTGGATTCCAAACCGTGAGGGAGTAGAGCTACTATAAAAAATACGAGAAAAAATTTTAAAAATAAAAAATTTAGGCACTAGTATAAAACGAGCCGAAAAGACACAAATCTTGACTTGGGAGGATCTTCCTTAGCTCAAATCGAAGCGAAACTGCCGTGAAGCCTCCACCTTGTTCCTACCGGAAGAATGATGGGAAGAGAAGAGCCTCCTTGCGACGGGAATGGTGAGAGGAGAAGGAAGGTTGAAGGGAGGAGAGTAGAGTGGAAGGGAGGAGAAGAAGAAAATCTGGATCTGGCTGTGCACTGAATTAAATTATATAGTCCTCTGCTTGTGCACTGAGGAAAAAATTTCGGGTTTTGAAATTTCGGAGTTGGCGGGATTCTGAAATTTTGGGTTTGAACACATTCGAGGCGGTTGTAAATATATAACCGCCTCGGATATGTACCTTATCCGAGGCGGTTGGATATGTACAACCGCCTCGGATGACTTTATTATCCGAGGCGGTTTCTTCCAAAATCCTTATCCGAGGCGGTTGAATATTTACAACCGCCTCAGATATTAGTTATTGGATGCGTTTTAGCCTAACCGCCTCGGATGGACGATTCTGTACTAGTGAATACAACTCTATTTTCCTAAATAGCTAAATTTTAGAATTAATTTTAACAAAAATTAACAGTTGGATTCATATACGAACTCAAATCTACTTTCTTAAATTAAATGTAGGAGCTAGTTTTAAATAAAAGTTAGTACTTATATTTATATATTAGGTGGGTAAAGAATATCTCTATTTCCCTAATAGCTAAATTGTGAAATTAGTCACAAGTCTGGATGCAGAGGGGGTGGGGCGGTTCAGCCCCTTTGATGAACCGCATGGCCCGTTTCAAATGACTAGGGCCAAGGGTTGACCCCCGCCCCTTTGATGAACCGAATGGCCCGTTTCAGATGACTAGGCCCAAGGGTCGACCTACGCCTCCCTATCAGGGTTGTAAGGTCCACCTTTGGGTTCCTAGAGCCAGACTGTGAACGGTACGACTTCAGCAAGTGGCAGCAAAGTTAGTCGTAGCCATAGAGATCAGAGAGACCTCATACAATTCTCATCCACCTCAGATGCAATCAATGGGTGATCGACTAGTGCAAGCAATGTCGTGGCATGCAGGAGCTGGGATTGGAGAAGTACACGATAGATTGGGCCTGATGAGGTCGACAGCCTCAAGCCCCACTGGATCTTGTTTGGTGTCGTCAATCGCGAACCTCAAACACCACCACATGCCGGGCATGGAGACGACAATCACCCCAGAGGATCACGCGTGATGAACTCTTGGTCTAGCTCCATGGTCATTTAGGCCGAGCCACGAAATGATTGAGGCGCAGGTACAGTGCGCCGTCACCATGCCTCTCTCTTCGCTACTTCACTCCCCGACACTTGCTGGGGAGCTACGATGGGTTGGCCCTAGGTTCAAATGAGTCGTGGCTTTACTTGACCCTCAAGTTAATGGGTTGGCCCGCAAACCTTCTGCTTGAATCATTTGATTCATCTTTATCAAAGTAGCCTATGCTAAAATAATCAAGCACGAGTTTTCTGGTCAAAACATATCTTGTCTTTATCACTTTTTCATGAGTTATTTTCCGTGGTTAACAATACTTGTTTTGCTGATATTTGTCGGTTCATTAATTTTCTTTTTACCTCATAAGGGAAAAGAAATAATTATGTGGTATACTATATCTATTTGGTTACTAGAATTCCTTCTAATGACTTGTGCATTTTGTTATCATTTCCAACCAGGGGATACCTCTATCCAATTAAAGGAGCATTCTAAATGGATAGATATCTTCGATTTCCACTGGAGATTGGCCATTAGAATCTATTTTATTGGTATGATTTATCACTACTTTAGCAGCTTGGCCAGCTGCCCAGAATTCACGATTAGAATCTATTTTTCTTGGTTAACAATACTTGTTGTTTTGCCGATATTTTCCGGTTCTTTAGTTCTCTTTTACCTCATAGGGGAAACAAAATCGTTAGGTGGTATATTATATCTATTTGGTTAGTAGAATTCCTTCTAATGATTTATGCCTTCTGTTATCATTTCCAACCGAAGGATCCCTTAATCCAATTAAAGGAGGATTCTACATGGTTTGATGTCTTGATTTCTACCAAAGATTGGCCATTAGAATCTACTTTATTGACATGATTTATCACTACTTTAGCAGCTTGGCCAGTTGCCCAGAATTCACGATTATTCTATTTCCTGTTGCTAGCAATGTATAGTGGTCAAATAGAATTATTTTGAGATTGGCCATTAGAATCTATTTTATTTATAGGATTTATCACTACTTTAATAGCTTGGCCAGTTACCCTGAATTTACGATTATTCTATTTCCTAATGCTAGCACTGTATAGGGATCAAATAAAATTATTTTCTTCTCGAGACCTTTTCCTTCTTTTATCACGTGGAAATTAATTCATGAGGAGAGAGGGTCTAACCGAACTGATTGCATCCTGGGGTGAAAGATGAACTATCGGGATACAAAGACAAAAGCGCAAAATGGGAGCGCATATTGCATGGCTTCCCCGACACTTGCTGGAGAAGTCGGCCCTAGGTTCAAACGAGTGGTGGCTTTACTTTTTTTTGAAACTTCAGGAATTTATTCCAACTTATAAGCAAGTCACAGAGAGCAATGTGCAGGATTGCACATTAAGATTAGCAATACACGCTATGACAGGACATGAATCCTTGTCATGTCTAACACCAAGACAAGTGGAAATACAAACTCCTACATTATGAAAGTTTAAACCATCCTGAGCTTGCCTATGTGCTATCTTGTTGTTTATCCTACTGATCTTGAAGACTCTAGCATGAGCTTCTTGAGTGTGGTTGATGAACGTATTAAGTGTATGTCTGATTGTCCAGTGGCCTGGGTGTTCTTCAGGGGATCGCCTAGCTGCCGCCTCTGCCAAAACTTGGTTATCTGTTAAAAAAATTTGGTTTGTGAAGGTTCAGAGCCTTGGCAACTTCAGAACCTAGCTCCAAAGCTTTAGCTTCAGCCTGTATGACAGAAGAAGCCGTTGACGCCGCTGCAATGAAAATAGCTTGATGTTGCCCTCTTGTATATATGTGGATGAAGACTCCAATTCCTGCATGTTGCTGCAATCCTACAAAATCAGAATGACTTGAAGAAGTGTTCTTCTAAGCTGCATCAGTGAATATATTTGGCCCCTCTCAAAATCTATTCATGTCAATCTACATAGAAAAAACTCCAGGTTGCTGGTTTTGCTTTACTTGCTTCCCTTCTCCTTGAGTCCTGTACTCCAATTCTTGTTCCTTTAACATAGCCATTGCTGCATTGGTTACCTGCATTACTTTCCATTCTTTGTTGTTGAAAACATTATCATTTCTTGCCTTCCAAACGTTCCATAAAATAAGAAATATAATTGCCAGAGCATTTGGATCTTGATAGTTCATAGCAATTGTATTAATGACTTGAGGAATTAAATTTTGAACTATGAGAAGCAACTTGTCCATTCTAATAGCAAGGGGAGAAACAAACCAGACAGCTCTTACAAATTCACAGGTGAGAACAAATGAGTATCATCCTCGAGTTGTCCACATCTTTTGCAAAAAGGTTCAATGCGAGTTGATCTTGATGCTGCTCTGATTGCCGTAGGAAGAGCTTGACGAAGCAATCTCCAGGCGAAAGCTTGGACCCTAGGAGGCATAACCCTGTCCTTCCAAATGACCTATAAAAGCTTCTTCGTTGTGGCTATGTAACTAGTATTCTGGATTTGAATATTAGGAGACAAAATAGGCAGTGCAGACTCCTGCAAAGGTGTGCTTCCATATGAGTCTATCTTTAGAGTCGCAAGCATACACAGGAATACGGGAAATTAACGCAGCATTATTGGCACCAAATAAGTTTTGTATAAGAGGAACATTCCGAGCTTTGGACTGAGGATACCAAAGATCACATACATTCTGAGGGTAAATAAAGCCTTGATTCTGAATTCTAAGATGTCTATGAATATTTTGCCAAAAAGGGCACCAAGGTTCATTCCAGATGATAGTATTGCCTTTACAAATTTGCAAGGTGCAAGAATCTAAAAGATTGTGTTTTATCTTAAGAACTGAGCTCCAGAAGGCAGATTTAGGCACATGCTTATGAGCTTTCCAAAGGGATGTACCTGGAAAATATTTGGCCTTGAGAACCTTGACTGTGGTATCATCTGGGTTTGTAACAATTCTCCAGGCAGCAGATGTAAGTAGAGCCTTGTTAACTGCCTCAATGTCTTTTATTCCTAGTCCGCCTTCCGCTTTAGGCTTGCAGATTTCAGACCAAGCTTTGAGATAGAAAGGCTTAGTTTTGCTTTCTCCTTGTACCCCGGTCCACCAAAAATCTCTCATCACAGCTTTCATCTTGGCTAGCATTTTCTTAGAGAACAAAATATTGGACATATAATACACAGGCAATGAGGCGAAAACAGATTTTATAAGCACAAGCCTACCAGCATGAGATAATTTATTCGCTTTGTAAGTAGTGAGTTTAGATTTGAATTTTTCAATAACAAAAGAGTAGGCTTGAGCTCTGTTTTTAGCAGGCATGATAAGAGGATGACCCAAATGAACTGAGGTAGGTTGCATGTCCTGGACAGAAAAAAGATTTTTTATTTGAGTTTTTTGGTTATCACTTACATGTTTGCTAAGAGAATAGACGACTTCTGCCAGTTTGGAATTTGACCTGAAATCCTAAAAAATTCGTCTAGTGTATTTTTAATAATATTTGCTTCCTGCATATTAGCTTGACCACAGACTATCAAATCATCAACAAATAGTAACGAGTGGATAGCAGGACAGTTAGGACCAAGAGTAATACCATGAAGGTCCTTCGCATTGAGATGATCCTGAAGAGAAACACTAATTCATTGATAGCAATAATGAAAAGATAAGGGGATAGAGGGCAACCTTGTCAAACTCCCCTTTGACTTTTGAATTTGCCATGGACCTGGCCATTAATAATGATAGAGAAAGTAGCAGTAGAAATGCAGTTTTTAATAAGATGAACCAGGTGCTGACTAAAACCTTGTTTAAGAAGAGCGTGTACTATAAAGTTCCATTCCAAACGATCAAAAGCTTTAGCCAAGTCGATTTTTTAACATGAAAGCTCTTTGATTCCAAGATTTTAGATTAAAAGAGTGAGTAATTTCTTGGCCAAGGATAATATTGTTGGAGATCCTCTTGCCTTTAATAAAAGCCTGTTGAGTGTCTACATTTTATTAGGGAGGTGAGGTTTAAGTCTATTAGCTAAAGACTTGGTGATAATTTTGTAAGTCACATTGCAAAGACTAATAGGTCTGAAGTCATGCAAGTTAATAGGAGCAGGTTTCTTAGGAACAAGAGCAATAGCAGTTTCATTCATAATTGCAGCCATATTACCTGATTGATAAAAATTCCTTACCATATTAGTAATGTCATCTCCTATCCAACCCCAGGCAGCTTTGTAAAAAGCCACGGTAAGACCGTCTGGCCCAGGTGAAGCATCACTCCTCATATCCTTTAAGATCTCCCAAATCTCCTCTTTGGTAGGAATAGAATTGGTGTATTCATCTAGAATTGGATCTGCATTTGTGTGTTGAGGCAAGTTCGAAAGAGATTCAGCAGAAGATGTGAACAGATTCTTAAAATAATTAAGAAATAAAATTATTAGCAATCTGTTCAAGATCAAAAGTAATATCACCATCCTGCTTTTTAATTGAAGCGATTCTATTCTTTCTTCTTCTTTTAAGCGCTGAAACATGGAAGAATCTATATTTCGGTCACCAAGTTTGATCCAGTGTTTTTTAGCCCTTTGCTTATAAAACTGAGTGAGTCTAGACATAGTTTCTTTGTAGTCTTTAACCAATTTACTTTCCGCAAGGTGGTCTCTCTGACACAGAGGTTGAATCTGGATCTCTTCTATTTGCTTCTCAATATTGGCAACTTGATCTTGTAGAGGTTCTTTCTTTCTGCTCCAAACTCTGAGAGAACATGTTAAATGTCTAGTTCTAACAGGAAAGACTGATTTACAGAATTAGTCCAAGCTTGCTGAGCAGTTTCCTGGAAATCATCTTCTAAGATCCACCAATTTTCAAACTTGAAAGTGTAAGAAGGCTTTTATACTTAGAATGTAAACAGTTAAAATCAGAGCATGATCACTTAACATAATAGGTAAATTATAAACATTAGCATTGGGAAACAAAGCACACCATTCAGCATTAGCTAGCACTCTATCAATTCTCTCATAAATAGGCATTGAAGCATATCTTTTGTTGGTCCAGGTGTACGCTGGACCATTAAAACCCAAATCCAAGAGACCACATTGCTTAACCATGGAGCAGAAGGATCAAGTCTATTGTAATTACATTGGCAGGAGTACTTTTATCATCGGGGTACATATATCATTTAATTCTCCCATACAAAGCATAGGCCTATTAGAGCCATCATTAGCAAAAGAGAGACATCCTGCCACATATCCAAGTATTGTGATGGGTGGGATCTCCATACATACAAACTAAAGAAAAGGAAACTTAGTAGTCCTATTAACAAGGGTTCCTAAAATCAAGCTAGGAGTCGCTTTAGCTAGAGTGAAGTCGATGTCGTCATCCATAAAAGCCAAAGCCCTCTAGATCTCCCATTAGAAGGCACTACAAGGCTATGAGCAATAGGAAATCTATAATCAGATTATCATTTTTAAATTTAGAAGTTTTGTTTCTGAAATGAAGGTTACCTTGGCCTGGGTAGAGAACATCAAGTTTGGCAAGATACGTCATTTTGTTACTGTCGGGTTCTTGCCCACTCCTCGACAGTTCCATGCAATAAGACTCATTGTGACTGTGGCGCCTTAAAGGCTGGCGCCGCTGCCTGAGAAGAACAGAACCTTGCTGCAGGTTATCTTCAACACCTTTCATGTCTCTTGACATATGGTTAACATCTTGCTTATTTTGGAGACTAGCAGCATTTTGAGAAAATTCCTGGTTTGGAACAATATGGCCATGACTATCCAGACCCAACTTGGCCTGGCTGCCATGTGAGCAGGGGACATAGCCCAATGTTGAGATCCTTCTGAATACGGACCTACAGTTGCAGCTACCACATTCTGAAGCCATAGCTTGTGCTGCTCAGTGCCTTGAGTTTGAACTACTTGCAAAGGTACACTGACCGTAGTAGCATTAGGCTTCCGAGGTAAGGGCAGACTCTCTATATCAGTAGCACTGTTAACCCTGTCTCCAGGCCCCCTTTATCCAGCGGGTGCATCGATTTGTGCCATTTTTTCCTGTATTACCCCTTGACTGTTCAGTTTTAAATTTTCTATATCTTTCTCTTTCTTTTGCCCTTTTATCCTGAAGAACAAAGTATTGAGGCGATGGTGGTGGAGCAGATTTGAATCTGACACTACGCACATCCCCATCATGGCTTACTCTTCCTCCATCTCCTTGTTCTTCACTTGCTCTCTTGCTAGCAAGATTGGGCTTTGAACAAGCGTAATTGCTTTGCTCAACAATTGTTTTCATTCTCTATTGCTCTACCATAGCTTTCAGTTTGACCTGGCAGTTGAAGAGCCCCTGCTATAGACCTTGGATGTTGCTGATTGCCACATTGCATTGGAGAGAGTTGAGCCATTCTAACTTGTTGTAGATTAATATTTTGAACAGGAGGTCGAAGAGTTGCATCATCAAATCCTTAGGAGCAGCTGTAGGATATGTCTTTCCTAAAGCCATAGATGAGACAGCAGCAGGTTTATAGCCCAACAAACCTTGTTCAGACATGTGGGCCTCATTGGGCTTTGAACTCAAGTCCAATAAAGGCAACTTTTGATTTGAACATAACTCTTCATTTATTTTCCCTCCCAAGGACCTTTGTATTTTCTGAATTGCGCCTTGTAGAAGTAAAGTGAGAGAGAGTTGGTTGTGTTGAGGAGGATGAGCGATCACTCTCATCTACTTTCTGAAAGCATCTGATAAGCCACCAACAAGATTTGCTTGATCAATGGCTTCATTAGGAATTTTAGAAGGCTGCGCCATCCATATACCAAGATAAGAGAAGGGAACAGTAGTTGTACTTGCTCCAATGCCCTGTAGGTGCAATATAAGTCTCCTTCGAGTTGCACAGTGCTCTACAGTGTGAAACATCACTCCACAAAACGTACATATTCTCTTGACCTTCTTGAAATTGAGATAGAACATAATGTACTGATCTGGGGAAATATAGTACTTCACTTTATCTTTGACTTGCTTTGTAATTTCAAATTTAGCGTAAGCAGAAATATACTCTCTTCTATAAGTCATTCTTTGCTCAGGAGGGGGATGTAAATCAGAAGGCATAGCAACCTTATCAATAACATATTCATGAGGTGGGTACCTCTGTATCTTTCAGGCACATCATAGACCCTTATCTGAGCATAAATATACTTAAACTCATAAGCATCCCAAGGTTTGTCTGCATTTCTAGGATTTATCCACTCTACCAGTAGGTTGTCATTATCAACTAACCAAGGTTGCTTTTGTAGCACAAAGTCCATAGCTTCTTCATCTCTAAAATAAGCAATATACATTCCTGACTTTACCTGATCAATAATCCAATATTTGTCTCCCCAGGCTCTGGACATTGCTTCATTGAGAGGTTGCAGAGGAATATTTCTCGGGGTACCTCCAGAACGTGCAACTTTGATTAGAAGTTTGAATGGTGTATTTTCTTCTAGCCTTGGAACCACTTCTTCTTCTGAATAAGCATACTCAATCTCTCCTGGGATCGCTAGCTGAAGAGTCTTCATTATTAGAACCAAATCGACATCTTCTGTTCCATGTTCTTCCGCAGTCCTCTGCATCTGCTGAGTTTGATATGGCTGCCTTTCTTGTTGATTTCCATCCAGGGACCATTTGATGACGACGGATTAAGAAAATCTTTTTCTTTTACTAACATCTGCTTCTCCTGATTCACTTCTTCAATCATAGCTACATCCTTGTTCTTGTACTGCTTGGTGAACTCTATCTCATTATTGTCTTGGATGGAAACTTGAGCTAGCAACTCATCAGCTTGATGGAGAATCCTATCATGGATCTGATTCTGGGATGGATTAAAGGATACTGCTGCTTTTTGGGGTGGATCTGGGTATAGCAATTCCGAAGACGGGTGATTTTGATCAGGTGGATCTTGAGGGGGTGGACGAGAGTGGAGATCTGGGGTGGGGAGTGAAGCCATGGTGATGGAGCAGCGGTGGAAGAGGGAGAGTAACGCTCGAACACCAGATGGAATGAGTCGATTCCAGTGAAATCTGCAGCACAGGGTAGCGGAGGTCTAGGAATCAACGAGACGGAGAGTTCTAGGAGGGAGAGAGAGAGAAGCGGCATACGCCGACCGAAAAAATGTTTGCACTTAGTGGTGGCTTTACTTGACCTGACCCTGGAAGGTCATGGGTTGACCTGCAAACCTTTTCGAAAGGTTTTGAGGAGTGGGCTACAGGTTTCCAAGTGTCAAATTGGACCGGTTTAGGCTGTTGGGTTGCAACTTGCAAGATCGAACTATCCAGATACAAAACAAAAAGCGAAAAAAATTACAGAACATTACGCATACGCTGATTGAAAAAATGTTTACACTCAGTGGTGGCTTTACTTGACCTGACTCTGGAAGGTCATGGGTTGACCCGCAAACCTTTTCGAAAGGTTTTGAGGAGCGGGCTACAGGTTTCCGAGTGTCAAATTGGACCGGTTAGGCTGCTGGGTTGCAACTTGCAAGATCGAACTATCCAGATACAAAACAAAAGGCGAAAAAAATTGCAGAACTTTGCGCATCCAGGGAATCGAACCCTGGTCAGTACCGTGGGAGGGTACTATGATACCACTACACCAGATGCGCTGTCTGGTTTATATTGTTCCCCTAAAGAAATATATCGATATTCTGGAAGCACCAACTCTTTAAATCATCCATGGTGGATATAAATCGTGGGATCTAAAACCCTGATCGCATCTGTACCCAACCACGGACTAATTTTCAGTTTTGTAGCTCGTGATTTCTTTTTTCTGCTCGACTTGAGATCCACCCGGAAGAAATGAGCCTGTGCAGCATCAACCGTAGTACAGTACCGGCCGCTATATATCTCCGCCGACCCAGCAAGGCAGCAACAAACCTTCCTCAAGGTCAACAATCCGCTCACTCCCACCCCGCGCTGAACCTTTCCTTCCTTCCACACTGTACAAACCTCATGGCCTCAGAATCTCTGCAATGCAAGGTATCCCAAAGCACCTCCCTCCTTTGCCCCCGTACGTTCTTGCTCTTCAGGCCATGGAGATACTCCTCTGGTCAGTAGTTATATTTATCGGTGTCTCCTTGGTTTCTTGATCTGTAGACTCTGGTGCTAAGGGTGTCCATCCACTGCGAGGCATGCAAGAAGAAGGTGAAGAAAGTGCTTCAAAGTGTAGATGGTGTGTATCAGCTCTATTTATCTCTGACTTTTTACATCATTTATTTTTTCTCTTCAAAAAGTTATAGTATCTCTAGTTGCAGACTTGCATTGCAGTCAGAAGTGAGACAAAATTATACATTCTTTTGTCAGTTTTAGCTTTTAGAAGAGGTAAATGATGATTAAATTGGCAAAAGATTTGCTCTGATTTCATTTTTCATCTCTCTGAAGGCGTGTATAGATGCGACATCGACGCCCGGAGCAATAAGGCGACGGTCGCCGTCACCGGGAACATCAGCGCCGACGCTCTTGTCAAGAGGCTGCGCAGGTCCGGCAAACACGCAGAGCAGTGGCCCGAGGAGCAGACGCAACTCCAGCTACTCACCGACACCCAGCGCCCCGAAGAAACCAAGAATCAAGCCACCGAACATAAGCCCGG
Source organism: Stipa capillata (assembly GCA_019208055.1). Classification (NCBI taxonomy): domain Eukaryota; kingdom Viridiplantae; phylum Streptophyta; class Magnoliopsida; order Poales; family Poaceae; genus Stipa; species Stipa capillata. The sequence goes on from JAGXJF010003314.1 coordinate 203,527, forward strand.
TGGCGGTGACGCCAGCGAGCAGCCGGCGTCCGGCGACGTCGAGAAAAACGCCGCAGAGCCGAGCAACCCGAAGGCTTCCCCTGAAGAACCCGACAAGATCGGCGGCGAGACCGCGAAGTCGGCCGAAGACAGCGCGGAGAGCACCAATGCCAGCGTCGACGCCGACGGCGCTGTCAACCATGGCACCAAGGATGCCACGGCGGAGCAGTGGAAATACACAAAGAAGAAGCGGAAGCAGCAGGGGGAGGAGGAGAAACCAGTCGATGACATTGCCATGATGGTGACGGCAGCATCGGGCCTAGGCAGACATGCGAGCGGCCACTTGCCACCGCCTCTGCAGCAGCAGCAGCCGGTGCACGTCATGAGCTACAGAGTGGCACGGCCGAGCGCGAGTGCGGCGTACTACGCCGCCGCGCCGACCCCGCCGCCACAGGAGCACCCGTACCCGCCGTGCTACCACCACTACTCGCAGCCGCCGCCTTGCAGCTGCTACCACCAGGGCCACTGGACATCGCAGACGAGCGCTGTCTCGCCGGCGCGGGACTCGTACGGCGATCTTTTCAGCGAGGATAATGCCAACTCTTGCAGCGTCATGTGAAACTGCGAAATGAGTCAGGGACTTGTTTAGAGTTGCTTAACTTGAATCTACGTACCTAGGATATTAGTTAGTGGGTGTCAGATGATTTCTCGCTTCTGATGTTTCATCACAATTCAAGACTTGTAACATTTGTCAGATGACATTCTTGAACTTGTGATGACACATGTAAAATTTGAAGGCAACCAACCAGCAGTATCTTGAAATGTTTGACTTCTCCTTTTCTCTTTTCATGATCTTGTTCTCGAATTCGAGATGTGAGTTATGGATGCGATTGGTTCATTACCTCGCAGAAAAAAGAGTCAAAACTAGTTTAGAGTTGCTTAACTTAAAATCTATATAGGATGTGCAGATTCACTGCTAGTGTCGTAGAAATATCACAATAAACAAGTCTTTAAAAAAAATTTATTAATCTTTCGATATCATCGAGAGAACATAGCCCAAATAGTGACATTATCACAGATTTTGCAATGTGGATTCATGAGAATCTGGTACATTAATTAGACCGATAATTACCCATTCTAGTCTAATGACTATGACATGCGTGGGATGTAAAAGACTCACCGAGACTTGGCTAACCAGGTCATTCCATGTATCTAGTTTTGGCCCAACTATAGCTCGTCGAATAGTTAAATTGGGAGGAGTTATGGATAGCACTTGTGCTACCGTAGCATTTATCTTTCTCACAACATTATAGAGTATAGGGTATTGCGACAGCAGAAGAGCATTACCAAGCTATGTGTCTTCTCAAAAGCAGATCTGTTGATCATCTTGGAGGTTAAACTTGCCCAGTTGAAAAAAAAAGATGTTTCACTTTCATTAGGCTAGCCCAAAAGTGAGAGTTGCCATAATGAACTTTGGCTTGGGCTAAGGTTCTGTTTCAAAGGTACTTGTTCTTTGGAGGATGCTATCAAACTTTGTCCTCACTAATTAGTTTGAACAATCATTTATTAAGTAGACATTTATTTTTTGGTAGAAGGTTTTAAATTTTCAATCCACCTTGATCCTTAGGTCTACACACAATGTTCTGCTTAGCAAGCCTGTATTTTTGTTTATGGCAGTCACTCTGCCAAAAGAAATGATTGTTTCCATATCTCTTTAGATGCCTTAGAAAATGACAATATAAACATTGATAAGCTATAAAGTACCGATTTAGGAGTACCAATCTGCGTCGGTGGACAGTTTTTCCCCCTTCCAACTGCTTAACTGTTTCTCGAAATGATCCTCGCTGACTTTCCAATCATTGTTCCTTAGCTTTCTATAGTGCATTGCTATGCCAAGCTATCGGAAGGAAAATTTGCCTACCTCGTATCTAAAAAATTGTACGTACTGTGCATCATGATCATTGACATTTCCAAAGCAAAATAACTCACTTTTATAAAAGTTAATCTTTAACTTGGAAAGCTACTCGAACACACAAAGTAGCAGCTTCAAGTCCTTGACTTGCTCAATATCATGATCCATGAATATGATCGTGTCATTAGCATCCTAAAGGATAGACAACTCATCCTCGACCAAGTAAGGTACTACTCCAGTGATACTACCTTTGTCTATGGCCTTGTTCAAAATGATGGCAAGCATGTCCGTAATAATGTTGAAAAGTATTAGTGACATGGGTTCGCCCTGTCACAGTCCCTTCTTTGTCTGAAAATAAGGAAGTACATCGTCAGTTACCTTAATCCCCATGCTCCCCCTTATACAAACTGTGAAATCTAGTTGCACCAAGTTGAAGAGAACCCCTTTAACTGCAAAGTCTACTATAGGAAATGCCACTTAATCTTGTCATATGTCTTTTTAAAGTCCGCTTTGAAAATGACCCGATTCATTTTCTTCATATGCATTTCATGCGGTGTCTCATGCAAAATGACCACACCATCCAACATAGTCCATCCTAGCATAAATACGGTTTGAGTGGGTCTGACTACCTTCTCTGCTACTTGGGTCATGCGATTGGTGCCAACTTTTGTACCGTTGAATTTGCTAAGCACCCTCTTTCTCTGGTAGGAGCGTAATAATACCAAATTGAGGCTATGCAGAGGTAACACCCCTCTATAGAAGTCATGAAATAGTGCCATTAGGTCCCATTTGATGATTTCCCAGAACACCTGACAATTTAGCTGGGAAGCCATCTAGGTCGGGTGCTTTGTTGTGTTCCATATGAAATATTGTGTTCTAGACTTCCTTCTCTTCCAAATTCTTGATCTATGCCCTCTCCATGGTGTTGAGGTCGGCGTTCGGCTGGCCACGCAGCCAGTCGCTCCAGCATGGTGGAGTGGGTGTCGTCGGTCCTGGCGTCGCAATGAACTTTGCCACGTCCGACTCAGTTGTAACCCCGGTGAAATCCACCTCCTCCATCCAGACGTTGTCGAGGACGGTTGCTGTGGTAGCCATGGTAGGCTTTGTCACTGCTGCCGTAGCAGCCTCCTCGTTGGCCGTGGCACCCCGCAGTATAGGCCGCAGCAGCTGCGGTGGCTTTCGCTCGGGCCAAATCAGCTGCACTAGTCCCAGACGCACTGTCCTTGTTGCTCTCAGTCCCCCAGCTACCCACCATGACACACGCGGTGGCCGGAAGGATTTGCGTCCCGTCGGGGGTCAACTCCACCTTCCTGGCCGAGCCCTGGTTGCCTACCGCGACACATGCGGCGGCCAAGGTGGCCTGAGTGGTACCCGGCGTTCTTGCTGCGGCAGGGCCAGCACCCGAAGCCATTGTCGTGGCAGTGGCATTGTCCACGAGCTTAATAGTACTCAGCTGTACTGCGATAGAACTTGAAGTAGCACCCAGTAGCAGGAGGGTCGCTATTTTTCTGTCATTAGTTGCCGCAGTCCTTCGTGGCCGCATCCCCTTCACCATTCATACCTCTGTCCTCCTCATCGACCAATAGGTCATCCTCATCCTATCATCTACTGCCGCATCATCATTGTTCCACCTTGAAATATATATCATAGAGATTTTCTGGCCAACCGCAATCTCCACGCTATGGGTTGGAATGAGCTTAGCATCCAAAAAAACAACATGTATTCGGACAATACCTCCGCGCCCAGTAGAAACCATGTTGACCACTGTGGTAATCCCGAGGATCGAGCCAATAGCATATAGGCTTAGCTAGGTAGTCATGGATCTCGTACGAAGAACCATACCTTCTGAAGATCACCTTTTACCTCTACATTTTGAACATGTTCCTCTACTTGCCACACCGCCCCTTATGGCCTTGGCCCGAATCTCACCTACTGTATGCAACCGAACAAGTTTAACCTTGGACGTGAACTGAGCAATATACATCCCTGTACCATGTTCCACAATGTCCCAATTGAATAGTACGTGTATGACAAGTTTTAGTTCCGCCTTCACCTATTCCCGGGTCATTGCCCTCTCCAAATCCAAACTATGTCGTTCTTGTCATTGTTAGTGCAGACTCTCGGTGCATCTGATGGGGGGATGAGGAAAAACCCCAAGCCATCCGCACCGTAGCCAACTAGGCTCGCCACAGGCCTCGGCAGACGCAGGATGGGACAGTTCGGCGCCAAGGCTTAGCTGGTGTGTTATTGGGTTTTAGATGATTCTCGATTCTGATGTCATCTCAACTCAAGACTTGTAAGTAGTATTTTGTAAGGTGACATTCTCCAACTTGTGATGACCCGACTTTGTAAAATTGAAGGCAGCAGACCATCAGCGTCTTGAATTGTTCGACTTCTCTTTTGCTCTTGTATCTAGATGTGAATTACTTGTCAATTACAGAGGTAATTGCATTATAGGTGTGAATTTGTCTGAAATTTACATTGCCCTGAAGTCGCTTCAAAGGATAGTTAGTCATGAACTCATGATTTGATTACAAAAGAGTTGAATGAGATGAAATTCTTTGTCAGTTACAATTTTGGTCAATTTACTCCCAGGAAATGTTGAACACTTGAACGTGATCGGATTATGCCCCAGTTACCAGTTTTGGTCAACATGTTCTAATATAGGTCAAATCTGACTTAACTACATTAATGTTAGGTCTCGTAAGAAACCTGCATGGCTAAGTAGCAAAGCGGATAGGCTAGGCTAGCCGGGCCATCTGACGGAAGACCAGCGCAGCGGCGCAGGTCAGTGCCTGTATGGTCACCCATGGACAGGTAGCCATTAGGGAAGGGCCCTATAGGCTTTCTCGGCAAGATGTGTGAAAAGTCTCCTACTAAAAGACAACATGCATTTAGTTCAAAAAAAACTATTTTTTTAAATGATGCATTTATATGCGTCGTAGACATGTCGAAGATATTGTAGTCCATTTCCAAGAGGGTCTTCACAGCGAAACTTGAGCTAGGGGTCCTAGTTAAGTTTGTCTATATGGAAGTGATTGCTTGTATGTACTAATTGTTTGTCAGATGCAAAGCTTACATTTAGAGTAAATTTTACAGAACTACATGTAAATTGTCATAACTATCAACGAATAATAGATTTAAGAAACTATAGATTTAGCTCCAATATATATTTCTGTGAAATATACTCTTCTTTTTTAGCTTGGGTGTGAGGGAAGCTCGGATGGAAAGGAAAAATTGAACCAGGCGTACAATTGAGCATATTACCACAAAGTAAATGGAGTAAGCATGTAGGGCACAAGAGTTATCAAAGTTGAATGATACATATCACTAGCAATACTGGCAAACTTGTTGCTTATGCGATTAACCAAACAACATCTCTTCCCAACCTATGCACCATTATAGAAGCAACCGGCCGATAGTGTCAGGATAACTAATGGGCTACAAGGCCTAGCTTTTACTCCGTCACTGGATATAATTGGCCGTGGGATCTACTATTCAAGTCTTTTGAATTTTGACCGTTAATATACAAGCATATATAGGTTGATCACAAGGAAATAATGACATTACACTGTCTATTTGGAAAGTAATGACATTACTTTCCAGGGAGAAGTTGCAGCCGCTGGTCTGAGCGCTGCCCGCGGCTCCTCTTAAGTTTTGTACACAGAGCTAGAGAGGCTAGATATGCATTGTATGGGAAAGTTAGAACAATCTTTGGCAACTTTACCGACTCATAGCTTCTACTAGAGATAGCCTCATTTGGAGTTTACGTCTTCAGAAGGTAGGCTCCAGAAATGTGGTCACTGAAGACTATTAAAAGTCAAAGTCAATCATTTACTCATTTGTTTGTATGCTATATTAATATAAGCAGTAATGCTAATCAATAGATCTGAACTATGACAAAAGTCTGCATAACCCCTAGTCCCCCTCCCACATACAGGTAATTTTCGACCAGATTTAGCTTCCGTGCTATATTTTTTTTTAGATGAATAATCAGTCACAGCATATACATGTAGCTCACAGTCTTTTGATCTTTTCTTTTTTACATAAACCGTGTTGCACATTCCGACTCTTGCTATTCTGTTTTTCTTCTCTTTAGCATGCAAACAAATCACGGTTTATTTTTGTGTTTTACTTTATCTAGCATGTGACCAATAAAGATTAGGTCTCGTTAATTTATCTAGCATCTAAATTAATCATATTTACATATAAACGAGTACGTTCAGTAGAAATTTAGTGAGATTCTCAAAATTATTTCTGGTCTATGTCAATTCTAACATATGATCAAGGGACATGCTCACGTGGTTGCATATGTGTGGATATTGGGCTTTAAATTCATGCAGATGCAATGTAAAAGTGGTGTCGACCATATATCTTTTAAAAATTAGGATTATAATTTACTTTTCACTCAAAAACTTTGAGTTTTTAACTAGGAAACAAGAGATTTTCAATCGTAAGTGTCAAGCTTTCTACTAAAAAAAGGTAAAAAAAAATCAAACTTTCAACTAGGAACCATGAGCTTCCTACTTGAAAATATTAAACTTTCTACTCAGAAACATCAAGCTCTCATCTAGGAACTGAACTTTTCACATGAAAATACCCAACTTTCCATTAGAGACCGCGAGCTTTCCACTTAGAAACATCCAGCTTTATATTTGGAACCATGAACTTTCTACTCTAAAATGTACAACTTTTTAGTTTGAAATGTATAGTTTCTACTCAGACACATCGAGCTTTCACCTCCAAACACTCCAGCTGTGAACTCAAAAACCTTCCGTTTATCCAATATGCTACTCACCCCACTCGGTCAAAATAATAAAATATTTTTTCTCTTTTCACTATGAAATAATTTAAGAAAGCAAAATAAGAATCTGATGTATATGCAAAAGTCTTAGTATGTGTTGTTCATTTGATCAAGAATAAGAAACAGAAACTTGTTGCAATTAAACAACGAAGTGAGCTAATTAAACATGCATTACAGCAATGAGGTCACAGGACTAGACAGACAAAGGCAAGGCCGTCGTGACGCGGTCGGAATTAACCGTCCTGACGGGTAGCTGTAAATCATGATTTTCGGATACTGACACATCCCTATCCCTAGTTGTTATAGAGGTGGTTTTGCCATAATGGAGGGTGATGTAAGACGCTTTTGCAACGTGGGCTGACACGCATTGGCATGTGTTAGGGATGGCATGGGCCGCATTTCGCGTTTCCTGGCAAGGAATTCCTAATTTCTCCATTGGTCGACGAGGGAGAGTTTTGTCCCCCGTGCGCGGGAAATTGATGGGAGAAAACTTCTGCCATCGGGTATGTGTTCTTTGCAAGATAAATATTAAATTTATCTGCATTGGCATTTTAAGTGATGTCAGTATACAATTATATACAAATTAAATGATTACAAACATGATGACTGAAAAAATTGTATTTTTATCAATTCTTGATAGTTACATGTTCTCACTTTATGCATGTTTTTTTTGTAAATTTTTTAATAAAATATCACATTTTAGTTTGATATTTGATAAAATGCGTCATCATGGATTACGGACATGTAAAATCCGAAGCCATCTAATGATATATGATGAGATACTTTATCAAAGGTCTGAGCATATATATCTGATGTAGACGACTATGTAGTTGCTGATTCCTTTAACCTCATAAGCATTGTAGTTAATTTTATCTGCAGATCTATGTCCGCGGGAAACTTTCGACTAAACTACTTCAAACAGTCATCATCATAAAACCTCATGTTTCTGTTCTCTTTCAGTTTTCGCAATTCTTATCAAAATCATAGCGAAATAAATAACATAAGGAGCCACGGGACAGACGTAGATTTAACGTGGAAACCCAAATCAGGAAAAACCATCAGGCACGGAGGCCAAATCCACTATGTGAATATTTACATGAAAGAGATACAACGATCCTTCTATTCCTTGCCGTAAAGATTCGTACAAAATGATCTAGCACAATAGTAATGCTTAGTTGACAATGTAGCAGTGCCTTATCTCATCGGTCAAGGTACATTCAGCCCCGTTGATCCATGTCTCTTTGGTCACTGTTCAATATGAAGTCTCAAAACTGATGTCTGGCCTCATCAGTCATGAACGGAGTTTGGCCAGCCTCGTCGATCAGGACACAAGAGCACATGAGCGGAATAAACAATGCTCTCACAGCCACGTCAGTCAGTGAGAGAAAAATTATGCTGCGTGAGACTAAATAATGAATCTTTGGCCGGCTCTTTTCCATTTATAATCTGTATACACGACCTTTACTCCAAAAAGCATTGAAGCCGAACAAATCAGTTTATAAATAATAAAATAATAAATAAATTACTAAAATATGGTTAGTTTTGACGTAACCAACCATAACAATAAGAAAATTAAAAGTTAAAACTTTGGTGGAACCAACCGCATCAAGGATAGATCAAGGCCGGGTCCAGCCAGTGAAGACCAGACCAAGGGTATTCACCCCACAGAGCAGATCACTATCTTCCAAAGAAAATGCCTTCAAGAAGGAGAGAACACACGCACGTTAACGTTGGTGGATCCAAGTTTTCACCCTAAAGAGCAGATACTTGTGCATGAGACACCGACATACCCTTGTTACCAGATCCAATCAGTGAAGGCCGCATAGCCAACACCTTTAAGGAGACAGTGCACGTACGCCGTCGTTGCTGGATATGAAGGCCAGATCAAGAGTTTTCATCTTGAAGAGCATAGATTGTGCTCAAAGATGTATAATATTCTGGTCGTCAAATCCAAATAATGAAGGTCTGATCGTCATCCACACGCCAAGACTCCCAAGCCACCACCAAAAACTACCATCAGCTCCTCCTAAGCATATCGCCGCATCGTCTGAGAACGTCATGTCGTCTCGATCCCACCCAATGCTATCGTGCCACTTAATTCCAACATCGTCCATCGAAGTAACGAAAGGAACACTACCTCAGAAATGATCTCTGCTACAAGACAATCACTGACGGGCACTCCGAGGCCCGTCGCTAATTAGATGAATCGCTGACGGGCGAATACGTGCCCGTCAGCGATGGTCACGCACTGGAGGAGACGACCAACTTCTACTGACAGGCACAAACATGGCCCGTTAGTAGAAGTGGGAACGGAGGGCCAACCTGGCATTCTCCACTGACACATACCTTCACTGACGGGCGAGTTACACGTGCCCGTCAGTGATGGTTCTTGTTTCACTGACGGGTCCTTAGTGCCCGTCAGTAGAAGTGCCCACCGTGCTTCTCCACTGACAGACACCTTCACTGACGGGCAGGTTAAACATGCCCGTCAGTGATTTTTTGCTTTCCACTGACGGGTCCTGTGGTGCCCGTCAGTGAAAGTGTGCTCCAGGAATGCCTCCGGGGCATGCTTATCACTGATGGGTGGCTCATGTATTGCCCATCAGTGATGTGTCTGCGACTATATATTGTTCTTGGCGGCGCCTGCAGCTGGCTGTTGAGCTCGCGCGCCTCAAATGGCCAGCTGCAAGCTCCGGCCATTTGCTGTGTTCTTCCTCCCCTTTTTTTTACCAATTTTTCCCTTAGCCTCCTCCCTCTTCTCCCCCTTTGGCCTCCTCCCCCTCCTCTCTCCCTCCTCCTCTAGATCTAGATCTAGATCTAGATCTAGATCAATCTTGTCCCTCTCTCTCCCCCTCCCCTCCTCCCTCCCTCCCTCCCTCCTCAATCTATATCTACATTTCTTTTAACCCCCTACTCCTCTCCACCCATTTTCCCACCTCCCCTCCTCTCCCCTCCCCTCCTCTCTCTCGAGTCCGCTCCTTGACGGCCCTAGCTAGCGAGCTCTCTTTGGTACGATGTAGTACATGAAAGAAAAGAATAAATTTTGTGTTTGTTCTGTTAATTTGGACTATAATCAATCAGTTTATTGTTGTAGGGATCGATGGATCGAAGTTGGATGTACGGCGAAAGGGCAACACGGAGTTTCGTCGATACTCTGAATGGGTTTCTAGATGTGGCCGAGGAAGATAGGGAGAAAAAGGGTGCGAACAAGATGTGTTATCCGTGTTCTGTATGCAAGAACACGATAATGTTCAGGGAGAGAGGCATGCTGCAACTACACTTGTTGACTAAAGGTTTCATGAAAGGTTATACACGTTGGACAAGTCACGGTGAGGAGGAGACAGAAATTTTAGCTACTCGTGAATGTTTAGAAGAAGAGGCCATACATGGAGACGCAGAAGAAGATGAAGACCATATTTCAGAATGTAGGGATGACTTGACGGGGGAGGCGAGGAACAATTTGGCTGAAATGTTGAGGGACAGTCACATGGTGGACCAGGTGGTCGAAGACCCCGAGGATGAAAGAGAGGTCGCAAAGTTTGCGAAACTGATGGAAGACTCGACAAAACCGCTGTATCCCACCTGCGATCCTGAGCACACGCGTCTGTCAGTCACGCTAGAACTTCTAAGGATCAAGGCAGCCCACAACTGTCCGGACGCAAGCTTCGATGAGACGCTGGCTTACCTCGCGACGGTTTTTCCGAAGGAGAACCTGTTGCCTACGAGCACCGAGGAAGCCAAGAAGGTGGTCTGCCCACTTGGATTGGATGTAGAGAGACTCCACGCTTGTCGAAATGACTGCATTATTTATCGCAGGGAGTATAGAGAGCTGCACAAATGTCCGGTGTGCAACACATCTCGATATAAGCGCGGCAGAAACCAAGACGATGACGAGGAAGAAGTGACGAGTTGTGCCCCTGCAAAGGTTGTATGTTACCTTCCAGTCCTCCCCCGTCTGAAGCGTTTATTCGGTAACAAAAAGCAGGCAAAGCTGATGCGTTGGCACGAAGAGGGGAGAAGAAAGGACGGGGTGTTGAGATACCCAGCCGATGCTTGTCAGTGGAGGGCAATCGACGTCGAATACCCAGATTTCGGTAGTGATCCGAGGAATATCAGGTTCGGTATGAGTACGGACGGAATAAATCCATTCAGCAACATGAGCAGCAGACACAGCACTTGGCCCGTTGTTCTTTGGATCTATAACCTCCCTCCATGGTTGTGCATGAAGCGGAAGTACATGCACCTGTCTATTCTCATTCAAGGGCCAAAACATCCTGGAATGGATCTTAACGTGTATCTACAGCTACTGAAGGATGAACTAGCTACGCTGTGGGAAGAAGGGGCTCAGGTCTGGGACGCGGACAGAGAAGAGTTCTTCACTCTGAAAGGCCTGTTGTTCACAACGGTGCAAGATTATCCCGCGTACGGGAACAACGCGTGTCAGTGCACCAAAGGATACGAAGCATGTGTTAGGTGCATGGAAGAAACGACGAGTGTTTTCTTAGAGGGCTCTAGAAAAATCGTGTTCATGGGACACCGAAGGTGGCTGACCATGAACGACCCATGGAGAGAGGACATGGAAAGGTTCGACGGAACAAAAGAAATTCGTCCAAAGCCTCGCGAGAAGACCGGACAAGAAATCTATGATCTCTTGAATGAAATGGATGAAGTTGAGTTAGGAAAAAGGAAAGAAACAACCGCCGGTAAAGGGCGTTTGGAAAAGGAAATCTGTTTTCTGAAAATTGCCTTACTGGCCTCACCTTGACACACGTCACATCATTGATGTAATGCATGTCGAGAAAAATGTCTGCGACAGCTTGCTTGGTCTCTTGCTCAGTATTCCGGACAAGACAAAAGATGGGCCGAAGGCACGAGCAGACATGCAACACATGAATATAAGACCTGAGCTGTGGGCAACCAGAGAAACGACCAAGACAGGGAATAATGGTATCAGAGTCAAGACCAGCTGTCCTGCTGCCTGCTACACTTTGAGTAAAGACGAGCTCCATAGCCTCTACGAATGCCTCTATGGTGTCAAAGTTTCTTCGGGTTACTCCGCAAACATCCGAAAACTTATTGACATGAAGACTCATCGACTGATTGGCATGAAGTCTCATGACTGCCACGTGATGATCACACTGATACTGCCTGTCGCAATTAGAGGTATCATGGAGCCAGGTGTCCGCAAGACGACCACGGATCTTTGTAACTTCTTCAACACTATCTGTCAGAAGTTAATCACGGTGCAACGCTGCCTGAAACTGAAGGCCGAGATCACTGTCATACTATGCGAACTTGAGATGTATTTCCCTCCAGCATTCTTCGATGTTATGGTACATCTCATGATCCATATCGTCCCGGAGATACTGGACCTTGGTTCCGTGTTTTTACACAACATGTACCCGTTTGAAAGGTACAATGGGGTTATCAAGCGCTACATTCGTAACATAGCGCATCCGGAAGGTAGCATCATCCAAGGCTATGTTACCGAAGAGGGCGTCGAGTTCTGCACGGATTACATGCGTGATCAAAAACCTATAGGTGTTCTAGTTTCGCGTCACACAGGCAGGCTCGACGGTAAAGGTGCGATCGGGCATAAAAATTTACATGTGTATCGATCGAAAAGATCAGATGACTACAACAGAGCACATTTCGTGGTGCTGCAACACTTGGCTGTGATATGGCCTTATATTCAGATCCACATGAAACAGTTGCGGGAAGCGAATCCGAAAAAGGGCCCAGTTGCGCTCACGAAAGAACATAACGCAAAGTTCTCCCGTGGCTAAAGGACTACTGGTACGAAAGGGAGCCGTCAAATGGAGAAAGAAGAAACCGTCCGAATGTTGTCATAAGAACCCGATAGCAAAGTCGTGACGTGGCAATCGTATGATATCAATGGATACACATTCTATACCGAGGCTCAAGACCGGCGCAGTACGTACCAGAACTGCGGTGTAACGCAGGAGTCTAGAACTGGTCATCAGGGCAAGAAGTGTAGGTACTACGGCGTGATCGAAGAGATCTGGGAACTTGACTACACCGTGACCAAGATCCCCAATGTTTCGTGTCAGATGGGCGAAAGATGTCAGAATCGAAGATATGAACACCAGTACCATGGTGATACCTCCACCGGTCCCTATGGAGTCATGACAAGTCAAATCAATCAGTCCCATAGATGAGCCATGGGTATTAGCCAAACAGCTCGCCCAAGTCTTCTACATAACCGACCCAAAGAATAAGAAACGCGTTTGTCGTGAGGAAAGGGAAAAGGAGTATTGTCGGAGTCGATGGTGTAGTGGACGAAGAGGACTACGACCAGTTCGACGATCCAGACACAGAAGAAGAAGATGTGGATGATCGAACGAGCAAAAAGTGCAAAGGTACTCAGGATGTGTGTCCCTACATAAGACTGACGTATACCAGCAAGAAGATCAAAACTACTACAGAGATGCATGTCGAAGACGACAAAACCTAGCTTCTCTTGTTTTGCACAGTAGAAGATTAGTAAATGCCATAGGTCTTATAAAGTTTTGCTGTTTACCCTCGTTTTGTGTATGTTCAGAGTTTTCAGTTTGTAATGGTACATGCACGTACGGCTGTTATCTCCAGCCTGATGATCTTCATTTGTTAAACAAGAATTGATCAGAGAATTTGAGGGTTTTACAGTACTAATAGGTTAAAAAATATTAAGATCAGTGAGATATGAGTAATATCATTAGAAATGGGCTTCCATGACGTTCTAGGAGCGTCTAGCAGGGCTCTGCCATTTTGTCTCGCGGTCTCGTCTGTGCTTGCATGGGAGACGAAGCAAAAACCATGCGCGCATGCAAGAAAGGCCTGTCTCCAACACACGTAAGAAAGATAAAATAAATATGCAAAAGACAAATTCACCATATGGAAAAGATAAAATAATCTAGTACTATACACCCTATACACTATAAAGATAAATTCACCATATACACCCTATATGTTAAAACCTAAAATAACTTTCACTGACGGGCAAGCTAATAAATGCCAGGCCACTACATCAACTTCACTGACAGGCCACTACATCACGGCCGTCAGTGGAGAGTGACTTACACTGACAAGCGAATTAGTACGTGCCCATCAGTGGAGATTGATGGACTTCCATCCCGTCAGTGGAAGTGTCTTACTACTTATACGCGGACTTGGTGAAAATATTCACAAACTCAACTTGCGCATTCTCGTTTTGAACCAGCGGCGAGCTTGCCCTATCCCCGCCGCCAGGCTACAGCGCCGCCGCCCGCGAGTCCCCCGTCCGCGCCACCACCACCGCCGCCGCCGCTTGTTCCCCCCATCGGCGCCACTCGTTCCTCCTCCCTCGCCGCCGCCGGCCCCGCGCCGCCACCCCGAGCCCCCAAGCACCGCCCCGAGCCCCCAAGCGCCGCCATCGGCATCCTCCTCCCCGAGCACCGCCTCGTTTGCCGGTCACGTTGCTCAGCTATACCCGACGCCGCCTCTGTCCACTGCCACTGCCGGCCATTGCCCTCTTCTTCCCCGAGCACCTCCCCGAGCCCTAGCCACCTCCGTCTAGGTATGCTCTCTTCTTCCCCACTTCCATCTCCTTATCTTTGATTTAGGGTTTTTTCCCTGTATCTCAATGCGATGACATTCCTGTGCTTGTTTGGTTTCTCGTGCACTGATATGTGATGCGTACTTTGTGTGCTTGTGAATTTTGATCCTAGAATTGTTGTGCTATATTTGATGGAGCAGCTCATGTCAGTGAATTTTTGCCGAATTCCAGCATCAGCGGCATAGGTGTATCCTTGAAAAGGGGTCTCATGTTCGTTGTACAGAAGACATTCTAGAGGTTTAATAATGTTTTTTTCAAATTGACACCTGTCATCAATTTGTGTTGGTTTTGTATGGTTCATGTTATGTAGAATCAAGTTTGTTCCATGTCTGATTCATATGTCGGGTACATCTTGTGTATGTATGAGGAGCAATAATGCTTGATGGGTTCTATCATGAGTTACCCAGAGTTAGCATGTTAGATTGTACATTGGTCTGAATAATTAGTTAATCAGGAGTTATTTTACAAAACAGAGCTATTCTACTTGTTCTTTTCATGGATCCGGTCATGTGCGTTTCTTAATTTTGAACTGAGGGAGTGTGTTCTTAGTGGACTTGAGGAATATTCACCCTTGTTGAAGTCCAGTTTTCCTAACTCCTATGTAATTAGCATCTAAAGAAATTCTTTCAAACAGCTGCGATTAATCAGCAATACATTTTCGTGCTTGTGTACAATATATAGGATCTTGCTAACATGAATTTGATAAGACTTGATTCAACACTAGCTGTTTTGAACTTATTCTACACAATTGTTGAGCTTAAAGTTATTCTGGTCTATGCGTTGCCTTATTCTCATTTTATTTTTCCTAGTCAAAATCCTACTGCATAAATGTTAATAGTTGTTTTGTATTTTTATTTTTTAAGTTTCTTAATCGTAAATGGACTCGTCGTCAACTCGGGAACTAGCCCGCGTAGATGGTGACGCCCCGCCCCGAACCGATCAAACAGCCCCTGAGCCGGCCAGTGTAGCTGCCGTCAAGCCGGCCAGTGTAGCTGCCATCGAGCGTGTAGATGCCGTCGAGCCAGCCAGCGTACCTTCAGCACCAGCACCTCCCTCGGCGCAAGATGAAGAGAGCGCGTCTGGCACATTTGACGATTCTTGGTCTAGTGAGTCGGGATCGAAAGAAGAGGCGGCACCCGAGCAAGCACCATCGAATTTGAAGAGACGGTACAACCCTAGAGGAGGGAACCAGCTGATGAACGAGATATTCGTGGTCACTCGAGTTGGCGTAATAGGTGTTCCTGCAAGTCCAGAGAAGGTTGCGAGGTCATTCAGCAACACCTGCAGGTGCATTGTCCGTGAGCATGTCAGGATCACATACCGGGACTTTAAGAAAATGACCGACACCCAGAAAAAGGTCATATTCGACAAGCTGTGGGACAAGTACGCCATCCCAGAGGCTGACAAGGAAAGAGTACGGAGGAAAGCTAATAGCATCATGTGTGCTGCGCTAAGGACATGGCAATATGAAGCAGCGAAGCTGCCAGACGCCGATTTCAAAACTGTAGTTAAAACTAAATGGCCGAAGATAGAACTCGAACACTGGGAGGAGTTCGTTGCTGACAAGAAGAGTGACACATTCAAGGAGAAGAGTCACCAGGGGAAGGAGCTGCGCACGAAGAACAAATTCCCCCAACAACGTTGGCAGCCGAGGTGTTCCAGGGAAGAGACCGATATGGGCCAAAGAGGACGCCGCGCTGATAGCGGCTGGTAAACCGGTTTCTTTTGCCGATATCGAGCAGGAACGCGCGTAGATTTGGATGACGGCACACACAGTTTCTGACCCTCCGTGATAATTGGTGACCCAGCTACTAGGTCACCAATTATCACGGACCCCGAGCTTCAGGCGGTTTCTAAACGTTTGGTATAATCTAAACGCAATCTCTTCTTGAAATGTACTATTGTGCTTCCATTAGGCTAATGGCCCATACCTTGTGTCGTTTCCCATGCAGAGGCAGCTGTCCCAGCAGCCTGAGAGCTCCCAGGAGTCTGTCCAGAGTGAGAGGTGGGAAGACCATCTCTCGAAGGCTCTAGGAACGAGGGAGAAGACAGGGCATGTCCGAGGGATCGGGAGTAGGGCTATATGGGACGAAGTCTTTCCTCAAGACCGCGAGGTTGCCCGCCAGAGGAGGAGAGGAAGGCAAACATCTCTTCTGCAAGAGATGATAAGGGCAGCCCAGGAGGCTGGCAAGCTAGCGGCGCAAGAATTTTTAGAGTCCAGAGGCTACGACGCCCGCGATGCATCTCGTCCACCTGTGCATCCTCATGGACATCAGGGCTCCTATCCTACTAGATGGAGTAGCTCCGCCTCAGCCTCCGACGTCACCCCCGAGTCGCCAAGTCCCGTCGAAGACATCGCTGTAAGCTTCGTCACCACCTTGAATCACTTGTATGAGGGCTCTAATTCACAGCATAGTGCGGATAACAATGGGTACCTTTATTATGCAGGGGCCTACAAAATGCCACCTCACTATCCCTTTGTCTGGCGTGAAGAAGACGGTTGCACATGGCTTAGTATTCCCAACAGTAGGGGGCGCGACATGCCACAATATTGCTATACCTTCCCACATGGCGAGGGTGCAGGTGGACCGCGTCGTCACCGAGTTCAGTGACATCGCAATCCCTGTCACCCCTGAAGAGGATGTCACGAAGCTAGAAGACTGCAAGGGGTACTACATCCAATGGCCGAAGAGCTAGATAACTATCCCCGGGGTGTCCTCTCCTAGTACGTCAACCACCCCCCTCTCCATCAACCGGAGCCGGCCCGTCTCCGCTCGGCCTGTGCAGTACGCCAGTTTCGTTCGATGATCGGAACGACGATCTTGCCGGGTAGCACCACACGACGATCCTTCCGTCCCAGGAGGAGGAGCAACCCAAGATGGACTCACCGCCCCGTGAAAGGCGCTCCAAGCATCACCATGACCCGAAGGCAGCAGGAAAGACAGTCTTATCTCCAAGCACTCTCAATGCCGCAGTGGGCGAAGCGTTGACGGGAGACAAGAGGGCCTCCTCTCCAGAGCCGGAGAGGAAAAGAAAAAGACCACACAGACGGGGCGGCTCCGCTGCGAAGGAGGCAAGCAAGGAGAGCAAGAAAAGGCATTATCCTTCCAGACATCTGCCGAAACTGTCAAGAAGCCTCAATGATTAATGTACGAGGCAGGTGAGCCCTTGCTCCCAGATGATGAGGTGCAGAGGTTGCCCGCACAGATGAAACTTCTCCATGACACGATCATGATGAGGTCACAGAATTGGGATGATTATGAGCTACACTTTAAGGTCGAGGTGCCAAAAGGTTTCGGTTTCTTCCTGAACAGATAGCATGACACCTTCGACATCAATTTTGAAGATATCTTTAATTTGTTCAACCTCTTCCAGCTCGATACCATGCTCGTTAGGCTGTGGGCACTTTACCAAGCCCAAGAGTCTAGGCGTCTGCTCAACTGCACTTTTGGAATAATTGATCCGGTCGTCATGAATGAGTACTATGTACGAGAAGCGAAGCCAGTCCTAATAAATTTCCTCACTGAGTCATTGATATACCACAAGGACAAGGACTACGTACTCATGCCCTACAACCCCCCGTAAGTTACTTACTACCGTCCCTAGTTTGCTTTTCTTAAGCATGTATCCCCGTCTGTTTATATTCCTTCGTTACCTTTTACGCAGCGACCACTGAATCCTCATTGTCATCCACAAGCCTTCCAGAATAATATACTATTTTGATTCCCAAAGAAGTGCCAAGTGGGACTACTCCGAAATTAAGGAAGTTCTAGAAGCCGCCTTTTGGGAATACAACTTGCAAGGGGGAGGAGCAGAAAGCAAGAGCAAGAAGCTGATCCACAAATTCAACTTCCCTTGTAGACAACAGCCAGAAAATAGTGTTACATGTGGGTACTACGTCTACGCTCATAAAGACGCGTTCGTCATATCCCACAACCCGCAATGGAGCCAGGATCAATTCAATAACTTCATACACGACCTGGCTGACGATAAGTACGACTGGAGGAAGGACTTTGCCCGCATCCAGAAGACCTTCGTGTACGTTATCAACAATGAAGTCATCTGGCCAAGCGGCGATTTCTACATGGGAGTCCAATTACCCGCTTACCGCCGCCCTGCAAGTACTAGCCAAGTGTCATAGACCTAGAGTAGGGCTAGTGAAAATAAACATTGTCAAATTCATTTGTTTGTCATTTTAATTTGTTGTAAACTTGCTTTTATATGTGTACTTAATATTTTTGATATTAATTGGTATATGTGCTTAATATTTGTGATATTAAATGCTTAATATTTGTGATATTAATTGCTACATATGTTTCATATTGTCTATTCAGATATGGTTAAATTTTTTTATAAAAATACTTCCACTGACGAGCAAGATATACTTACCCGTCAGTGGAAAGGTCATCACTGACGGGCGTGAATTAAGGGCCCGTTAGTGGAAGTGCTTGTCAGGATGCTGCCCGGTAGCGCTGCAAGTATTTTCACTGATGGTCAGGTTGAACCCGTCAGTGAAAGTTCATCTGTACTGACGGGCAGTCCGCCCGTCAGTGAAAGTGGAACTTCCACTGACAGGAGGTTACTAACGGGCCCGTGACCCATCGGCGATGGCATTTTCGTGCCCATCAGTGTTGGTATTTGCTGAGTTAGTGTCCAACCCTAAACTCTAACAATGCGCTACTGGATTAGGCTTTAGAGCAAGTTCATGAGCCCGATGAAAGAACAAGCGCAAAGTAGGGCTAGCGGAAGCCTACTTTGATCAAAAGATTGATAATGCGTGGATGAATAGATGCTTGAGCTTCACGGAAAGCTTTCTCTGATGCGTCGAAAAGTTTTCGAGGGGCGGAAACCTCGATTTCGTCAAAAACTTGGAGTTTTGGCGCAAGGCGAAAGTTGGGGTTTTGAGTTGTACGTGGATTCTATGGAAATGTATCGACGCTTTATATAGGCTGAAGGGGTATGTGGTGGCTGTGTCACAGCTGAGTGAAGGACCTGTGACACAGGTGAGTAAGAAGAGACCCTGTGACCTACGGAGTTCAAAGACAATCACCTGAGGCACATATGGGAGACTCAGGTGACAAGTTTTCATCTGTGGAACACCAAGATAGAGAGAGTTGGATAAGAAAGAAAGCACTTGAGCACTAACAGACGGACCTTATGAAATTTTCTCAATATCAGTTTGCCAGAAATTCAATCAAGCAGAACTAAAACTGATAAGAGTTGATTCAAAAACATGTACACAAGAGACTGCGCAGGTAGCTCAAGAAATATTCTCAACTCTAAGCGTAGCACACACCTGTGACATAGGTGAGTAAAATAGGTGAACAGATAGATAGAAAACATAGCAAGAACATGTGAGCAGGACACCAAGCGAACCTTTTATTGCAAGTTAGAGACATCAATGATATTCAATTCACTCCTCAAAGCACAGAACCTAGTCTCATCTAAAGACTTGGTGAAAATATCAGCTAATTGTTTTTCAGTCCTTACATGACACAGCTGTATATCTCCTTTCTCAACATGATCTCTAAGGAAGTGGTATCTCACTTCTATGTGTTTGGATCTTTGGTGGTGCACTGGGTTGTTGGCTAACTTAATTACACTTTCATTATCACAGAAGAGGGGCACTTGATTAAAAGATATGTTGAAATCTTTCAAATTCTGCCTCATCCATAATAATTGAGCACAACAACTACCAGCAGCTATATACTCAACTTCTGTAGTGGAGAGGGCTACTAAGTTTTGTTTCTTGGATGACTAGGACACTAATGAATGTCCTAGGAATTGGCAAGTACCAGAGGTGCTTTTTCGGTCAACCTTACACCCTGCATAGTCACTATCAGAATAGCCAACTAGCTCAAAATTTACACCTTTAGGATACCATAAACCAAAGCCTGAGGATTGAATCAAATATCTCAGTATCCTACGTACTGCCACTCTGTGACAGTCCTTAGGGTTAGCTTGGAATCTTGCACACATGCATACACTCAATATTATATCTGGCCTAGATGCACATAAGTATAGCAAGGAGCCTATCATGGATCTAAACTCTTTCTGATTAGCAGATTTACCTTCAGTGTTTAAGTCCAGATGACCTTTTTTTGCATGGAAGTATGAATAGGCTTTGCATCCTTCATGCCAAACTTGGTGATGATGTCTTTGGTGAATTTTTCTTGAGAGATGAAAGTACCTTCCTTGAATTGTTTGATCTGAAGTCCTAGGAAGTACTTTAGCTCACCATCCAGAGACATCTCAAACCTCTTGGTCATCATCTGGCTAAAACTCATCACTCATGGAGCGGTTAGTACTACCAAATATTATGTCATCGACATATATTTGGCACACAAATAAATCCTTTTCATTTTTCTTAGTGAATAGAGTTGTGTCTACTAAGCCCATTTTAAATCCATTGTTGATCAGAAATTCTTTCAATATGTCATACCATGCTCTAGGTGCTTGCTTTAGGCCATATAGTGCTTTGTGCAATTTATAAACATGATTAGGTTTCTTAGCATCTTCAAGACCAGGTGGCTGCTCAACATAAACTAGTTCAGAAAGTTTACCATTGAGAAAAGCAGACTTCACATCCATTTGGTAAAGCTTGATGTTATAATGAACAGCATATCCAAGAAGGATCCTGATGGCTTCAAGTCTTGCCACTGGAGCAAAGGTTTCTCCAAAGTCCAGGCCCTCCACCTGTGTGAACTCTTGAGCCACAAGTCTGGCTTTGTTCCTTACCACTTGTCCATTGGTGTCTTGTTTGTTCCTGAAGACCCACTTTATTCCAATCACATTATGATCATTGGGTCTTTCAACCAGGGACCAAACTTTGTTTCTCTCGAATTGATTGAGCTCTTCATGCATTGCATTTATGCAATCAGCATCCATGAGAGCTTCCTTGATGTTCCTGGGTTCAACACTAGAAACAAAGGAGTAATGTTCACAGAAATTAGCAATTTGAGAACGAGCAGTCACTCCCTATTAATGGCACCAATGATTTGATCAACAGGGTGATCCTTCTGCAGCCTGCTGATCACAAGGGGATCGGGGTTAACCGCCTGTGTCACAGCTGATGGAGTTGCCTGTGACACAGTTGGTTCTTCCTGTGACATAGCTGGCTGAGTCAGGTCCTCTTCATCCAGTTGATCATTGGCTGGGTTGTACTCGAACTCAATATCTTGGACTCCAGTGTCTTCTCCAAGTGATGGAGAGAGAGGTTCTTGATCAATTGGTGAGGCAGCTTCCTCCTTGATGGTGGGTCTGATCTCACCAGTAGATTTCTTTTGAATGTCCTCATTCCCTACATCATTAGCAACCTGCTCTCTTTGGGAGCCATAAGACTCATCAAAATCCACATCTATAGATTCTTCAACAACCTTTGTGGAGGTGTTAAAAACTCTATAGGTATGGGAGTTAGTGGAATAACCAAGAAATATACCAACATCAGATTTAGCTTCAAACTTAGTAAGACGTTTGCCTTTCCTAAGGATGTAGCACTTACAACCGAATACTCTGAAGTATGAGACATTAGGCTTGGAGTTGGTGAACAGTTCGTAAGGAGTTTTTTTGAGTAGTTGATGTAGATATAGCCTGTTGATGGAGCGGTATGCAGTGTTGACAGCTTCAGCCCAAAATCTTAGTGAAGTCTTGTACTCGTCTAACAGTGTTCTTGCCATCTCTATCAAGGTTCTGTTCTTCCTTTCCACTATTCCATTTTGCTGTGGAGCATATAGACTTGAAAGCTCATACTTGATTCCATGTTTGTCCAAAAATGCTTCCACCTTGGAGTTCTTGAACTCTGTCCCATTGTCACTCCTGACCTTCACCAGGTTTACCTTTCACTCATTTGAACTCTAACAATGAGATGCTTGAATTTCTTGTAAATCTGTGTCTTCTCCTTCAAAAAGAACACCCAAATATAGCGAGAAAAATCATCTACTATGACAAAGCCATACTTGTTACCTCCCAAGCTCTCATAAGTTGTAGGACTGAAGAGGTCAATGTGTATGAGCTCAAAAGGAGTGATAGTGGTCATGATGGTCTTGGGACGATGAGTAGCTCTAACTTGTTTGCCAGCTTGACTTGCACTGTAGGGCTTGTCCTTCTTAAACTTCACCTTTTCTAGGCCTATGACATAGTCATGTTTGCTGAGTTTATTAAGAAGCTTCATCCCTGCATGTCCTAGCCACCTGTGCCATAGCCAGCCGACACTAGTCTTGGCCATGAGGCACCATGGAGCTGCTGCAGGCTGTTCATTGAAGTTGACAATGTATAGTTTTCCAGACCTGCATCCTTTGAATACTTGAGAATCATCAGATAGTTTGGGGGCTATAACCTCATCAGGATAGAAAGTCACTTTCATACCTGTGTCACACAGCTGTGACACAGACATAAGACTATAGCCTATCTGATCCACAAGCATTACATTGGATAAAGAGTAATGTTCAGATATGGCAACTTTACCAATGCCATTTACCTTTCCCTTGGAGTTATCTGCATAGATCACATATTTGCTTGGAAGATTTTCACTTGTGATCTCTACAAACTCCTCTCTGCCTCCTGTCATATGTTGTGTACATCCACTGTCCACAACCCAGTCAGTTCCACTAGAGCCAGTGTCCTGCAAGATTAGTTATGGGATTTAGGGACTCAAAATTGTTTGGCTCCCTTAGCAGATTTACCATAAGCAGAAACAGTAGTTAATGGGTTAGCAGATCTATTTCTAACAGTGACAGCATTAGCAACAGATGATATAACATGAATCCTTTTTGGCTGTCTATCACCTGCAACCTTAGACAAAGGGATTAGTTGACTGTGTGAGTTGCCGGTGACACCGGTGGGTACATAGCTGTGTAGTATACCTATGACACAGGTAACTGTTACCTTTGGAACCCAGATGGTAGGTAACCACTTTATCAAATGCTTGTGACCTACATATTTGGCCACAATTTTTTCTTTACTGTCTTTCTGCAGGACATAGGATGGGTTGGATGGAATGTCTATAGCATTTCCATTTCTCTGCATATGACCAATAAATTTTTTGTCATTTGTACCTGCCTGTCTCACAAATTTAGCTGCAAGATTAAAGTTAGTGGCAGCAGGCAGTTTATCTTTACTTGCGGAAGAAATATAACCCAGGCCTTTTCGGCCATCATTTTTACTTAGCATCTCAGCTCTAATCAGCTGATAATTTTGCATGCCAATGTTGACAGTGCATAGACCTTTCCTCATAAGCCTCTTAAGCTCTTCAAGCTCCTCCTTGAGCTTGTTGTGTTCAGCTGCATCCACAGAGTTAGTAGTAGTAGAGGTTGAAGTCTCTTTTGAGTTATCAGTTGCACAACCTGTGGAAGTTAGAACATTTATGCGACTAGCACAATTGATGCATGATTCAATGATAGTGGGAGCAGGCATGGATGCATCAGTGGATATAGTAGAGGAAATATCAATGCACATGGAATGCTTTGCCTTAAGCTCCTCATGCTCCTTAATCAGAAGCTCATGAGCAACCCTGAGCTTTTCATGAGCTATTTTCAGGTTTTTCTGGTCCAGCCTGAGGTTTTCCCTATATCATCAGAAACCTCGTCACATGTCTCCCTCAGCTCCCTGAGTTTATCCCTTAAGGATATATTCTCCTTCCTCTCCCTGCCATAGGCCTTATCTGTTCTTTCCAGAATACTCATTAGTTCAGCATAATCAGGAAAATCATCTTCAGTTAGTACCTTAGTTTCTTTGGCCATGAGGCACAAAGTCACAGGAGTGGATGACATCTGATCAGCCTTGGTGCTGGTCTCGGAGCTGTGTGACCTGACTGTGTCATAGCTGGGTGCATCAGCCATGCTGATGGCAATTCCAGCAACCCGACCTTCATCCTCAGATTCTTCCTCTGAACCTGAGTCATCTGATACCCAAGCTTGTCCAACATAGACTCTAGCAGTGGCCTTGTTCTTGGAGTAGGTTGAGTCTTGTTGAAGGTCTTCTTCCTTCTATGGAAGTCCTTCTTCTTCTTGTATTGATTGTCCTTCTTCTTGCTTGGAAAATTAGCAGCAAAGTGGCCTTCCTTGCCACATTCAAAGCATTTGTTATCTTTGGACAGCCTCTTCCCTTTGAATCTGTCACTAGACTCGAACTGCTTCTTCTTCTTGTAGAACTTTTTAAAGTTTCTTGTGAGGAGGATAAGTTTATTCTCTTCTCCACTGGTCATCTCCTCATTTAGTTCTTCACTGTCATCACTCTCAAGCTGTGATGTTGAAGTAGTGGTCTTCAGAGCAATGTTCTTCTTAACAGCTGGGGAAAAGCTTTGCTTGCCTTCTTGCTTGAGTTCCATCTCATGTGTTAGAATCCTTCCTAACACTTCAGTGGGTTTCATCTTGTGAAACTCATATTTCTCCTTAAGCATGAGAACAAGAGTTCTGTAGGCTTTAGGAAGCACTGACAAGAACTTCTTGATCACATCTTCATCATCTACCTGATTGGAGCTGTAATACCCAAAGTCGATAAGCAGGTTTTTCCTCGCATCCATGCATACATGGCATCATCATCACCACATCTTGTTTAAACTTAGTTGTATATCGATTTAATTTTATAGAATATGTTAATATTTCATCCTCGGTGGGTAGTTGTTGCAAACACCAATCAACATATTTGAAATTATATAACATGTTAATATCTCATCCTCGGTGGATACGTTAACAAACACCAATCAATTTATTTGAAGTGTCGAACTTCGATAAAAACCCTAGCAAGGGGTGGGGGTCAGTGGACCCGTCGATGAATTCCCCTAGTAACTGTCTCCCTCCTAACCTCTCTCCCTTCCCCCAAGGTTGCCCCAAGATCACGTGAAATCATAGCTCGAATGGCCCCACCGAGACGAAACCCTAAAGCGTCGAGGAAACTAGGGTTTGAGAAAAAGTGGACCAAAGGTGGATGAAACCTTTTCGAACTTTGGGATTGGGCATGAAAAAGTGAATACTAGGTCCATGCCAAGTTTCACAATTTTTTTGGAACACTTTAAGGCCTAACCCTAGTTCGAATCGTCGATTAGGTCAAAACTAGGGTTTGAGCTGGAACCCCATTCAAAACAACTCCAAATCTATTCAAATTTATACAGTAAGTCCTAAATAAAGTGTAGAGCACCCTGTAAAAATTTCAGAAATTTTGGATGAATATTTGTACATGAAATAACGTGGGGAGTAGCTCTGGTGTTAAGGAAAAAGAGAAAGAAAAATAAAAACAAAAAGGGGCGCCAGGCCGTGGCCTACTGGGCCGCCTCGGCCGGCCCACCTCTCCCCGCGCCCCTCCACTTTCCGTTTTCCTCCTCTGGTGGCGCCCCCGAGCTCGGTGCGCCTCCCCTCTCACCCCGTGCGCGCGGCCCCGCCTGTCAGGGCCCGTCGGCCACGTCCCCGACGCTGGTACGCCGGCGTGGGCGGCGCTCCGACAGCCCCCGCTCCCGACCGCCCCGGTCCGAAGCCTCGCCGCCCTATTAAAGGAGCTCCCGGCCGCACTGGCTCCCTTCCCCAACCTCAGCTAACCCTAGCCCCGACCCCTCCGTCTCCGAGCACCTCTCCTCATCGGCGCCACCACCTCCCCTCGCCTCCGGTGAGAAATTCCTCCCGGCTCAGTGAGCCGTTGCCCCTCCCGACTAGCTCCCGAAGATCCTCGCCTCTTCCCTCACCTTTTCCCCCTCCCTTCTCTGCAGATCCGAGCACAGAGGGCCAACCCCGCCGCCATCTTCCCTAGCTCCGACCACCACGCCGATCTGAGCTCCGAGTGCCCCGACGCCGGTGACCGACCCTCGCCGCCTCTCCTCGCCGACAACAGCCCATCTCCGGCCTCCTCAGCTTCCCCGAGCAACCACATTGGCATTAGGGTAACCTCCCGGTCCTCTGGCCTTCTTCTCAAGCGTAGCAGGGCACCGGAGCCAACTCCGGCGAGTGCTCCAGTGAGAGCGCCGCCGCCAGAAGCTCCCCTCCGACCGGACCTGAGAGAGAGAGAGAGGAGAGAGTGAAAGAGAGAAAGGGGGAGGGCAGGTGGTAGGATCTGATTCGCGGGGAACCCCTCACCGCATGACAGCCGGGCCCCATCTGTCGGTTGGACTCAGTTATGGGACTGGATTCTCGGGTGCAACCTCGGGTGGGTTTAGCTGGTGCGTGCAGAAGCGCAGAGAGAGAGAGAGAGATTGGTTCGGGTACTGGTAGCAATTAGGGTTTTGAAATTTTAGGGCAGATTTTGTGTAAAACTTGGAATGTTCATAACTTTTAAACCGTAAGGCCAAATTTGAAAATTTTTATATATTTGGAAACCTTGTAAAAATATCTACACTATGGCTGAATCAAAACTTAATTTTGGATACATGCACAGCATATTATATGGGGTAGAAGTTTTGTTGTCGTCGAGGGTCGATGCACCCTAGGGTCGCGAGCGTAACACCAATTTCGACGAGTTATATAGTTTTGGAATTCTTGTAAGATATCCTATAACTTGGCTAGAACCAAACTTTAATCTCCACACTTGGAATTGAACATCGTAGAAAAATAGCTGTTTAACCCCTCTGCGTATATGAACCCTCGGGCAATCATGTTTATACCTATATTCATAATCTCAATGCATGCGATTCCAATTGTTTAGGCTTAGTCTTCAGAACCTTTTCAATGTCCTCGACAACCCTAGGATTTAACAACCCATTCCAACTAAAACATGGCTAACCTTAAATCCCCACACATAACATGAAATGTCATGCATGCATGTTTAGTATTACACATAATCTTTGCAAGATAAACTTAAGCTATGAAAGTAATCAAAGCTCCTCAGCATCAATTGATCCCTGTAGGAACATGCATCTAGCCTCATCTATTCAGCACGCATACATGCTGAGTCTTATGGTTCTTTACCGTTTATTTTCCGGTGTTCGGGTTAAACGCAACAGAAGGTGAAGAGGAAGACCACTCGGCTTACGACGACACGCAAGAGCTAGATCCTAGCACTCAAGGCAAGCAGAGCTTGTTGCATTGCACTCTTAATGTTATTCGTATAATCCTGATTGTGTGCTTTATTCTTTTGAGTATTGTTGTATAACTAGCATGCTAGGGAATGTGATTGGAATTGGTCGGAATCGATGGATGGTTGGAGTATGATATGTCGTATGTCAATGGTGGTCCCAAATCAAAATTTCTAAGTCAACTGGTACATTGATAATAAGTGAGATGGGAGAGCCGAGGGTGGGTGCACGATGGATAAGGTGGTATTTATTGAAGTGATGAGGCGACCCCGGTGTATGAAGTTTTGAGTGTGATAATCGCCATACCACCGGAGGTGACTTCATCGTGCACTTTTCCCTTTCCACGCGAGGACGTTAGCGACAATCGACGCTTTGGTGTTGATGGACGGGCCTACCCCCTGGAGGCTAGCTACCTCAAGGGAGTGAGGCATCCATATCACCTTAGGAATCGAGGTGTCGGTAACGGTCCGAGAGATTAAAGAATAAAGAGCTATGATGGATGGACTGGAGTTGGAAATGTGTGGTATATTGATTTTGGAAATGGATCAAGAGAGATCTTAATGTGAAATGACTGTGGATCTGGATGGTGATCTTGGATTGGATTCATATGGGAAAGAGATATCGGATTGTGGGTAGTAATACTTGTGATGTTATTTAAAGTTCGATGATCCTTTCTTATGTATATTGTTACTCTGAGAAGCATCATGTTTACTTATTGTTGTACTAGTATGAGTAGGACATTTAATCAAGCACGGATAAGTCTTGCGAGTACATTCGTACTCACCCAGGTTACCCCTGGAGCTTGCAGGTGAGCCGGTGGTTGAAGATTATTTTGACGATGCATGAAATTGATGTTTCCTCGGTTAGTTAGTCGATCTATGGGATAGGTCGTAGCTTTTGTTCAGCGGCCACTAAGCCGCTGTGGGACTCAATTATTTTGCTTCCGCTGTTGTTAAGTTTCTCCGTACTCGGATATGTTTCCGGTGATAACCGACTGATGTAATATGTTGTCCCATCGTGGACTGTTAGTAGTAACATCGTACTGTAGAGCTTTGTGACGATATCCGAGTTGTTAATTCAGGCTGCCCCTGCACCGTGCGTGTATGATATGAAGTGTATGGGTATGCCGTGAAGGGCCGAGGCCGTACCATCTTCTACTGAGTCGAGCAGGTGTTGGTTGGGTGACCCGCTGGCTGAGATGCTGTGCCGGCCAGGCAGGGTGTGGGCGTGTTCTACCGGGCTTTCGAGCGACCCACTAGCTTCCGAGCTAGGTTAGGGTGTGGGTAGAATCGCCGGGCTCCTCCGACCTTGTTTGTCGTAGTAGGATTCGGGAACGACTCTGAGTCTTCACCGGATTACGGAATCGTATGTGGTTTTCGGAAACTTGGTCGCTTCCGGCCGGCTCGCAGGTGGCGGGTGTCGGATCGCTCTACCTCGGTGCGTACGGCGCAGGTACCGTGCCACCGGGCGGACGAGTCCTTCGGTCCTTGGCGACTTCGCGTTCCTCTAATCATATGTGGATTCCGGGTCCGTGACAGGAGCCTAGGGCCTTCAACTGGTTGGTGATGATGGTGAGTCGTGAGAACAGAGAGTTGATGTCATCACCATGCTCATACTCGAATCTCTCCAGTGTTGATTCCAAAAGGCTTCTCTTTGACTTCTTCAGAGTATTGCTGCCTTCATAGATCTGCTCCAAAGTATCCCAGATATCCTTAGCAGAATTCATGGTGCTGACTTTGTTGAAGTTATGCTCCTGTAGACCCATAAATATGGTAGTGGGAGCCCTAGCATTGTTCTGAATGTTTCACTTGTCATTTATGCTAGGGGTGATGGTGTCTTCCAACCTGTAACCTGTACAAACAACCTCCCATACATCTGGATCAATGGTGATAAGATGCATTTGCATCTTTCTTTTCCAGAAGGCATAGTTAGTTCCATTAAAAACAGGTATTTTACCCTCATAGTCCGACATCCTTTATACTCTGGCTGTTAGGCCAATTCAAAGAGCAACCTGCTCTGATACAAATTGAAAGGACCGAAGGTGCCGACTAGAGGGGGTGAATAGGAGGCTAATTAAAAATTATTTCTTTTAGCTTAGTTTATCAAATTTAGACTTAGCTAGATGCAAGGATAACCTAGCTGTGTGACAGGTGAACAGCACAAGCAAAATATGATGAGTAAATTAACACGTGGTTATCACACAGGTGGCTAACACAGGTGAAAAGATGATCTATCACAGATAAATGGAATATATCTACAAACACACAAGCATGCAGATATAGCAAGTAAATAGAAGCAACACAATGAGTACTCAGAGAGACAAGGTGTTTTTCACCGAAGTTCCCTACTCTTTTCAGAGAGGTACGTCTCCGTTGGAGAGGCTACTCCGAAGAGCTCGCTAGCACTAAATCGTGCTTGTTCTCCGAGTACCTGAGTGATCAGGCCTCTTGCTTTGCTTGTAGAAATCCTTTAGCCTTGCAGCAGGTAGACTTCGGATCACCTTCACAAACTACTGGTTCAGCCCACACAAGCTTAGGTGATACCAGCAACTCCTACGCCCGTCTAGGAGTAGACACTCCAAGAGTAACAGAATCAGTAGTAACGACTCTTGTAGGAACCAATACTCTTTGCTCGAGGACTCTCTAACTCTCTTAGGAAGTTTGGCTTTTGTTTCGAGGGTGAGAGGTTTGCAACGGTTGAATGTGATTGACTGGATTGAGCAAGGTTGGTTGAGGCCGAAGACCTCCCCTGGTCCTCTATTTATAGGGTTCACAGGCACCTGACCGTTACACTGTTGCCATGTAGGACTGAGTGAGTCACCAGTGTCAGACACCAGTAACACAGCCAGTCATAACGCCCAACTATAACCGGCTCAGGCAGATCGACACTTGTGTCACCGGAGGTACACACAGGTGAACCCTTAACTGACGCAGCCTAACTACTTAGCCCGATCTTAGCACATCACATGCCCTCAGCGCACAACTAACTCTGATCTCTAATAAGGAGAGAACCTCCGACAGCCTTCTGACTCAACAGACAAACCATCGCAATGCAGTTCCATTAGTATTTACAAGCTCTCCCTGGTACAGAGATGTACCTGAGTCATAGAGTGCTAGACCACCTGTGACACAGTTACGTCACACCGGTGGCTCTAACCTCTAGGGTTTTCTACTGCTAGCACTGCAGAGTGCTAACGCAAGACAGTTTCACACTTGTGCAAAACTGTTGACACAGGGCCACTGACCTCAAAACATCAGTGCCATTGTCCAACACCCTGAGCATTGAGCAAAAGAACCTCCACGAAATATTACTACTTCATCCCTCTTGATAGTATGGGTGTTTCCTATCGACTCAAAGAAACTAGCAAATCTAGACTTTACCTGTCACCAACTGTATTCACGGACCTTGACGCATCAAGCCACCATCACCTTGCTTGCAACTCTTTGCACAGCACCGGCTTCCTCACAGCTGTGACACAGCTGCCTAGCACAGCCATTCCCTTGTCCTAGAAACCACCTTTGTACTTTTTGGGTGGTCATCTTTTCCTTGATGACCCTTCTTCCTGGAACCTCTTAAACCTGCTTACATTCATTGTAAACATTAGATTCCAGTTTGAGTTGCCATTAACCATCAAAACCAATTAGGAGTTTAGATGATCTTTCAAACGCCGGAGTGCTCCGATGAGGTCCTTCGAAGTCGGCCTCACGTTCACATGTCTTACTCGGTCTAAGTCCATATACCATGCCCTAGTTGAGCTTCTTGTGTCATTCTACATTTTCATTTTTTAGGGTGGTTAAGTTAATTTGTTAGGATTTAAGTTAGTTAATTTATCATTTTCTTGTTAGAGACGTTTTAGGAATATGAAAAATAGAGGTGGAAAGTGTGACATTAATTATTTATATCATAGTATGTATAAAGATTAACGAAATATTGTAGAGAAAATTAACAGTCAAAGCTTGAATTTGAGTAGTTAAAATACGTTTTATATGTCCGGACGGTGGGTCTACATAGGACAAGGAAATATTACGGCAATTTAGAAAAAAAATCATAAGAAACAGATCCATTCCAGTAAAATCAGGACATTTTTCAGCTTCGCAAACAAAGGTCATAAAAGTTTGTTAAATAAATAAACAGAGCATAAAATAAAGAGCTTCAATGCAGGACTCAACTCCAGCATTTCGACAGACGCAGAGATGAAATTGCTGAGGAAACGAGTAAACCGACTCAACATAGCCTGTCAATGTACATGATGCGCAAGGGTAATTGACCCGGCAAGACACGATGGGTTGAATAAAGCATTTAACAAAAGTATACAAGCTTCTGGGCCATCTTCTCCGCGTTATATGATACAAGGAGATATGGAGCAACAAGTGTGTACAGTCATTTTGCTCTAGTACGGGGAAACACCACGGGAAAAAAGCATTCCAGAGTAGGCCACGAAGGCCTATTCTCTCAGCATTGTAAAGATACCAGGGCTTCAGTGAGGTTCTAATGCTTGATGTTAGCATTGCAACGTTCAGTGAGAAGCCTGCCTGTGCAGTGCAGCGACAATAAGCATTTCCAGCTGCTACATAACTAGATTCCCAAGTACTTAATCCTTGAGAAGTGTGAGATCATCTGCCGAAGCTGCCCTTTTCCCATTATAACGCTGACAAAATGAATCGGGTATCAAGAACATGATTGATATTAAGATTACATCAGCAAGTAGTAGCAACTATTGAAATGACTATTTTCAGGTACCTGTTTCCCAAAGGTGAATGGAACATATCTGTATTTTACCATATGCAGAATCTGACGCTTCATTGTGACCGTAAACAACACCACCCAGTAGAAGAGAAGAATAGGCCAAAACACAGGCACATCGAACATGCTGAAGAACGTCATGATAAAAGCAAGGCAGAATGCTTTAACAATAGAATACCTGCAAAGGAGAGGGCAGCGTAAGGTTTGTTAGCTTCGAACATCAACATTTTGTTAAGCAATAAAATTTCTATTAGCCACTGACAGAGAAGTTAACTGTATATTTTTCAAGGAAATGAACTACACACACACAAGAAAAAAAAGCCGAAATGGTAACATTCCGTCCTTTCAGTGCAAAATAAAGCACATTATCATAGCAACAAACAAAGAAGCTACTTAAGGTGCAACAATATCTTCAAACATGTGAACCGTACCAACTAGATTTTGTAAGATGTTAAAGAGTACTCTTCTTTTATTTTGAGAGAGAGAGAGAGAGAGGTGAGAATTGCCCTGTCAAATTGGATGTAACTGAAACATGAAACACTGTCACATTATTTTTGAAGAAATATAAATGAGGTGCAAACTTTGGCCATTTAGAGAAATGCTGAAGAATGCTGTTCAAGGAGAATTGACTTAACTGTGGAAGTTATTGGAAAAACCATATCCAAAGTCCAAACTCACAAAATGTAGTAAATTTCAAGAGGACAAAACATGATACCTGGTAAAGCATTTTATAGTAAACACCATTCCATGTTTGCAAGAGACTGGTCAGCTAACAAATTACATGTCCAGAGTTCTCCTAAAGTCTATAGTCCCTCATCACAGCCATCTGCCTTAGCGACACATGGGACTAGGGGTGTCCACGCTGGGTTTTGACGGGTTCAAAAAACTGGCAGAGAAGACTTCTAGTATTAATAATTGCACTAGTTGTATAACTTTTTTGTCTAAGCTAGTAAAAATGACAGGTTGACACGGGTTGGCAAACCCGTGTTGAAATGCCCCCGCATCGGACATGGCAACAATTTAAAAACAGACAATAATATTGTACAGTATCTAACTGCAAAATTCTACCAGATAGTAGTATAACACAGGACAGTGCAAATGGGAAGTAAGTATCTGCATCACAGATGCGTTCCTCGACAAGGCACTGGAAGCTGAGCAAGTGAATTTTTCTCTGCTAGCCTGCAGCACTGGACCTATGCCGATGTAGCAATTCACTTGTGTTTTCACCCTCACTTCGCCGGAAAGGGTTAACCGAAAGTTACAACATTTGTTTCCCTTGGGCTATATGCTGGCCAAACATCCACGTGGAACTAATCCCAGCACTACTGCACTTGAGTGGACCTGTTCAAAGCCCAGGCCAGGACTGGGCCAAGGCCCCCAAATTTCTTTCCATGATAACCCTATTTTCGTAATAAAATGTTATTATATTCTTTTGGATATTTTACGAATAAAATATTATTGTATTATTTCCTGTTGACACTTTTTGGAATTCAGGCGAGCCCTGCAGGCAAAATTCCGGGCTCAAGCCCAGAAAAGTCGAACTAGGCCGAGCTGCCAATGAACAGGTCTACACTTGAGGCACACATGCCACCACCAATGGGCCCAGGTGTTACCATTTGATGATGACCAAAACCGACCAATGGCAAGCGGTAGGTATCATAATCTGGTAGGAAACCAGGTAGACATTTATTAGATAAGCCACATATTTAAACTGCATTATTTCCTTTTTCTACATTACTTGAGGACATTACAGTGCGAAGATATTGTGTCTTTACTAGTCCTTAAGATGTATGAAGTTATTACATATGTATTGTTTCAGACTACAAATATATTAACCCACCAACCCCACAATGTCCTATAAATAAGATAAAACAGAATTTTTTTGCATAAAAGAGCGTACAGGGGAATGGATATTGACAACAGTACTATCTGCATACCATATAAGCTACAATGAGGAAATTCATATCACATACATAATATAAGTTCGCCTTTGAAATATGGTTATGCTTATCATCCAGAAAACTTGCAAATATTACTTCTCTACTACATTAAAAAGAAGCCTGACCCCATCCAAAGGAAAGTGTGTTCATACTCAATATCCAAGTACACGCACCCAAAAAATTCCAAATGAATAGCATATTTATGTCATTGTGAATTGTTGCATACCTAGTAATCCCTATTCGTTACAACCTCAGATCAGCTAACAAAACCGATTGCATAAAAATAATAGCTGGTTATACTGCATCCATATATTAACCTTATTTAGTCATTCGAGGAATTCATATCTTAATATGTCACTACTGACCGCCCAACTTGGCAGGTGAAGAAGTTGATAGTTTTTGGCCAAACGAAAAGGACAGTAAGTCAACTCTTCATCCACTAACTATAATGGAAAGGAGCCACTATGTGTGACACCATATATGAAACAATTCGCTATTCCATAACCTCATGTATTCAGATATGAATCAACCTGCTCAGACTTCGAAACCTTGATAAGCTACAAGATTTCAAAAGTTTAACATCAAAAGTCCTGCCTTCCACATCCAAGAAGACCATGTATGCCAAATTCCACATGCACAAATATCATTATTAAACCATGAAGCACCCAAATTTTGACACGCCAAGTTACAGCCCCATCCCAATCCTGGGACAGATTATAGCTCCCAAGCAAACCAACCTTAAGAACAGTTTGCTTATGTGCATCCACTGAAATCACAAACAAGCCCTCACCCCGACTAACGATAACCTTATATCACAGAGATTTGGCAAGAATCGGCTCAGTCCGGCAGGAATCTGGAAAATTTCTCGTGGGACAAACATGATCGGAATTTAGTTGCCATCAAATGGTCCCCCCATCTCACTTATAAAGATCTGAAGTTCTCAGCACCTAAGGAAATCACCAGATCCCACAGCATTTACTCGATTCATCTATAACACAAATCAAATCTCAGCACAACCGTCTAAGATCCTTGCAAGTTGCAACCCACCAATGATTCCACCCTTCAGCCCATCCAAGCAAAGCAAGAACAACGCATATAGACTCCAATTCCTCTATAAGATCCCACGACATCGATCCGAATTACGCAAGCGAGAGCAACGGATCGCACCAGAACTTGAACTCGGGGAGGCGGCGGACGAAGGGGCGGAACTCGTCAGAGGCGCGGGTGGGGAGCGCGGGCCCCTCACCGAGCACCTCGGCGACCTCGGGGTCGACCTGTGGCGAGAGGAAGGCGATGAGGAGGTTGAGGATGTAGATGCCGAGGGCGTAGGTGACGATGTAGTAGCCGCCGACGAACCACGCACGCAGCGCGTACACGGCTACCACCCCGGCGAGGCCCAGCCACCGCCGCCCCACGTGCGGCGTGGACCGGTCCAGCAGGTGCTGGAACCGCCGGGACGCCGTGGCGACCGCCGCGGATACGGCGGCGGCGGGGCCCCCGCCGTCGCCGCCCGGGGGGGTTGCCGTTGCCGGGGCGGGGGCGGGGGCGGGGGAGGTGGAGGAGGAGGGGTCCATCATGGCGTCGGGCGGGCGGGCTGGGTTGGGCTGGGGGATCTCGTGCGGCAACGCCCCCGCTACGGTATGGCCTGTCTGTCTATACAGCGTGATGTGAATGTGATGGGTGGGTGCCCATCGGCAGAGAAGAACGGCTGTGTTATGGGAGTTCTTGTTTCAAGTACGCTGTGCTGCACTATATGTTTTTAAAAACCATAAACCACGAGTAAAATACACTGATAATTCTTAAACTTGTCATTTAGGTGCAGTTTAGTGTATCATCTTTCAGAAAGTTAAATCGGCTCCTTAAATTTGACTTATGGGTGCAAACATAGCCTAATCCAGACCATGTCACCGTATTCTGCCATTGTGGCATGCTGACACGGAGGGACGAGGGAAAATGAGCCAGACCCGAGAGAGGAGAAGAGGGAGGGTAGAATGGGCCAAGACTTTTAGTTGATGCCTGAATTGATTTTAATTTATTCAAAAAACGATTGAAAAAGAAATTCAAAAACAAAACAAATGCAGCCCAATAATTATGAGAAATTTACATAGGCAAACCAATATAAGGAATCCATTAAAATGACTTTAAAGGTAAACTTCAAAGAATGAAAGCTGAAAATTCACATCTCCTTGATTATAACCAAAATTAATTAAACCTTTGAATTAATTTAGAAAAAATATCCATTAAAATGACTTTAGAGGTAAACTCCAAAATAATAAAAGCTAAAAATTCACATCTCCTTGATTATACCAAAATTAATTTAAAACCTTTGATTAATTTGGAAAAATTCAGATAAAATTTAGCTTTATCTGGGTTTTTTGGAAACTAACATAAGCCCATATAGATTTATCTAGATTTTTTCAAGTTAATTCAAAGGTTTTGAATTAATTTTGGTTACAATAAAGGAGATGTGAATTTCCATTTTTTGTTATTTGGAGTTTACCTTTTGAATTACCAACTTTAAGAGGCCAAATCAGCTGATGACATCTTTATAGAATAAAGATAATGATAAAACCCTACAGATAACATAGTGCTTTTGCTATTACACAGGCGACTGATTTTTTTGCTCATCGGGGTCGATCGGCTTCTTCAACTTTGTGAGCTCACTGACATGGTTAGAGTCGCAAGGTGGAGCCGCCCTTGATGCTCGGGAGCGGCGACGGTGATAGAGCCAAGGGAGGAGACCTTGCCAGAGTTAGGTTTGTTGGATCAGTGGCTTCCGACAGGGGATGGGGGTTGAATGTCGATTTCAAATCTTTCTCTCAAAACAGGAACACAATGCAATGTATCCCAGTCAGAGAGTGTAGTGGAAAACTATCGACAAAAGCAATCAAAATTAGTGGAGCCAAAACAGACAGATCGAAAGTTCCGGAGTAGAAATATCGGAAGTTCCGACCTTACCAGAAGTTCCGAAGTGACCCTATTTTGAATTCTCTGAAAAATTGGAACTTTGGACTTCTGATCAGAACTTCCGATATGGATCGGAACTTCCGGAGTAAGAAAATCGGAACTTCCGATTTTGGTAAAAATAACAGACTATCGCTCGAAAAATGTTCATAGATTTTGATCTATATAACGGAATTGAACGAAATTTTGCATAGTGGTAGAAAAGAGACTCACAAAGCTATTCCAATTGGAATCGTATCAAAAGCTTGTCTGTGCTAAGAGAAGATGCCAATTTACTATCAGCTGTTTTCTAACCCCAAAATCAGACCTAACTAATAGTTGAACGAAAATCAGACCCTTGATTCCTAGGTTCTTGTGAGGTATGTTGATATGGGATTAATACAAAATCATCTCAAATATCCTAGCAACATATTCCAAGCCCCATAAGACAAGATTGGAACCTCAAAGAGATTCAAAATTGAAAAACCCAAAGACTTGCCTTTCCTCCAATATAGATCCGAAATCAAGATGGAAATGAGAGATTCTTTGGGTATGTTAGGATGGAATCAACATGAAGATGATCTTTCCATTACTAACTTGCCATAGCCAAGAAATCCCAAAAGAAAAAGGCAAGAGAACGAAATCCAAAAAGAGAAGAGGAAGGAAATCTCAAGGACACAGTCTTTTCTTGGAACTCTTTTGTATTGGTTTTCTTGATGTTTAAAAGCCTCTCATCTTAGGCCAAAGCTCTCTTGAGGATTATCCTAAAGAGTTAGGATTTAAACAACCCACCATCTCCTATTTATAGTGGAAGGGACATACCCCTCTCCACTTGGGCCTTAAAGCCCACTTAAGGGCATAAGGCACTTAGCAGGCATCCCAAAGCGTCTAAGCCATCTATCCATCCTCAAATCTTCCTACCGCCACAAGCCTAATCCTAACCGCATCGTTGGCCGCCACCGTGATTTCTTTGATTTTGCTTCGGTGGTTTCCGCACTTTTACCAAAGTGCCCTCGAACAAACTTAGTCATCATGCCTTGTCTCCACCTTTGCCTTGTCCGCTAAGCAGCCGTCTTGAGCTGCCCGATGTCGTCGCCACCACATTGATCGCATCTCCGCCCTCTAAGCGTCATGCCGATCCTTGTCACCGAACCACCGTTGCACTCATTAACCCTGCACACTAGTAGACAAGCAACCGGTTGCGAGCACAAGTTTTCCACTTGACTCAAGTTAGTCAGAAAATAATTCCATCAATTTTTACAAGACAAATCGACTAAAACTCTAATTCATCAGAAAGCACGTGGCCAAATTTTTTTCCATATCGGAACATCCGGTTCTTGAGTTGGAACATCTGGTTCTCACAACCCTCGGAGATTCTAGCCAACTCTCGGAGCTTCTGGAAATGAACGTCCTAGCCTCCGACTTTAAACTTGGAGCTTTTGAAACACATCAAAATTTCTGATCATTAAAACAGAACTTCCGGTTTTTCCAAAGTGCTAAAAACACAGTTGACATCGGATCTTCCGACACATCGGAAGTTCCGACCACAAAACCGGAACATCCTATGTACCACTTCCAACAAGTAAACGTTGAATTCTTGAAACCTAAAATACAACTCCAACAACACACCCTATGGCAAAATATTCATCACTTGAAACCTAGGGAAGCTGAACAACTCCCCTTAGGTTCTATAAGGTTAGGGTTTGGGGGGGTCACCGGAGTCAGGGGTTTAGAGGGAAGGCTTGATCTAGAGGTGGCGGCGGTTGGAAACAATGAGCTGGAGGCAGTGGCGAGATGAAGGTGAGGCTGGATTGGGGAGACGCTGGCAGTGGTGAGAGAAAGAGGAAGTAGGACAAATTGTTGGATTTAGATCCAACGATCATCGATAATCGGCTACGACGCTGCGCAAAATCAATTGACTACATTCTAGGCGGACCCATAACATAGCATAGATTGCCACGTGTGTCATATTGGGCCCCTTTTACAATAATAATACAAAACACTAGGTCTAGGAAATTAGTATCGTAGTTTTCCCCAGGCTTCGTTACACTCCGTTTCCTCTAATGGAATCTGCACGTGGGTCTAGAGGTCAGAGTAATGTGTGAAATAAGCCTCACATGTCATATGCCATGTCATTGTGCTTAGGAGTAGATGTCTGCCTCCTCCAACCTACGTGACCTCCTCAGGCTCCCTACTAACGAGGGGAATAGTGACCACATGCAGCTTGCCACGGTAGGTAGGCGTTGCACCCTTCTCGACTCATCCATGATGCCGATGGTAATGGCACATCCCCATCCCTTCTGGCCACACCTTTTGGCGCACCGATGTTGGATGTGGTCATTATCCACTCTGCAATGACACTGGGGAATTTCAATGAGCAACACAGCTACTGCTT
Source organism: Stipa capillata (assembly GCA_019208055.1). NCBI lineage: Eukaryota > Viridiplantae > Streptophyta > Magnoliopsida > Poales > Poaceae > Stipa > Stipa capillata. The sequence goes on from JAGXJF010003314.1 coordinate 242,831, forward strand.
AAGGAGGATGGGAGGGGTACATCAGCATCTGCTCCCACATGTTCGCAGCCTCTCACTCTAGCTTTGGTGATGCTAAGAATCATTGTGTCCTCTTCTCTGCTCTCACCCACTACGCTCTTTGACTACGATGCTGATCAACTCACCCTAACTCACACTAACTGTTGGGATCTACATGTAGGTTCCATAAGAGACAACCAAATGTAATACAGCTTAGTGCATGGTGTAATATCATTTGCTCGGATGAAAATCATCTACCCCGCTAAAGCGCTAAGTGATTTGACAATTAATGAGAAAAATTATGGATTAATGGTTTACTTAAGTTGGCTTAGAGGTTACTCTCGACCAGTGAAGCATAGAAGATCTTTTATGCCTTCTTGTGATAAAATCTATTGATTCAAGAGATGCATTTTGACAAGTCCAAGTCATTAGTGAAGGGGCAAACACCTTTGAGGTGAGAAAACAAGAAATATCAAGAAAAGTTTCCTCAAAATTAGAAGGAAAATAAACAAACCGAAAAGTTTGTTGGTAGGACATGCTATAATTGTCAGAAAATGGAGATATGACCAACTTATGTCCTAAAGGCATCTTTCCAAACACCTCAAATGTCAATGATCATTGTTCCCTTAGGAAAGATAAGAATGGTAATGTGTTTGCTTAGGCCATTGGTTTATAATGTGGCTTAAAAGTGAAATGTTGTTTGGGTACCGAAAACTATTGTGACTAACTTCTTAGGATCCAACTTAGTCCAAGACCATAAATCTCCAGGTTGACCAAGAAGGTGTTTTCACCAAGAGCTAAAGGAATGGTAGGTCATGTGGATTAATGCTTCATCTTAAATCATGTCAGTGTGTGACATGCTCCACTATAATTTTTTTCTGAAAAATCTCCATTATACTTCTCTGGTGTAACTACTCCCAACTTGTTTATTGCATACTACTTACAATCTTCTACATTAACAGTTCCATGCGTCGAGCGAAAGTGATCCTTCATCAAACATCTCTATAACTGCACATATATGTGTGGGGACCCAGAATCTATAACATGGAACTTTAAGTTCCATGTTAAGTCGAAGCTTCAACCCCGACCTCAACTCTTGAGCACAAATTCCAAGAGGAGTGGAGTGATATGGCTTCGAATAGCCCGAGATTTCAACCCCGAACTCGCTCCGGCAAATTAATGCACAGATTAAGTAGGCTGATATGGTCTCCTCACCCTTTTCTCGCTGAGCCGGAACTTCAATCCCAAACTTGTCCCAGCAAATCAATGCTCGACTGAAGTAGGATAATATAGTCCCCCAAACTCTCAGTGAGAGGGTCACTTCATAGAGATGATCACACCTAACAATTCTATACCATAGACTCTGAAACCCTACCTGCACACATGGTCAGATGACCAAGTACGAACACAGCGGAAACATCTTAGCAACTTAGACAGTTGCAAAGTTAACAGCCGAAGACGATTCTTCTCACAGAGAGTTAACTGAGTGGACATTTCAACCATAATAACAGCAAAATGAGTACAAACATTGTACTCCGCAAGACTTACAGAAAATTTATAATAGATGCACAAGGTATTAAAGAAGGATATTTGTGGAATAATTTGCATAAAGCCAATTTCTTCTTTTTATTACTTTAAGTAGATGTAAATCGACTACTAGAGCAGTTCATAAAAAGATAAGTGAGCGTGCTTCCAAAACTAGTACAGAGCTTCCGTCCATCCTCAGCTTAACACCACCTGACTCTTCCTCGACCACCCAGGAGGAAGTAGTCACTAGCTCCTCTAAAGAAAAGTTGGCAAATTTTAAAGTAATGTTGAAGTCGTCTAATTCGATGTGGATTCTCACCAAGCTTTTTAGGTTAGGTTGGGAGTGGTTGTCATGTCTTTTTAGGTTACAAGGTAGCTCGATGCAGTGAGGATAGGGCAATAACTACTTATCAGAAAAGTAGACGTTGAACGCATGCGATATAAAGTGTGAACACAAATAATAACTTGATAAATAATAGGCATATTCAACATGTTAAAGGGAGGGGCTGCTTGCCTTGCTGGGCATGATCTGAGATTGTCGCAAATGGTTGCCCGCAACTCACATCAACTTCGGTGTGTACTCGGAAGTAGCAGAAATATCGGAAAAGCAAGATAATAATTAATGGTTGAACACTAGCATGACAATGATATGAAATGCATGTTATGACATGGTATGCTTAAAGTAAGAGCTAATGTAACATGAGTCAATTTAATCAGAGTTTCGATGCTTATGCATCGTATTCCGGAAGATTTCCGATGAGAGGAAAATAACAGGATTAATTGGCTTAGTGTGCTCATTTTATCGGAAAAGCAAACAAATATGAAAATGACATAATTGAACATGATTCATTTTATGAACACGTGGGTATATTATTCATGCTTTCAGTTTTAGTAAGAATGAATCACGACATTTTCAATCTTTAATGTCTTTTCGAAAGTTTTTAAGTAACTCTAGAAATGCAATGTCAATTTAAAGAAATAGGAAAATATTTCTAAATTGTGGATGTATTAACAATTTATAGTCAATGGCAGTCAGGGTTAGGGTTGACTTAACCATTTTCAATCGGTTAAATCGGCTACTAGACCCAGCTTGTCTCTGACCCCACATTTCCTAGGTCACCGCCGCCCCAATCGCCGCCGGTGAGCGCCCCTTGGCGCTCCCCTTGGCTGCCTCTCTCCTTCTCTCCCACACGCTGCCACCCTGGTGCACCGCCCCCGCCTCGGATCCAGACCCGATGTCATTGCTCCTGACTCCGGTGAGGGTACCCCGAGCTCCCCTCCTCCAACCGCCTCGGCTCAGCCCTGCTTGGTGCCTTCCCCCACCTCGGTGACACGGTGGCGATGGCCTCGGTCGTGCCCCCGTCTGACTCCTCATTGCCTCTCTCGATTGGTTCATCTTCAACCGCAGCCCTCGTCACCCCCAGGCCCACGGGTTGGTCCCCCTCGCCACTAGGGTCCATGCTGCCTCAGCTTTGCTCCTGGTCGGTCGCCGCCCTCGCTTGCCGCCCGGGACGGCGGCTTCGGCGTCGTGGCTCTGGCAGTGCCAGGGCTCCACCTGGCTTGTCTCCTGTTGGTGGCAGGTGGGGGATGTGCCTGTACTGTCGGCCTCCTCGTCCGGTAAGCACTGTTGTCCCTCTTTTCTCCTAATTCCCTTCTGAATCCCACTCGGTTAGGACGTGTTGGTCTTGTTGATTGATGGTCACCAATAAGGCTCAAATTGATGCTTAGTTTGCTTGTTCCGGTGTACATATGCCTACAAAATCCTAATTATGCAGCATTTCCTAAGTGACCTAGTAAGTCTAATGCTTGTGGCATGTTAATTTGGTAAAGACCGATGCCTATTTGATACTTAATAACAAGAACAGATGCTGCCTTGATCTTGGGTTGTTAAGGAGGATGCCTTTGTATTTGAAATGCTTTGCATGCTTTAATCCTTTTGTTGATGGCTGATACATGTGCATATGTATGCATTTAGGGTATTTAAAATTGATAAAGAACATATACTATTTAACTTGGTCTTAATCGTTCTCTGCTTTCTACATATGCATGTATCTATTATCAGCTATTTAACTGAAGGAACAGATGTTTCATTTGATTTTTGCTTAATCTGAGATAGAACAGATGGTGCATTTGATTGCATACATATATACATGTCAATTGATTAAATTGGAAGAACATATATTGCTTGATGTAATTATCCTTCTTTCGGTGATGATTAAATTTGAGAAAGGGGATAGAGGAGGGTAAACATATGATAAGAATAGATGCTAGGGATGCCCCAAAACCCGGTGATGATATTTTAATCTAAGGGTCCGATTTATTCAAGAAAGCTCTCAGGTTTGATCACTATGATCTCAGATGAGTTATTACCTTGCAGTAGTATGGACATGGGCAGGCTTGGTCCCTTAAGTCCCCGGTCTCATTGCCCTTGACTTGCTAATGGTTAGTTTCCCTTATATCCTCAGCTGATCCTCCTCCTGATTTCCTTTCCCCTGCTGCTCCTGGTGGTCTTAGCTTCCCTTCTCTCGGCCTCCTGGAGTTCGGTTACAATGCTCTGGTTTCTTGGTTTAGTTCTTGGAAATGGTGGTCTCAATGGTGGCATTTGTGTTTATGTGGCTGCTATTGCTACTATTCTAGTTCCTGGAAGAGGCTTATAATGCCCTATTGCCTTCGGCGGCAAGAAAGCCACCTCCTGCTTGGGTTTTTGGTTGAGCTGATCCTGTGCTAGTGTTGGTTATTGGATAACCATAGCCGTCATTTTGAGTGAGCTTGGTTGATTCTCATGCTAAGGCATGGATTGGACACGGATTGTAGGCTGTGAGACAACTCGCCCAATGGATTGATGCTTTATTTAAAAACAAATCTATTTGCTTTCTAAAATTCTTTTCCAAAGATAGATTTAATTGGAGGCATTGTAGATAAGTAGAATAGGGAAAAGAAAAGATATTTTGTTACCCTCACCTCTCTTCTCTAGCATATAGCTATATTTAGTCCAACAAGGTCTTATTTATGTGGCCTTTGGACATTTTTGAAAACAAAATGTTTTATTAACTTATTTTAAAAACTAAAACTATTTAGGTTCCAATTTGGTATTATTTTACCCCTGCGATTAATTTCGTGGGTTTAGGCGGAACTGTGCCGGTGGGACCACCTCTATTTCAAAATAAAAGGTTTTCAAAAAACATGTTGCTTCCTACAGCAATTGGCACAACTCAACAATCTCAGACGAATATGTCTGAAGGTCCGATGGGTGCCAACATTTCAAGGTCGCCTCCCCCACCACTAATGTTTGGTCGAGAATCGAAGATTACGGTTAGATCTTGTATAGGTAGAAATGCAATGATGTAATCTTCTTTCTTCATTTTTGTACATCGGACAATTGTAATTGTACTCTATTGTTTCTCCTTTTCACATCTTGTAATCAAACATTGTATACTTGTAAATGTATTCTTCAATGGAATGGAGTTTAAATCTTCAATTGTTTATACGCGTTTGTATAATTCTCTACAATTTATGACATGTATGAAATGAGATGAGTGGAGCACTAATCTGACTAGCACTAGATACAACACGATACAATAGAACTGACAAACTCAGCAACACGAGTTGTGTCTACATCTATCTCATGTCACTTCCGACTAGGCTTTAGCGGTTAGGGTTCTCGCGATGATGACATGTTGCAACCACGAGCAAAAAGTTTTAAAAACTTACTCAAATTTGTTAACTCAAATACTAATCAGAGTTAGAAAAACCAGGATGTCACAATATGGAATCAATGACCTAATCCATTATCTATCTTTGAGAAGTATCCGATTAACTGAGAACAAGTTTGTCAGAATCATCTCTCTCCACCGCTATTGGGTATGCACTCTTCACTTGCTTCAAACTTGGACCATCTTTTATTATATGACCATTGTCGTAATGGAAACAACATTGAAGGATCAAGGCTATCGACTAGAGGGGGGTGAATAGGCGATTACCAAAAACTATGATGAAATCAAAATCCTATGCATACTAGTAAGCAAGATGTGCAGGAAAAACAAGTAGGAAGGGAAAAAGTCGCATACACAAGGGAGTCAAGGATTTGTTATCGAAGTTTGAGCTTTTGGTGAGGCTGTAAGTCCCCGTTGAGGAAGCTTAATCTAATGATTGAAACCGGCACCGAAGTGTGCTGTTTCATCATGAGGCTTGCTGATGCGAAGCCTCCCTTCACCTGTGGCAGCTCTTCACTTTGTGGTAGGCGAGCTCCAAACCTTCATAAACTTGATGAGATGCTTCATAGTTCTTCTTGAAGGCTCCCAACGACTCCTAGTTGTCAAGAAGATGCCAATCTCCAAGAGTAACAAACTTTTATTGACAACTTGGAGATGAACTCTAGCTTGATGATCAACTAGGGCTCAACCTTTCTCTCTCAAAGATTTCCTCACAAGGGTTAGATATTTGTCTTGAGGAATTAGGGCTTGAGGCTTAGGAGAGTAGGGAATAGATATGATTCAAGGAGTTATTAGTGCAAAGAGGTTTGGGGGTATATATAGCCAACCCCTCAACAACTAGTCGTTATGCAAAAGGCAAAAAGTTAGACCTTTCAACTTTGAACCCAGAGGTTCCAACATTTTGAAACCAACGGCTATATCGTTGTCCAGGAACAGATCTCAGAACATTCAGAAAAGAACCCAAATGTTTTGACTTTCAGAGCATAGCAAAAATAAGCATATGTTGGAGGTTCCGACATGGAACTCATACCTTTCGAGATAAAGGGTTACTTGATAAGACACTATCCAGAAAGGAGATCCGGAGGCTCCGATTTGAAACTCAAAACTTTTGAGATTTCAAACGACTCAGAGAAATTTTCCAGAATAGAAACTTGGATGTTCTGAAAACAATCTCTGACACTCCGAGATTTCAAAGAGAAATCCAACACAAAGACTTGGAGCATCAGAGAAACTTCTGGTTTCTTCGACTTTTGAACACATAGGAATTGGGTGGTTACAGAACAAAAACTCGAAGGGTCCAGAAACAAACTTGGATATTCCGAGATTTCAAAGGAAAGACCATAGCAGAGATTCGTAACATCCGGACAACTTACGATTGCTTCGATATTTGAGCACACGGGACTTAAGAATTCTAGAACCTAATCTCAGAGATTCGGGGAAAATCTCGGATCTTCCGACTTTTAGAAATCTAGATAGAAAGGGCAACTCGGAGGCTTCGAGTTCCCAGATTCCACACACACAACTAGATCTTGGATGCTCCGAGATTGATCTCAGAGGTTCCAATTTTTCTAAAAAATTGTGTAGAAGGGTTTCAAAGGCCTCTTTAGATTTAGAAATTTATTCCTATTTGAGCATTTAGCAAGGAACTCTCACCAGCTTCTTAATCTCAGTCCCTTGAATAGTACAGGTTGTCCTAAACTTAATGTGACTCAATAAATCACCAAAGGAGCTCGAGAAAAGTCCTTAAAATCTAATTTCTTCAAGGCTTCCTTCCATTGGAACTTTTTATGGATCACCAAAGCTGGCTAAAGCACTCCTTCATGAAACTAATAACCTGATCATACTTGATGCACACATTAGTTTCTTAATCCTTTTGTGATTAATCACCAAAACTCATTTAGGGGATCTAAATGCACTTTCAAACACAAAAAAGTGTCAATCACTCGATGGCTATGTCACAACAGTTATGGGTCGTGTGTGACGGCCTTATTAGAATGTTGTTGTACACTCGACAATATAATACACGTCGATGTTTTTTGAATAGGTTCGGCCACGTCATGGAGCATGGCCTAATCCTATGTTGAGAGAGGTGCTGTGCGGGACTCGACTAGCGACTTGGGCCGTCGTGGAGTTCCCAAGGCCGCCCTTAGAGCTCCCCATTTTGGGACTTGGAGCTTGACGATGATATGGCACCCGGGTATCATCAAGGAGGACAATACCGGCCCTATGGACATAGGGTGGGCTGGGCCGACTACTCGGAGTCTGACTTCTACACGGGGGCGCCTTATCAACTTGGAGTACAAGACAGGGATAAACACAAATCCGACAATCCCGGATTTTATTGTAACTAATTAGGTAACCAATCTGTAAACCGATCCGGACCCTTGTAATCCTACCCCAGTCGCCTATATAAGGCCTGGTAGGGATCCTCTGATCGGTATGCTTTTTAGTATCTTCTCATGTACATAGCCCTAGCAACCTTGAGATCTGTTCTCGAGGGCTTGCGGCACTCGGGATCCAAGCAATACCAACCACTAAACACAGGACATAGGGTATTACCTCTGTTCAAGGGCCTGAACCTGTCTAAACATTGTCTCCCGCGTGCACCCATCTAGATCTACTATGCATGCGCCACCCCATATTCATTATTGCCGGATCAGTAAATCAACAGTTGGCACGCTAGGTAGGGGAGCACGCATAGATTCATCTGCTAGATTCAGATGGGTTTCCTCATCAGCAACGGCAGTTTCGTTCTGGGCACCATCATGTGATTTGCTTCCACGAACGCTGTCCCTGATCCAGGCCACCTTTTCTAATTTGGAAAGTTGGACTTCATCGCCGATCAGATCGGCAAGCTTCATCTCTGTGACTCGGCGTCTCGCCGACCGTTGGAAGCATCATCGACGTCTTCACTCGGACTCGTTGTCGAGTCCGCTCCTTCGGCTCCTCTCCCTAAAGACGAGGGTACGCCGGAGTCGGATCTACCGCTCGAACGTAGATTCCCACTCATCAAGCGGGGGTCCCAATTGGTTGGGGCAATCGACTCTCTCCTACCCGTCCTCGAGTATGACTCGGACGACTTTGAGAGCTCGGGAAGCCACCACCCTTCTCGGAAAGTCTTCATGACGAACCTGGGCACATTGCCTAACAACAACGACCAGTCTATTCCTATCGAAGATCAGACTCCTGAGCAGCTGATAGCCACTCGGCTTCGTCTCCGTGCACAAGAGGCGGAACTAACCGAGCAGCAAGCCGCGTTGGCCCACCGGCGTGAAGGAAAAGAACGTTATGATGACATGCGGGGTCGTGGGCGCCAGGTTCACGATGTGCTCCGCATGCGTGAAAGGGAAGGCGTCCCAATCTTCCCGCTTCCCAGTCACAACATCGTCGCGGCCTCGGTGGTGGCACGTGCCATTCACATTCCTGAGGGCACCCCAGGTCACGATGAACTTCGGCGGCTCTAGATCCTGGTAGAAGAAGCAGCCCTCCAGCAAGCCGAGATCTCTGAGAAACGCGCGGGTTCATTGGCGAGTGCTAGGAGTCGGCGAGCTTCCCCTCCGGGAAACCCACAAGCCGCGGCGCGTCATCGCGCCGACCCTGAGTATCGTCACCCTGCCGGGTTGGTTCATAACCAACTCGAACCAAATCGTGACGCGCGGGGGACTATTCTCGCAAGAGTCCGCGCCCGACAAGGCGGGGACAGAGATGTTCGCCCTGCCGGATCGGTGCGCGATCAACTCGGGATGGACCGCGACATGAGGGACATCCTTAATGATAAACGCGACGCCAGCCGAGATGTAGGGAGGGACAATCGTAGCAGTCGTTACGATGACAATAACGACTGCAGCGCCACAAGCCGACGCAGCTCTCCAGCTCCTTCTGGCATGGCCTATGTAGGCTCAAAAGCATTCGGATCTCGCATCCGCAATGCCGTCTTCCCATCATGATTCTGGGTTACCGGAATCAACAAGTATACGGGAGATGGCTGGCCGACTACCACACAGCATGCAGGACCAGTGGTGGCGATGATTACGTTGTGATCCACTACCTGCCTTTGTTTCTAGCCGACTCAGCTCGAGCCTGGCTTACCAGCTTGCCTCAAGGTTGCATCCAGTCATGGGCCGACCTTGAGACCCTCTTCATCAACAACTTCCAGGGTACTTACAACAGACCCAGGAATGCGTGGGATCTCTACAGTTGTACCCAAGAGGAGGGTGAAACTCTCAGAGAGTACATTCAATGCTTCTCCAAGAAGAAGAACTCTCTGCCCGAGGTCCGAGAAGGAGACGTCATCACCGCTTTCTCCAAAGGTGTTCGTAGCACCGAACTCATCCACAAAATCGCGTGTAAGAATCCTCAAACTACGTGCGAGCTCTTTGACATCGCCAATAACTTCGCTACTGGCGAAGAAGCCATCCGCAGCGCAAGCAAGGGCGACAAGGGAAAGGGCAAAACTGTCGAGTCCCCCAGGGGGAAGGACCATCCCGAGTCGTCTCGGAAGAAGCACAAACAGCGCAAGGGTGAAGATTTCGTTGCTGCGGCCGAGCGCGCCCCGCAATGGCGTCCTCAGCGCGGCAACGTGACTTTTGAGGAAATGATGAGTCAGCCATGTCACTTTCATGGGCCGAAGTCAAACCACGTCACGTGCAACTGCAATCTTCTGAAGAACTTGAACAAGCCTTCCGCCCGCAATCAAGACAAGAAGGATTTTCCTCTGGATGAAGGTGACGAGTTCCCGAAGGAAACCGCTTGCTTGATGATCTTCGGTGGCCCCGACGGCTATGAATCCAAACGCCGCCAGAAGATCACAAGCCGAGAGGTTAACGCAGTCGAGCCTGCCGTACCTTAATATCTTCAATGGTCCGAGTCCATAATCTCTTTTGGCTGCTCGGACCACCCCGACTACATACCCCATCCGGGCAGGTTCCCCTTGGTGGTGGACCCAATTGTCAGCGGCGTCTGCCTCACGAAGGTCCTCATGGATGGGGAGAGTGGTCTGAACATCCTCTACATCAAAACAGTTGACGACATGAAGATTCCACACTCGGACATCAAGCCCACTGGGGCACCCTTTCATGGGGTCGTTCCCGGCAAGATGGCAAGTCCACTCGGGCAAATCAGCCTACCCGTCACTTTCGGTACCCCCGAAAACTTCTAGACCGAGTCCCTCACCTTCGAGGTCGTCGATTTCTCGGGCTCATATCATGCTATTTTGGGACGCCCCTGCTACGCCAAGTTCATGGCCATCCCAAGCTATGTCTACCTGAAGCTTAAGATGTCAAGTCCCAACGGGATTATAACGGTGTAGAGCAGTTTTCAGCACGCCTATGCGTGCGACCTAGAAAATTGCAATCTCGTTGCGGCCCAAGTCGCTGCAGCCGAGCTTGACAACCTCAAGTCGGCCGTGGTCGAGGAGGCACCCCCGACAAAGAAAGCTTCAGCATCGACGTCATTCCAGTCAGCGCGGGACACCAAGGCGATCCAGCTCGATCCGGAAGACTCCTCCAAGACAACACAGATCGGGACTGCACTCAGTGACAAATGGGGAAGCGCGCTCGTCAGCTTCCTCTGCGACAACCGGGACGTCTTCGTGTGGACATCCTCCGACATGCTCGGAGTTCCACGGGAGGCTGCCGAGCACTCTTTGAACGTTCGGTCGGACGCCAACCGGTCAAACAGCGCTTACGCTGCTTTGCTGAGGATACATGTGTAGCAATAGGAGAAGAGATAGCCAAGCTCTTATCAGCTGGCTTTATAAAAGAAGTGTATCATCCCGACTGGTTAGCGAACCCAGTTCTCGTTCACAAGAAGAATGGAAAGTGGAGGATGTGCGTTGATTACACTAGCCTTAACAAGGCATGTCCCAAAGATCCTTTCACGTTGCCTCGCATCGACGAAGTGATTGACTCTATGGCCGGCTGCAAAATTTTATGCTTCCTCGATAACTACTTGGGCTACCATCAAATCAAGATGAAAGAGGAGGACCAAATCAAGACCTCGTTCATCATGCCGTTCGGGGCCTTCTGCTACGTCTCCATACCGTTCGGCTTAAAAAATGCCGGTGCTATGTACCAACGGTGCATACAGTGCTGCCTCCAGGGGCAGATCGGCAAGAACGTGCAGGCCTATGTTGATGACGTGGTGGTTAAATCAGAAAAGAAAGAGGATCTCCTGACCGACCTGGCAGAAACCTTTGCCAGCCTCAGGAGATTCAGTATGAAACTTAACTCGGAGAAATGCGTCTTTGGGGTCCCTTCGGGAAAGCTACTCGGATTCATTATTTCCGAACGAGGAATCGAGGCTAACCTGGAGAAAATCGACGCCATCGTCAAAATTGGGCCGCCAAAAAGCCTCAAAGACGTCTAGAGACTCACCGAGTGCGTGGCAGCTCTTAGCCGGTTCATCTCTCGACTCGGTGAAAGGGCCTTGCCCCTCTACAAGCTCATGAAGAAGTCTGACAACTTCACCTAGACCCCTGAGGCTCAAGACGCCCTTGACGGTTTGAAAAAACTGCTGACCACGGCCCCGGTGTTGGCCCCGCCAATGCCTAATGAGCCGCTGATACTTTACATCGTAGCAACTACTCAAGTGGTCAGTACGGTTGAAAGGTCATCTAGGCCCTAATATGGTTTTGATGGTTAATGGCAACCTAAACTGGAATCTAATGTTTACATTTAGTGTAAGCAGAATCTACAGGTTCCATAAAGAAAGGTTATCCAGAGAAGGATGGCCACCAAAAAGGGTACAAGGTGATTTCAAGGACAAAGAGATGGCTGTGCTAGGTAGCTGTGCCACAGCTGAGAAGAAGCCGGTGCTGTGCAGGGAGCTGCAAGCAAGGTGATGGTGGCTTGATGCGTCAAGGGCCGTGACTTCAGCTGGTGGCAGGTAAAGCCTAGATTTGCTAGTTTCTTTGAGTCCATAGGAATCACCCGTACTATCAAGAGGGATGAAACAGTAGCAGTTGTCTAAGGGAACCTTGCTCATTGCTCAGAGTGTTGGTCAAGGGGATTGGTGCTTTGAGGCCAATTGCCCTGTGTCAATAGCTTTGCATAAAAGTATGTAGCTGTGTGAAAACCCTAGAGCTTTAGGCACCTGTGTGACACAGCTGTGTCACAGGTGGTCTTTCGCTCTATGACTCAGGTACATCTCTGTACCAAGGGAGAGCTTGTAAATGCTAAGGTACCTGCACTGCGATAGGCGGTCTGATGAGTCAGAAGTCTGTCGGAGGTTCTCTCCTTATAGGTATTAGAGTTTGAAGTATGCTGAGGGCATGTCATGTGCCAGGACTAGGCTGAGTAGTGCGGCTATCAGCTAAGGGTTTACCTGTGTGCGCCGCCGGTGACACAGGTGTCGGTCTGCTTGAGCCGGGTACAGTTGGGCGTAGGGTGTAGCTGTGTCACCGGTGGTTGACACCGGTGGCTCACTTAATCCTACGTGGCAACAGGGTAACGGTCAGGTGCCTGTGGACCCTATATATAGGGGACCAGGGGAGGACTCTATCCTCAACCTTGCTTAAATCAGTGATTCGCATACGACCGTTGCAAAGCCTCCAACCACTCCACAAGAGCCGAGAGCCTAAGGGTTAGTTCGAGTGGGTTTGTGAGCTAGAGCACGAGCAAAGGTTCCTCCAAGAGATTGCTGCTGCATCATCTGTTACTCTTGGAGTTTGTCTACTCCTAGACGGGTGTAGGAGTTGCTGGTATCACCCAAGCTTGTGTGGGCTGAACCAGTAGTTTGTGAAGGTGTTCTGAGGTCTACCTGCTGCAAGGCAAAAGGATCTCCACAAGCAAAAGGAAGAGTCCTGAAGGATCAGATACTCGGAGAAGAAGCACGATTCAGTGCTGGCCAGCTCTTAGGAGTGGTCTCTCCAACGGTGACGTACCTTCTCTGCAAAGAGTTGGGAAACTTTGGTGAAAAACCCCTGAGTCTCCTTTACCTTCTTGTATTGCATGCATATCTGCTTATACTTGCTTGCTTGTGTCTCTTAGACTTGATCTGCTAAGTTTGCCTTTTCACATGTGCTAGATTTCCTTTATACCTGTGTGTGATCACCTGTTACTCAGTTGCTTCATTCACTTGTATTCACCTGTGCCAGCACCTGTGTAACAAGTAGTCTAAGTAGAGCACCTGTGTTAGGTTAACTCTTCGCATGTGCCTTTTACCTGTGTGACAGCTGTGTGTTAATTCACACATAGTCTCCACCTGTGTCACTCGCCTGTGTCACAGCTATCCACTATTAACTTGTGAAGTTAATCTGACAACTCAAACAAAAGATTAAAAGAGGGAAATTTTATAAGCCAACTATTCACCCTCCCCTCTAGTCGGCATCTCGGTCCTTTCACCCCTGAGCCGCTGTTAAAAGTATGGAAAAGAAAGTCCATTTTTTGGGGCTTGCCTTACTGGCCAATCCTCGATACGCCTCATTGTCTTGATGTCATGCATATCACGAAGAATGTCTGTGAGAGTTTGCTTGGTACCCTGTTCGACATGCCGAAAAAGAGAAAAGATGGGCCAAAGGCAAGGCAAGACTTGAAAGACCTCAATATAAGGGATGAGCTGCACGCTGGAGACAGTTACGCGCAAGAATGTTTCAAAATTTGATGATTCATGTCCCCCCGT
>JAGXJF010003315.1:0-91473 GCA_019208055.1 Stipa capillata
TATTAGCAATACCGTAGTGTAGAGCTTTGTGATGATATCCGAGTTGTTAATCCAGGCTGCCCTTGCACAATGCGTGAATGATATGAAGTGTATGGGTATGCCGTGAAGGATCGAGGCCGTACCACTTTCTACTAAGCCGAGCAGGTGTTCGTTGAGTGACCCGCTGGCTGAGATGCAGTGCCGGCCAGGCAGGGTGTGGGCGTTCTACCGGGCTTTCGAGTGACCCACTAGCCTTCGAGCTAGGTTAGGGTGTGGGTAGAATCGCCGGGCTCCTCCGACCTTGCTTGTCGTGGTAGGATTCGGGAACGACTCTGACTCTTCACCGGATTACGGAATCGTATGTGGCTTTGGGAAGATTGGTCGCTTCCGGCCGGCTCGCACGTGGCGGGTGTCGGATCGCTCTACCTTGGTGCGTACGGCGCAGGTACCGTGCCACCGGGCTGACGAGTCCTTCGGTCCTTGGCGACTTCGCGTTCCCCTAATCATATGCAATTCCTGGTCCGTGACAAGGGACCCCCTCGTTCGGCGAAGCGCCCGAGGTGAGTTTCCTTCATGGTTCTTTTCTTCTCGTTGTCGTTGAGTGTTGACCTTCATGTTTTCCGATTAGGGTGACTATCCTTGCAGCTGGAACCCCGGTGGAGACCGTCGTCGAGGAGCAACCCCCAGCCCCGAGTTCGGTGTCGGCTCCGGCCCGACGAGTTGAGCCCCCAGCGTCGGAGCCCTTGGCACTGGAAGGGATTGACCTGACCTCCTTGCTGCAGGTAAGCCGAAGAGTTAGTAATAAAAACACAAAGTGACCAATACTAACCTTAATGTTTCTTAGCTCGCCATCTCTCGGATCCCTCCACTCGAGAAGGCTCAGGCCGAGCTGGAGGTGAGTCGAGCGGCGAATGAGGTGCTAACGAAGCGCCTCGAGGAGGCGGGGAGCTGGCAGGTGGAGAAGGAGGAGCTGACAAGGCGCCTCCAAGACGCCGAGAAGAAGCGGGAGCTGGTCAAGGCTAAGCTCCGTACTTCGAGGGCCCTCCTGTCGGAAGCGGAGTCTTCCCTGCAAAGGAGTCAAGCCTACGCGGGGAAGCTGGAGGAAGACCTCGAGTGCTCGCTTAGCACACTTGAGCAGGCGCTGGTCGAGGTCGGAGTTGTTGTCTTCCCCAGTCCTACGCGAGCTGCCCGTCTGGTGGAACTCGTGGCTTCGGTCTCCCGGCTGAAGCCCATCGTCGAGAAGCTTCTCGAGGACGAACTCTAGTAGGGCGTGCAGGATGCGCTAGCTTTTGCTCTAGCCCTTCTCCGGTGTAGGCACCCGGACTTGTCTCTGGAGGCTCTTGCGACCGATCTGCCGGCCGGCAAGGAGGAAGAGCTTCTTGATGCTGTTCAGAGTGCCGCGGACGCCTTCGGTGGTAGGGTTCAGGGGCCTAGTCTAGATAAGTAGGATAAGAACTTGTAACAAATAGTGGTTAGTAACTGTGCACTAATCGTGTGTGTTTGTTGGTTCTTTTGAAGTACTTGTCTGCTCTGTGGAATGCTAGTCGGACGCGAGGATTGTCGTAGAATCCCTTGAACTCGTTATCGTCCCCCCCAATTTAGGATTTGTGAGTCGCGCTATTTTACCTTTAACTACGATCGACCAGACCTTAGGTTTAGTCAGATGGAGGGCTCCGTGGCTCCTCGTCATCAGTAAACGGTAAGGGGTCTTCGTACAGCTTTTCCGTGGTCATAGCGGCAACCCGTATTCCTTTGTTGTTAAGGTACTGGATGTGAGTTCGGTAAGTTCTACGATTCGGCCCCGTTGTCGATAGCATTACACACTACCTGTGATGTCTTCTGTTCAAAGTAGTCGAGAGCATGAACAAACATATGGGTTCCGTTGGTCTAGCCATACTTTGTACCTCCCTTTTCTTCCTTTGCTCGAGGTCGGGGAACGTTACTATGAAACCCGGGAGTTTAGTCGACCAGGCCTTATGTCTGGTCAGGTGGGGGGGCACAGTGGCTTCCCCGGTCACCTGCAGACACGTTAAGGGGCTTTCCTCGCATCCCTGACGGTTTGTAGCGCAGAACCCTTTCCCTTTGTGCAAGTTGAAAAAATTAATGCTCGTATGTGTACACCAATTTGCCATGTATTCATCCAGCCCCTGACTGACCTATTCGAAAAGCATCTCGGATAGGCAGTCTAAAAAAAGTAAATATCGAACTAGACAACTTGATATATTAAACTGTGTACTATCTGAAGTGTTCTTTACAGGCTATTGTAAGAAAAAGCGTTCTAGAAAACTTAGAGAAAAAATAAACTAGGCTATCCCCTCTTCCTCCAGCTTGTCGCTAGGTGCCCCGAAGACTCGTGCTCACTTGTCGTGACCTGCTGATGAAACTTTGTTGAGTGCGCGTGCTGGGCGGCGGCGCCCGGAGCGTCTTACCATCGGTTTTGTTCGTAGCTTGATGATCTTGTGGCTGGAGTCGGTGCAACTTGGAATTTACTAGCAAGGAGGCGCCGACCGTGCGGTCTTACCAAAGGTGCTTGCACGAAGGACTCTCTAGGGGACACAACTCATTTGCTACTGACATGAGTGACCTGGATCGGGCGGCTTCTCCTGTGGAACCGTTGTTCTGCTAAGGAGAAGGCCCTGTTTCCCCCGGTTCTGATTTAGTCGTGGAACTTTTTCTCTGACTTGGAGGGGGTACTTTCTGAAGTTGTCGCTCATAGTTGCGGCGGGGGTCTTGTCGATGTGGAGGCGCGTGCCATGGCATCGGTGTCCTGGCTGGGGAGTTGTTGCTGTTCTGCGAGGTCGAGGCTGCGCTTGTCGCAAAGAAGTGCTTCTTGAGGAGAGCTCCTTATTGTGAGAACGCCTTTTGGGCCAGGCATCTTCACGCACTGATAGGCATAATGCGTTGCTGCCATGAACTTGGCCAGAGTCGGGCGCCCCAAGATAGCAATGTATGTTGTCTCGAAATCGACTACGTCGAATAGGATTTTCTCTGTTCGGAAGTTATCAGGAGTTCCAAAAGTCACAGAGAGCGTGACCTGCCCGATCGGCGTGGCCGATGAGCCCGGCACGATGCTGTGGAATGCCTGCATCACCGTTTGGATGGATGACCGTGGTATTTACATTGCGTCAAGGGCTTTGGTGAATAGGATGTTGAGGGAACTCCCTCCATCTATCAGCACTCGTGCCACTCGGCAGTTGTTGATTGTTGGTTCGACCATGATCGGGTATCATCCTGGTCGAGCGCAATTTTCGAGGCAGTCGGTTTGGTCGAATTTGATCTCGACTCCGACCACTTGACCGCCCGGGGTACTTGCGGTATGCTCACAAGGACTTCTCGGGCGATCGCCTTGTACTGCCTCCTTGATTCGTAGGAGGATGAGCCCCCGAATATATGCTCGATCGCTCTGACGTGCCCCTGGAACAGCTCAGGGGAGGAGTCGTCATCATCGGGAGTCGTGTCCCGGCTATTGTTTGCAACCTACGGGTTATCCCCACGGAGCTTCTCTTTTTCTTCCTTAAGGTACTTCTTGAAGATGCGACACTGTCGCAGATCATGCGAGTCGGTCTGGTGAAAATCGCATCAGAGCTTGGGTGGCTTGCCGGAGGAGTTTGCTTGCTTTTCCTTAGGGCATGGTCGCTAGGTACGCTTCTCGGAGAGGTCGGCGAAGACTTCCTCTGTTTTGGCCTTCTTCTCTTTATTCCCTCCGGAGGGCTTCTTCTTGCGTTTCGATTTCTTGGAGTCATCCCTGGTCCGGAGAGAAGAGCTGGTTGTCCTGCCCTGCTGCTGTTTTATGTAGCGCAAGGTTTCCTCTGCACAAGCAGCTTTCTCCGCTAAGTCCATGAGGTGTGCCATGGTCTTAGGAGGATGCATGATCAAGTCGTGTGTGCACATCTCGTTTCTACTGCCCCGAGTAAAGGCGCGGATGACGTCCGAGTTAGTGATCCTAGGTATAGTGTTGCGGACAGCACTAAAGCTCTTGGTAAACTCTCGGAGCGTCTCTTCTGGTCTCTGGACGACTAGGAACAGGTCGTCGACCCGACCAGGAAGTTACTGAGGAGCATGTCACAGAGTTGTCCTCAGGATCGGATCGTTCCCGGGGGTAGATTCGTCAACCAAGTCCTGGCGGCCCCTCTGAGGGCTGCGGGAGGTAGTTGGCCATAACCTTCTCGTTTCCGCCTGCGGCCTCAATAGTCATAGTGTAGATTGCTAGGAATTCTGCAGGGTTGGTAGTGCCATCATATGACTCTAAGGCCCCAGGCTTGAAACGAGACGGCCAGCGCACATGTCGGAGTTCCTGCGATAACGCTTGGCATCCATGGATGGCCTTCCGATAAGGCGCGATTTCGTCGCTGTTCGGGGTCGGCGATCATCCCCGAACGTAGGCGTGATGTCGTTGGTCCCTTTTGGAATTGTTCTTGCTGGCGCCTCTGGCTCCGGCGCTCGTTGATCTTATTGCACAAATCAACGTGGGGTTCCTCTTGACGAGACCGGTTCCTGAGGTGACATCATTCCCCGTGTGATTCCTCCAGTGGGCGAGGGGTGCTTCTCTTATTGGAGCTATGTGCCACCGACCGTGCTCGAGAAGATTCGGCTTGAGCTTGGGCTTGTTGCAATTCAGCCCCCAGCTGTTGTAGCCATTGCACTCCTTCGGGCGTTGATAATCCTGCCGCCGGTGGCCTTGATAGTAGGTTACGTGCCTCAGCGAGCTTTCGAGTAGTTCGAGACATGTAATCCATCGTCTCCGGAGGTGATCTTTCCGCACCCGTAGGCCGATTCCCGTCCCTCGAGGGAGTGGCCATCGGGTTGCGACGTCGAGAACCTCCATCCTGGTCTCATCTCTCGGGCTCATCACGATCGTCCTGGATCGCGAGAACCACTCGAGGATTTAGACTGGGTGGGGTATCGCTCCACTCCATCGCGTCGTCCTTCTCGGGCATGATGTGAGTGGGATCTTGATCGTTTGGACGATCAGAGATTGCAGGTGATAGCCCAGACATTGGGCTAATCGCTCCTGCCTGGGGAATATCGGTAAGAACCAATTTTCCCTTGAAGGCCCTAGCGCACTCGATTCTAAAGCGATCTGCTTCACCGTCCGAGCTGTCGCCGGGACCGTATTCTCCGAAGTCTACGTGATCCGTTACCGAGTATGGATCTGTCGGGCCAAAGTTGTCGTAGAAGCCCTGGTCTGAGTACCGGGCACGGTGCGTGACAGTGATCGTATTCCCTGTCGAAGTTGCTTCCTCCTCCTTGGGTTGCGCCGAGAAGGGCCGTGCGATTGATGACGTGAGCTGATCGCGAGAAGTTGCATGTCTTGCCGACTTTGATTCTTCCTAGACGGCTTGAACCGGAGAGGTCCCCACGGTCGGCGCTATCTGTCGATGATCGGTGAACCGCCAATCTTACGGTATTCGTGGAATGTGTATGTATGAGGGGTAGGGACCGCTAGGGCACAAGGCCAGAGATATAATGGCAAGGAAAACGCCCTTTTTATACAGGTTCGGCATCCCTCAGGATAACAACCCTACGTCCTGTTCGTATATATTGATTGGAGAATGTCTTACAAAGGGGGTCTGAAGGTTAGCGGCTACCCTAAGCCTAATCGAAGACTAACAAGCTAGGGCTTCTGGATCTCCTCCGAGTTGTCTCCATCTGTGGTCTAATTGGCTCTCTCTCCTCCCTATAGGATTGCTGATCCTTTTATAGGGGGTTCATCTAGTCATACCGTACATGGACTTACGTCCGAGTAGGACTCTGACTTCTTTAAACATCAGGATGGACTTCCTAGTTTAAGGGATATCTTCCCTCCTTACGAGGGGCTACCTTATCCTCCTGGAATCCTTACCGGATACGTGGTATATCCCGGTGATCCAGGGAACTGCGTACAGG
The DNA here is from genome assembly GCA_019208055.1 of Stipa capillata. Classification (NCBI taxonomy): domain Eukaryota; kingdom Viridiplantae; phylum Streptophyta; class Magnoliopsida; order Poales; family Poaceae; genus Stipa; species Stipa capillata. The sequence continues at coordinate 5,866 of JAGXJF010003315.1, forward strand.
TACTTCCTAATATACGGGATGCCATACTGTATGTGAGGATCCGGAATTAACTTCCAGACCCTCCTTGTGTATCTCCTCATCAGTCCAGGATCAAGCTGATGAACACAGGTGAATTGATATCACTGCACACATCACGAAACATTTTAGAAACATAAATAATTGAGTTATAACAGCGATATGACTAAATAAAGTAATTAGGACTTATGTCCCTTACCATTTAGAAAACACAGCGGAAAATAAAGCATAGATGTCTCCATCTCAACCACAGGCAGTCGACGGAGGCCACGTGACCTAAACCTCAGCATTGACGTAGAAGACCTCATCGCTTCACCACCATCTTCGAAGTTACCTGAACACGTCCAACAAACAACATGCATGATGAGTACTTTACGTACTCAGCAAGCCACCTGGCGGCAGATGGTCCTATTAAACTACATGCAAGGCTTCAACGGAAGGCTGTATGGTTCATTTGTAGAAAAGCAGTTTTAGTTGAAGTATTACGGTAGATTCAAAGGCATCATTTTGATAAAAACCAATTTTTATTATCAGGGGTGTTTTTCAACAGGTGTGGTCCACGACCAACATATTCGAGCAAGGACTCCTGCCTTAGCTCGACCATAGGATTCATCAGCAAAGGGGTAGAGGGAAGTAGCAAGGGGGAGAGGGACAGGTCCTTTTCATCATGAATGAGTCATGTGTTGTCCATAACCGTGGACACGGCTAATCGATTAGTTTTAACTCTGCAGAGTGTGTACACTTTACCCACATGACACAATCTCGTCCTGACGCCACTGGCCGTCGCCAACATTGCAACAGGGAGATTGTGACGAGGTCTTTTAGCTAGATCCCCCTAAGGTGTGACATGCCCACCGGGTCTGGCTTGGAGTCGAGAGTACATCCTCGCACTCCGTTCCCCCCATCTGTGCCGAGGGTCCTCATCGCTACGTCCACCCTTTCTGCGGTACGGCAACATCGGCACCAAAGGCTGGCTAACCTACTTGACCAAGCCAGTGCCCATATAGCATGTGGTTGTACTGTTGTCACAATTTCTCCAACTTCAAGACTTCGGCCTTATGCGGTACGGACGACCAATGGTTCCTTTCGACCGGCCTTCTGCGGGTAGGACAACCATATGCTCCTTCATCACATGATCCAGCTGTCGCCCGCACCATATTAGATGGTAAGTTTCACCCAGAGTAGAATAGGAAGAATAGAGAAAGGGGGAAATCATCGGGCATCCGGCCCTAGCTCAGCGAGCTCAACAAGTTTCAACGAGGATCATCGATCCGATATCCATTCCTCCGTAGAGGCAAATCAAAACAACCTAAAGATGTATTTAAGCATGGCTAAGCATATCTCTACTCTATTCAGAATAAATCCTATTAATCTACTCAGGGTATCAAGTAAACAGGCGACAACGGATAAGGGTAAAGTTGTGTCAATCGACACGCTAGCTACTGGATTAAAACAGCATGCATGTTTATAAACAATAAAATATAATGACTTTGAAAATATAGGATCAAATATGATCAAGAAAAGGGGCATGCCTTCATTGACGAGTTGGTCTTCTTCTGCAGGAACTTGACCTTACCCAACTTCGCTACTTCCTATTCGTCGCAACAGCAATAAAGTGCAAGACAAATAAATATAAATCTAAATTAAATATCAAAATGGAAATACCAGAAGAATAGGGCTAGCAAGGTTGGATAGGTATCAAAGGGCAAAGGCGAAGGGATAGGGTTGTCGAAAGACAACTAGGAAGGTGTGAGATTATATATCTCAACCAGATAGAGTACATGTACTCGAAAGATGGTCTTCCGGATCATATCATTCTGGAAAAAGGATAGATTTATGGATGATAGAATTTACATGTCAAAGGACTAAAGTTAATCCACATGCGAGATAGGGATAGATGTGCAACTGAGAATAGGATATGGTTGATGACAACAATAGCACAATCATATGATTAAACATGGAAACCCGACATACTAGCAAAACAAATATGACCAATCATACTTGTAAACAAGCGAGGTCCTGGCATGCTAGTTGGCAAGAGATGATAATATGCAACATGTCAATCTATATGAAACTACTGTGCAACATACAACTGGACATCATGTAACAAACTAGATAGACTAGGCATGAAATAGAAATTAGGCAAGGCAAGCATAGGATAACATATGACTATGCAATTGTAATCTAATAACGATAATTGATAATGCAAACGGTGATTAAACCATATGATCAAATAACAACTAGCATCGATATGACATGCACCAACATATATACATGCAATCTATGACATAACATTAACTCTACTCATGCTATTGTGTGAATAAAATGCAGCAATCAACCTACAAATACTACACATAACAATATTTTAGTAAATGATGATTATTAGCAACATATATGCATATATTATAATTGATACCTAAATGCTAACCATGTATATGTGACTATACACTACATTATAAACATGCAACATAAGATAACAAGCTAAGCATACTAGTACATACATATTATATGCCCATCAACTAACATACGATATGATTAAATAATAAAAACTCAGTAAGGGGTTATTATTCCAACATATAGATTGTCAACAATATTAAGTCCAATTCTATATGCAACTACATGATTATGCAACATAAAGACATATTGAACATGCAACTTAATCGTGTTTAAACAAACAATTAAATTATACACATCAATAAATAATGTATTCAACCATTGCATGATAGATTATTATCTAAAACATGGATTAGCCTATGTATATATGCATAAACATATACACATAGCTGCATATGTAAATCACATGAAATGCATCGAACAAATATGAGACATGTGTGCAATCTTAACCATATTATAAATAGAGGTTAATAACATGACCAATTGTATAACAATCCTTAAATAAACATGAGTTAACCTATAAGAATATATGCACATACCACTATTTAATATACATCATGCAACCATAACTACATATGATATGTCACATTAATATTAGTTTAGCAAAGATTATGCTTCTACTACTATAGGTTATATGCAATATTAGGTTCAACTGTATATTGTATAACACAATATATGTGAACATACATAAGATCATGCCATATGAATCTTATTAAACATGAACTACTTTAGTCATGATACAACCAAGTTTGAACTAATATGTTGAACCACTTCATGTCTAATGACTATTAAGATGGAACCATATTGTATGCATGCATATTATATTCAACTATCTAAACATGCAACATGTAGCTATATGAATATGTATACACCTATTAATGAATGAAGCATGGTTGATCCGTATGACGAATACTCTTAAGCATGAACATTATATAACAGGAAACTATCATACATATAACAATATGAAACCATACATATAACAATATGAAACTATATAACCTTATATAACTATATGAAACTAACATTATATGACTATATAACAATCATACATATAACAATAGGAAACTATATGCTACATAACATACTATTCAATTGGATGATGAAAACAATCATCAAAATTATTGGACATGAACATATGAATATGCGAGTACTTTCAAACAAGAATTAATGACAGGAACCAATGCGATGATGCATCACAAGATGATTGGAGATTAACAAGATGGGTGGTGGCGACATTCGCAACACAAAATGGTTGGAACAGATTAAAGATTGGTTCTGGACAGACCGGACGGTTTTGGTTGCTGTGCGATGCTCGCTCAACGAAATCACGATCCGCCAATTGGGTTAGAAACTAGACATACAGAGGCACAATCCTACCAAAGGGTTTTGGAGAATTCTTACCGAGTCAACAGGAAAAGATTAGACAAGTTAGATGTTCTGCAGATTGAATCTGAACATCTGCGAACAGCACGTCGGAGACAGATCAATTCCCGCCAAACGGCTACATGGATCAAGGAGTAAATTTACAGAGGTGCTTATAGATATCTAAGACACAATTTCACCAAAGGAATTCTTCAAAGACTCACCAGATCAACGGGGATAGAGGAGATAATGCCGCTGTACCGTTCGCACAGTCAAATATGCACACGAACAGCAGCATGAAGAAACTTTATTTCCCGGAGATTGGACCATTGGATTGCCTTCAATTTTGTGGAGATGATCTTGACAACATCATCCATGATCCCACCAAACGGATCTTGGAAAGGAGGTCCGAGCCAACAATGGCGTCGTTCCAATCTAGAGGCACGCGCAGAAAATCTGGGTGCAAACAGAACGTTAGTATTTGGAGATTTCCCGGTGATTGCACCATTGGATCTTCACCAAATTTTGCAGAGAGGTAGAGGAAAAGGTTAGGAACAATCTCACCGAAGGGATTTGCCAAAAGATGTTCGAGGCGATGGCAATTGAGAAAACACTGAGGTGGTATGTGCTGTTCAGGAACTGCACGGGAAGAAAAAGGGGGTGGCGGCTGTTTGGGGGGTTTGGGGGCTAGGGTTTCGTGGGAAAAGGATTTGGGGGAGTGGGGAAGAGGTGGGAGGGGTGTGGGGTATTTATATGAGGGAGAGGGAAAGGGATTTGGCCCAAATACTATTGAAACAGATGCAGCGACGCATGCTGCGCTATGCAACACTCGCCGGAACGCCTGCTCAAGAGAGGAAATGAGACGGCGGGAAGCCGAGAGGAGATGGGCCGGGATGGCGGCCATAAAGGAAAGGAGGAAAGAAATGGAGAAAACCAAAATAAAAACCAAGAACAGTAGAGCGAGATTAAATATCAAACGAACTCCGAAAATTCTGAGAAAAACTCTGGAGACATATTCCAAATTGGAAAGCCAATACAATTCAAGTTGGATTAATTCAAATTAACTCCGGTCCAATTTGTAAAATTCTAATTAAACTTTAATTAATTAGAGAATAAACAATGAAATTTTCTGGCTCTGATTTTTAAATAAAAGATTTTGAAAAGCTCTGAAAATCAGGATGTTACACTATACATCGTCAGTTGGCTATTCCACTAACTCCCATGCCTATAGAGTTTTTTAACACCTCCACACAGGTTGTTGAAGAATCTATAGATGTGGATTTTGATGAGTCTCATGGCTCCCAAGGAGAGCAAGTTGTTAATGATACAGGGAGAGAGGACATTCAAAAGAAATCAACTGGTGAGATCAAACCTACCATCAAGTAGGAACCTGCCTCACCAAGTGATCAAGAACCTCTCTCACCATCACTGGATGAAGACATTGGAGTTCAAGATGTTGAGTTCGAGTACAACCCAGCCAATGATCAACTGGATGCAGAGTACCTGACTCAGCCAGCTATGTCACAGGAAGAACCAACTGTGTCACAGGCAACACCAACAGCTGTGACACAGGCGGTTGACCCAGATCCCCTTGTGATCAACAGGCTGCAGAAGGATCACCGTGTAGACCAAATCATCGGTGACATTAATAGGGGAGTGACTACTCGTTCTCGAATTACTAATTTCTGTGGACATTATTCCTTCATTTTTAGTGTTGAACCCAGGAACATCAAAGAAGCTCTCATGGATGCTGATTGGATAAATGCTATGCATGAAAAGCTGAATCAATTTGAAAGAAACCAAGTTTGGTCCTTGGTTGAAAGACCCCATGATCATAATATGATTGGAATAAAGTGGGTCTTCAGGAACAAATAAGACACCAATGGACAAGTGGTTAGGAACAAAGTCAGACTTGTGGCTCACGGGTTTACATAAGTGGAGGGTCTAGACTTTGGAGAAACCTTTGCTCCAGTGGCAAAACTTGAAGCCATCAGGATCCTCCTTGCATATGCTGTCCATCACAATATCAAGCTTTACCAAATGGATGTGAAGTCAGCCTTCTTGAATGGTAAACTTTCTGAACTTGTGTATGTTGAACAGCTACCAGGCTTTGAAGATGCTAAGAAACCACATCATGTTTATAAACTGCACAAACCACTTTATGGCCTAAAGCAAGCACCTAGAGCATGGTATGATACATTGAAAGATTTTCTGATCAAGAATGGATTTAAAATGGGCTTAGTTGACACAACTCTATTCACTAAGAAAAATGGAAAGGATTTATTTGTGTGCCAAATTTATGTCGATGACATAATATTTGGCAGTACTAACCACTCCATTAGTGATGAGTTTAGCGAGATGATGACCAAGAGGTTTGAGATGTATTTGGATGGAGAACTCAAGTACTTCCTAGGTCTTCAGATCAAGCAACTCAAGGAAGGAACTTTCATTTCTCAAGAAAAGTTCACCAAGGACATCATCACCAAGTTTGGCATGAAGAATGCAAAGTCTATTCATACTCCCATGCAAACAGATGGTCATCTGGACTTAAACATTGAAGGTAAGCCTGCTGATCAGAAAGAATTCAGATCCATGATAGGCTCATTGCTATACTTGTGTGCATCTAGACCAGATCTCATGTTGAGTGTATGCATGTGTGCTAGGTTCCAAGCTAACCCTAAGGACTGTCACAGAATGGCAGTACGTAGGATACTGAGATATTTAATTTAAACTTTAGGGTTTGGTTTATGGTACCCTAAAGGTGCAAATTTCGAGCTAGTTGGCTATTCTGATAGTGACATGCAGGGTATAAGGTTGACCAAAAAAGCACATCTGATACTTGTCAATTCCTAGGGCATTCCTTAGTGTCCTGGTCATCCAAGAAACAAAACTCAGTAGCTCTTTCCACTGCAGAAGCTGAGTACATAGCTGCTGGTAGTTGTTGTGCTCAATTATTATGGATGAGGCAGACCTTGAAAGATTTCAGTATATCTTTTAATCAAATACCCCTCTTCTGTGATAATGAAAGTACAATTAAGTTAGCCAACAACCCAGTACACCACCAAAGATCTAAACACATTGAAGTGAAGCACCACTTCCTTAGAGATCATATTGAGAAAGGAGATATATAGCTATGTCATGTAAGAACAGAAAAATAATTAGCTGATATATTCACCAAGCCTTTAGATGAGACTAGATTCTGTACTCTGAGGAGTGAATTGAATATCATTGATGTCTCTAACTTGCAATAAAAGGTTTGGCTTGGTGTCTAGCTCATATGTCTTTGCTGTTCTTACTGCATATGCCTTTCATCTGTGTTACTCACCTATGTCACAGGTGTGTATTATGCTTAGGATTGAGAATGTTTCTTGAGCTATCTGTGCATATTCTTATGTACATGTTTTCAAATCAACTCATCTCAGTTTTGGCTTTGCTTGATTGATTTCTGGCAAACTGACATTGAGAAGATTCCATAAGGACATTTTGATAGTGCTCCAATGCTTGCTCTCTTGTCAAATTCTCTCTGTCTTGGTGTTCTGTGGATGAAATACTTGTCACCTGAGTCATCCACCTGTATCTCAGGTGAATGCTTTTGATCTCCGTAGGTCATAGGGTTTCTTCTCTTGCTCACCTGTGTCACAGGTCTTTAACTCAGCTGTGACACAGCCATCTTATACCCCTTCGGCCTATATAAAGCATCGATTCGTTTCCACGGTATCCACGTCCAACCGCAAAACCCCAGTCTTCCGCCGTGTGCTAAACTCTCGAGTTTTCACCATCGAAATCTTTCCAACGCATCGGAGAAAGCTTTCCGAGGAGCTCCAGTGCTGATTCCTCCGTGCATTATCAAGTTTTCGATCAAAGTAAGCCTCTGCAAAACCCTCTTTGCGTCCGCCCTAGCTCGGTAACACTTGCAATCGCTTAAAGTTTAATCTGGTAGCGCATTGTTCTTGTCTAGGGTTAGTTTAGCTCTTGTTCATCCTCCAGAACTCATCTAGCTTCAAATTGAACGGCAAAACCCTGTTAAACCCTAGTTTTCTCAAATCTACCGTCCGCCTCTACACGTAGCTGTGTCACCGCTAGGATCTCACCTGTCACACAGGCATGCATATTCAACAGGCAGAGATCTCGATTTGTGCCTAAGTCCTCACCTGTGTCACCTCATCCTCACACAGGTGTCTCACACAGCTATTAACTTCTGCATCTTAAGAACACCTCTTACCTACATTCTTCTTATCTATCTTGTTTCTCCAGATGTCTTCAGATTCTGAGAGAGCTGATAGTGGTCTTAAGTGGTCAGATCCAGAGGAGTCCAGCAAAGAAATAACAATTTCAGACTCAGACCAAGAAAAAGAAAAGTTAAGGCAGAAGGAAGAGGCAGCTGAAAGAAGAAGGGCATCTCAGAGAACCTATAGGCAAAGAAAAGCTGTTTCAAAGAAATCAGTTTCTCAGGCTGGTCAATCCAGCTCAGCTCAGCGTGCTCCACCCAAGAAGATAAGATCCTCAGCTGTTGTTGAGCACATATCTCTGGGAAAGGAAGCAGCTAAGAAACAGAAGCAACCAGCAAGGAAAGGTTCAAAGCCATCAATTGCAGATGTAGTGTTGCGCAGAGGCACACTCACTATCAGAGAGCCTGCTCCAGAAGTATCCCAAGAAGATCTTGAAAATGACAAGCTTATCCTGGATGAGATGGATAAGCTGGCAGCACAGATCAGAGAAGCAACTGATGAGACAGTAAAGAAACAGCTGACCACCATATACACTGCCAAAAGTTTTGAACTTTCAGAGTTGTCAAGGTCTATGGCCATTCCAGAACCTTCAGAAGAAGATCAAGCCATCTTGAGGGAAATTGCTGATCTGCACAAATAGCTCAAGGCAGCCAAATCCTATTCAGATGAAGTTGAGTTAAGAAGGCAAATCATAGCAAAGCAGGATAAGCTTTCAACCAAGTGTCTGGCAGCAGGATCTCATAAACCAGTGGAATTAACTCACACGGATGCCAGAGATCGTCATCTTATTCTTCAGATCTCTGAGCTGATCTAGAAAGCCAACAATATGCCTTCAGGCCTTAAGAAGAAAGTTGTTCAAGCTGAAATCAAACTCAAGCAAGGCCTGTTCTCTTCAGATTATAGATCAAAGAGACAAGCTCCTCCTGTTGCTGCTCCAGGATCAAGGGTTAAACCCCTAGCTTCAGATGAGCTTCTAATTCTGCAGATAAATGATATGCTAGGCAAGCTAAAGAACATGCCAAGTGGCCCTGTGAAAATTGCTCTGCGAGCTGAGATTAAGGTCAAGCAAGCCCTGCTATCTGGTATCGTCAAACCTACACCATCATCTGCTACCTTGTCTGCCCCAATCCCAAAGAGAAAAAGGTCAGATGCAGTTGTGATCAGTGATGAACCTCAAGCCAAGAGGCAACCAGAGGCAGATGTTGAAATCATATCAGAAACCTCTCAGAGTTCCAAGCCCACAATTAAAGATCAGCTTGAACAACAACAGGCAACTATAAAAGAATTGAAGAAAGAAATGCCACCACCTGTGTCACAGGTGGCCAGCCCAGCCAAGTCAGACTTGCAGACATATTAGAGGAGAAGTAAAAGAACTCAAAGCTCTATAAGTGTAGAATCACTTCCTCACTAGATGTTCAAAAGCAGATGTCTCCTTCACAATTTCTAGTGTCTGAGGCTGAAGAACCATCTGTCAAAGAGGCCCATGTGCCTTCTACATCACCAAAGGCTGGATTAGTGAAGCCTTCAGAAACTGCCAAACCACCAAGTCCACAGCTATCTCAGCCAGCTGTGTCTCAGGCAGAAGAAGTTCAGGCCCAAGTGTCGCACCTGTCTCCATCACCGGTGTCACCGCCAGCTACCCCAGCCCCTACTCCTCATGCCCCTGTGTCCTCACCTGTGGCACAGGCAAGTGGCGCAGCTGAAGCAGAAGCTATCTCAGAAAGTCAATCCGATGATGGTAAAGGAGTGTCAGTAAATCCACCGAGGCCAAGAGAACAAAGATAAGATTCTGATAAAGATTGCCAGGCGGAAAGCTCATCCCCCAGCGCATAATCTGCTCGTGAGCCTGAAAAGAAAGTAGAACAAGAGGACACCTCGCCCAGTCCCTCAGTAGCAGAAGAAGACTTGGAATTCAAATATCATTATATCTTCTCCTATGCTCTGAGGACTGAGGCAAATCAGATGCAATTTATTTCAAGAGCTGCAGCAAAGAAACTTCCCAAGAGTGACCCTAAGAGGTCAAAGAGCAAAGTTGCCTCCATGAGCATAAATACTTTTATCAGAATGAGGTCAACTTGCCCATATTTCAATGAGGGATAAGGAATATGTGGAACCAGACTGTACAAACCCCAGATTTCACAATGATCTTCAAAGGGGTGTCTATCATGAAATCCTATCTTTCAAGGGATTTATGGATTGCAAGGCCATTGATTGGTCTGCTCTAACAGATACAAGACTGAGGACTCTTCCATCTCTGATCCAAGCCTCAGGTCTTGAGTTTATCTACAATCTGCAACAAGGATATGACCCTGAAGTCATTAAAGAATTCTATGCCACAGTGTGGGTAGAACAAGAAAACCAGGATGTCATGCTCTAGAGAACAAGAGGTCAGCTGCTATCTATAATAGTTCCAGAGTTCAATAGCTTATTTCATGCACCAGTGGAGCCTGGCATGCCAAATTTGTTCAAACTAGAGCCAGTGTCCAATTTGGACAGAAGGAAGTTCTATCCTAGGAACTTCTCATTCCCTGCCAATGCCCCAGGAGACCATGTCTATTTCAAGGGGATTATAATCACAGCCAAACATCTGGTGAAGATCCTAAATGTCACCATTCAGCCTAAGGGTGGCAACATAGATACTGTTTACAACCCAGTTTGGCAGGTGTTGGTGCACATAGCCAAAAATCAGCACTTTGATATTGCAAGATATATCTTTCATGAAATGATACTGTTCAGAAGGATAAGAAGGCCAAGCTCAGATATTGGTCTTATATAATGTATATGATTCTTCAGCGCACAGGTCTTCCAGAATCCACCTTTGACACCTCAGTGAAGACTTCCAAGACCCAGCTCAGGCCACAGAATGATGATAACCCTGATGAGGTTGTTGTTCCTGCTCTGTTTGGTAATTCTCCTGACCCAGCTGTGTCAGTTCCCGGTAACACAGCTGCTCCAACAGCTCCTCAGATGCCATCACCTCAAGTCCAAGTGCCTAGCGGTGTCACAGCTGATCTACTTGTGGCTGACCTAGCTGATCTGGTATCTGTGTCACAGGTGGCTGAAGATGGCACCCTCACCTCCCCGCTGATATCTCCAGCAACAGCCAGAGCTTACCAAAACAAGATCATGCCAACTCAGTTTGTAGCTCTGCGCAGAGAGAATCTTCAGCTCAAACAAGAAGTCAGCAGTCTGCACTCCAAAGTTGATCAAATGTAGGCTTAGCTCTCAGAGGTTCTCCAGCTGTTAAAGACCAAGCTCTCCTGAAGCATCTATTCCCTTATCCCTTTCTGGTGTTTGTGGCAAAGGGGGAGAGATAGCAAGGGGGAGAGATGTTAAGAGGGAGAGTTAGATATTCAGAGGGAGAGATATAAAAGAGAAATATAAGAGGGAGAGTATTTTGGACATAGGGGGAGTGTTATATCTTTTGATGTATCAAGACTTGTTTTTACTCTGATTCTTATATCTTGATAACATTAATGTTCAGTATGTTATATTCTGATTTATGCCACCACCCTATGCTCTAATGTAGTTATGTTTTTAACTTGTGATCTGATGCAGTTATGTCGTATGCTTTGATGCAGTTATGAATTTTGATCTGACTTATGCTCTGATGCAGTAATATTCTTAAGATGTGTATGATTTATGCTCTGATGCAGTAGTGATCTTGATATGTGTGGATTGTGCTTACTCTGATATATTTTTCTCCTCACATATCTTGTCTGTATACACACATCTTTGCTCTGATACACATTGTCTGATCTGATCATAGTAAAAATGAATAAATGCTCTGACCATGAAGTTTTTATGCTCTGATCATACAAACTGAGACTTATGCTTTGATCATACAAACTGCATCAACATCAATATCAGTTCAGTCTATTATGCTCTAATTCACTTATTGCTCTGAACTGATAAAAGTGTAAGTTGTAAGAAAATACCTCTCACACCGAAAATTCAAATCTGTGCATTTGAACTTAAAAGCAAATCTTTTGGGCACACCTTCAGGGGGAGTATATTCTAACAACTTGCACATGTATCATCCATTCAAATTTCTGTTTGAAATTGTTGTTTGGGTTGCCACTAACCACCAAAAATGGGGAGATTGAAAGAGGATCTAGGCCCCTAATTGGTTTTGATGGTTAATGACAACTCAAACTGGAATCTAATGTTTACAATGAGTGTAAGCAGGTTTAATAGGTTCCAGGAAGAAGGGTCATCAAGGTAAGGATGACCACCCAAAAGTACAAAGGTGGTTTCCAAGACAAGTGAATGGCTGTGCTAGGCAGCTGTGTCACAGCTGTGAAGAAGCCGGTGCTGTGCAAGGAGTTGCAAGCAAGGTGATGGTGGCTTGATGCGTCAAGGGTGACTACAGTTGGTGGCAGGTAAAGCCTAGATTTGCTAGTTTCTTTGAGTCCATTGGAAACACCCGTACTATCAAGAAGGATTAAGCAGTAATGATCTTTGGAGGTTCTTTTGCTCAATGCTCGGAGTGTTGGACAGTGGCACTGATGCTTTGAGGTCAGTGGCCCTGTGTCAACAGTTTTGCACAAGTGTGAAACTGGCTTGTACTCTGCAGTGCTAGTAGTAGAAAACCGTAGAGATTAGAGTCATCGGTGTGACACAGCTCTGTCATAGGTGGTCTTTCGCTCTATGACTCAGTACACCTCTGTATCAGGGGAGAGCTTGTAAATGCTAAGGGAACTGCACTGCGATGGTCTATCTGCCGAGTCAGAAGACTGTTGGAGGTTCTCTCCAGTGCCGCCGGTGACACAGCTGTCGGTCTGCTCGAGCCGGTTATAGCTGGGCGGTGTGATTAGCCGTGTCACCGATGCCTGTTACTGGTGACTCACTTAATCCTACATGGCAACAGTGTAACGGTCGGGTGCCTGTGAACCCTATATATAGTGGACCAGGAGGGGTCTTCGACCTCAACCTTGCTCAATCTAGTGAATCATATTCGACCATTGCAAAGCCTCCTTCTCTCAGAACAGAAGCCAAACTTTCTAAGTGTTAGTTCGTGAGAGTTAGAGTCTCTGAGCAAAGAGCATTGGTTCCTCCAAGAGTTGTTGATGCTGAATCTATTACTCTTGGAGTGTCTACTTCTAGACGGACGTAGGAATTGCTGGTATCACCCAAGCTTATGTGGGCTAAATCAGTAGTTTGTGAAGGTGATTTGAAGTCTACCTGCTGCAAGGCTAAAGGACTTTCACAAGCAAAGAAAGAGGCCTGATCACTCAGGTACTCGGAGAACAAGCACGATTTAGTGTTGGCGATCTCTTCGGAGTAGCCTCTCCAACGGAGACGTACCTCTCTGAAAAGAGTAAGGAACTTCGGTGAAAAAGACATTGTCTCTCTGAGTACTTTCTATACTGCCTTTAGATACTCATTAGATTTGCTTGCTTGTGTTGTTTATTCATATACCATTTATCTGTGGTAGATTATCTTTTCACCTGTGTTAGCTTAACTGTGTCACAGTTGCTGTATATCATATCTCTTACCTATGTCAGCTACCTGTTACACAGCTGCTTAACTTGCTTACCTGTTCTAGGTTATTAGACCACCTGTGTTAGCCACCTATGTGACAGCTAAATGTTAATTTACATATCATATATTGCCTGTGTTAGTCACCTGTCACACAGATAGCTCATCCTTGCATCTGTTAAGTCTTAAATGATAACCTAAGTTAAAACGATTGAAAAATAGTTAGCCTCCTATTCACCCCCCTCTAGTCGGCACCTTCGGTCCTTTTACCTTCATTCTGGGTTTTTTGTCAATCTTGATTTTTAATAACTCACTTTTTTAATTAATTCCGAAATACTATAGCTGGATGCGATGGAAAACGTGGCAGAGATCCATCGAAGTTGGAGATCGAAGGCACACATATAACGGCGGAGCGACAAGAATTAGATCAGGATGATGACAGAGCAAAGAAATGATAAAGTCAGAGACAATGCTACGGGGATGACGAAGAAAGAGGAAGAGAGAAATATAGGTGATCGCTAGAGAAGGAAGGAAGTGAGAGAAAGACGTTAATGATTGTTGTGAAAAGCTGTATGTGTGTCACTTTTACCGTATATCTATTCACAAAATAGAGCGACTATTTTATCAGTATCTTTAGACATCTCTTTTTGATTTTGTTGCAACACACGGATACTCTACTAGTAGGAACCATAATATTTATGAGATATAGATGAACCACTGCCACCCATTTTTATGTTATAGATTGGTATAGATTCCGCACTCCAGATACGAGCCCAAACACTACCCCCAGGGAGGTACGCTACGCGTAGCGGTTCTCCCTGCTAACTCGAAAAAGTGAGGGGAAAAAGAGCGGGGAGAAAGCCGGATTTGGCCCCCGGCCGAGTGCCAATGCCGGATTTGGCCCCCGGCCGGGGGCAAAGCCGGATCTGGCGCCGCGACGAGCCGCGCACGCGACATGTGGCTCGCCCGCGGCCTGGACCCGCGACGGCCCCCAGACGGCTAACGTCAAGGTCAGTGGCATGTGGCTGCGAGGGCTAACGCCACAAGAGATGGCGTTCTCAAGCAGATCTGAACGCCAGGGACTCCGGCTTGTGACTGAGACGGCTAACGCCACTGGAAGCGGCGTGTGACTGGGAGGGCTAACGCCACGGTCAGTGGCGTTCGCCCCCCGCTCCACGCCCTGCCCATCCACCGAGCTGACGTGGCGCAGTGCTCGACGCCACAAACGATGGCGTTCTCAGGCATATTCGAACGCCAGGGTCTCTGGCGTTTGAAGCCAAACACCACGGGCTCGGGCGTTTGCGATGGGTCGCGGGCAGCGGCCGCGGCGCGCCGTCGCGGGCGCGAGCTGCGATTCTCAGGCCGTCGCGGGTCCAGGCCGCGGGCGAGCCACGTGTCACGTGCGCGGCTCGTCGCGGCGCCAGATCTGGCTTTGCCCCCGGGCGGGGGCCAAATCTGGCATTGGCACTCGACCGGCGGCCAAATGTGCCGTTTTTCCAAAAAGAGCGGGCACGTACGTATGCACATGACCGGCTGCGCAAGAGATAAGAGATTGGCTTGGGCTGTACTCTGCCGCTTACACTGCATGCTGCTGCAGAACTCACGTCCACCAACAGCATCTAAGAAAGCTCTGCCACCCTCCTGCGCAGGACATCAGCTGATTTCGCCGGTTCGTGCTCTACGTCGATCGATCGCGTTGTTTAAGTGCTTGCGTTGCATGATGATCATCCAAACTCCTCCACTACTAATGACTAATTATGACCATCCATATACATCGTCTCCTCTTAGATAAGCTCGATTGGAGGTGGTACATATTTCTTGTTGCTTTTTTCTTTCTAGATGAATATGTATGGTTGCTCGTTGGTGATGGTTTAGACGAGACAACATCAGATAGTTCGCTTTACAAATTACACATCGGTAAAAATGGTTGAGCAAGCAAACTCTGATGCGCCTACAAGAATCGGCAGGTCCTGCCGTGTGATTCTCCAGGTGTACGGGTGGCGGGCAGATTCACGTTCTGTCCTGTGCTAGTACTTCTCAACAGGATCGACAGGCCTGCCTTTCGATTCTCCTTCTCCTCCATACATACCGGTTTAGAGCGGATATGAGAATTGTGGGACATATCTTTATCCATCTGAGTTTAAATTATAGTGTTTATATAAGTATACTAGGTATGGGGCGCGGCTTGCCGCGCGCCACCTGCTGGTGTACACGGGGGCCCAATCGGGGTTGGGCCGGGGCGGTGAACAAAATGGGTTTAGAGTGTGAGGGAAAATAGCTCGGTGCAGGCCTGTGTAGGTGTAGGCGGACTGTTATAAGGTTAGACGTGGAGCAAAATGGGGTGGTAGAGCAGAGCGAGTGAGATTTGCGGCGCTGCGCGTTATCTGGTTTGGTGTGAATGATTTGGCGGTGCGATTGATAGAGGTATGATTTGTGCGCTGTTTGGTTTGGTTTGAGTGACTTGTTGCTGCGATGTTTTTTAGGTTTTAGGAACGGGGAAGGCGGAGATCTATGCGGTGTTTGACCTAAGTTTGGGCAGTAGGGGGAAGAAAGGGGATCTGCTGGGAGGAGTGTAAAGGGGATCTGGAGCGATTTGATCCTTGTTTGGCCATTTGTATCAAAAGTAAATCGAAGGTCGATAGGTAAGATCTGGTTGTTTATTTGGTGGTTTGTTTGTTCAGATTTCATATGATTTGAGCTGGACCATTGGTTCAGTTCATGGGGAAAGGGATTTGATTTTGTGTTTATGCTGTGTACTGCTGAATGTTTTAGTGGTTTGCAGAAAGGAGGTCTGTAGCGAGGAGTGGAATGTGGATGTGGAACGATTTGATCTCTGTCTTGGGATTTTGATTAGATGTAAATTCAGCGGGAGGAGGTAAGTTGTGGTTGTTTATTTAGTATGTCGTTTGTTTGTTTTAGGGTTTTTTTGTTTGGGCGTCATGTGATTTGAGCTAAGTTTGGGCAGTAGGTGGAAGAAAGGGGATCTGCTGGGAGGAGTGTAGAGGGATCTGGAGCGATTTGATCCTCGTCTGGGCATTTGTATCAAAAGTAAATGGAAGGTCGATAGGTAAGATCTGGTTGTTTATTTGGTGGTTTGTTTGTTCGGATTTCATATGATTTGAGCTGGACCATTGGTTCAGTCCATGGGGAAAGGGATTTGTCTTTGTGTTTATGCTGTGTAGCGTTGAATGTCTTAGGAGTTTCCAGAAAGGAGGTTTGTAGCGAGGAGCGGAATGTGGATCTGCAACGATTTGATCCTTGTGTTGGGATTTTGATTAGACGTAAATTCAGCGGGAGGAGGTAAGCTGTGGTTGTTTATTTAGTATCTCGTTTGTTTGATTTAGCGGTTTTTTGTCTGGGTTTCATGCGATTTGAGCTGGAACATTGGTATAGCTTATTGATGAAGTGATTTAACCATCTGTTTGCAGTATATATTCTCCTATGTTTTTTCCCAATTGGTTAGTCGTGTATAAATCTATAGGACTGATGAATAGGTCGTGAGCATTTGATAGAAGATGGAGCTTGTTCGGATCTCATGAAAATTGATTTTGGCTGAAGTTCTTAGGGCTCTTTCCTGTCATGGAGGTCAATACACTGTGTGGTCTGTTAGCAATGGGAAAAGTGTTGCATCTGTGTCATTTGTGTGTAATGCAAGGATCATGCCTGAGCTCGGTGGGCAGAAATTTTGTTATGGTAAACCAGCTAGCACGGTAGAAGAAGCACAGGAAAATGCTGCGGAAGAAGGTATTAAATATCTGCAAAGGGTTTTTGGTGTAGATGTGGATGATATCAATTATTGGGAGAAGATTGTTCTTTCCTGTCATAACCATGATTATGCGGTTGAAGTTAGAGGCAATGAGAAGAAGATTCAGGATCTGATGGCTGCTGCGGCAAGATTAAAAGATGGATGGGAACAGACAATTAAGGAAATTGCAATTGTCCGTGAGAGTTGGGAGGCTATGGAAGAACATGGTATGAGTAATGGTGTTGAGGAGAGTGAATCTACAGGGGTTTCTCACGGCTTAGAAACTGATGATGAGTAGTACGGTATGATGAGTAGTACGGTATCCCGTGTATTCAGGGTATCCGTGTACAGTTTCCCGAGGCGTTAGGAAGGTACCACGTATCTGATAAGGATCCTCGGACGATAAGGTAACCCCTTTAAAGAAGGAAGACTCTCCTTAAACTAGGGAAGTTAATCCCGGCGTTTAAGGAGGCCAGAGTCCTACTCGGGCGAAAGTCCATGTCCAGTACGACCCTGGGTACCCCCTATATAAGGATCAGCAATCCCATAGGGAAGGACAGGTCAAATTAGGTCACAAGAAGTCAAGCCAGATAGATTCAACTAGTCGCAGCACAAGATCCCAAGAGGTGAAGCCCTAGAAGACCCGCAGTCTCGAAGGAGTCGAGCCCGGAGGATTAGTCTACGATTAGGCCTAGGATAGCCACTAACATATACCCCCATTGTAAGCGTGTTCCTGATCAATATATACCAACAGGACGTAGGGTTATTATACTGAGGGAGGCCCGAACCTGTATAAAAACGGCTGTTCCCTGCTGTCAGATCTCTTGGCGGTTTGACCCCTAGAGGTCCCTAGCCCCCAGTAATCATCATCTCACGAGTACCGTAAGATCGCCGGTCTACCGATCGTCGACAGATGGCGCCGACCGTGGGGACCTCTCCGGACCAAGTCGTCGAGGAAAGATCAGAGTCGGCAGGACGCGCAACTAGGCACGATCAGATCCCAGCGCCGCTCGCACAGCCCTCCTCGGCCTCGACCGAGGAGGGAGTAGCGAGCACGGCAGGAAAACCAATCGCAATCTCGCCCCGCACTGGGTACTCGGACCAGGGCTTCTACGACCACTTTGGCCCTATGGACCCGTACCCGGTGACGGATCGAGTCGACTTCGGAGAATATGCCCCTGGAGAGGACTCGGATTGCGAAGCTGACCACTTCAGAACCGAGTGCGCCAGGGCCTTCAGCGGGAAGTTGATCTTGAATGACGACTCCCTTGCGGGAACGACCAGCCCCATGGCTGGAATTTCTCCTACTAACTCTGATCGTGAGAACGATCAAGACCTTACCCGCGTCGTGTCCGATGAGGACAACGCGATGGAGTACGAGTACACGTCGTCCAGCCAAGGACCACGGATGGTACTCGCGATCGACGGCGGTCGAGAAGACCCCGTAGATCGGAATCTGCCCGGGGGCTCACAGCCGCGCAATGTGCTGGCTGCTTCCCAAGTGGACGGAGCTTTGCCCGCTGACGGGGAGAGAGCTCCTCATCGGGACAGAGACCTGCCTGCCATGGGAGAAAGATCCCCCCCGGGAACGAGGGAGTACGTGTCCCGAACTGCTCGAAGGCTTGCGGAAGTGCGCAATCTATTGTCACGGCCCCCCGTAGCGGATCTATCCACGCCCGCGGGCGAGCAGTGGCTACAAAGGCTGGGGGCTGACCTCCAGGAGGCTCAGAACCAGGCCGAATCTTCTCGAGCACGATCGGTGGCCCGCAGCTCTACTCGGACAGAAACCCCTCCTCCGTTGGAAGAACGAGATCAGGAGGGACGACACCCCAGAAACCGGTCTCCTCAGGAGGAGCAACCGGCGGACCTCCGAGAGCAGCTCGAGCGGCGCCGCCGCCAAAGGCGCCAGCAGGAGCAGCAACCCTCTCGGAGAGACCATGTGCACAACGCCAATACTCGGGGCCGGTCCCCGACCCCGAATAGCGGTGAAAACGTACCTTATCAGGGATCCTTCAGCGGATGCCAAGCGCTGTCCCAGGAGCTCCGACAGGTGCGCTGGCCTTCTCGTTTCAAGCACGGCTCGCTTGAATCGTATGACGGAACCACGAATCCCGTGGAGTTCCTCCAGATCTACACCACCGCGATCGAGGCGGCCGGCGCTGACGAGAAGGTAATGGCCAACTACCTCCCTACCGCTCTCACAGGAGCCGCTAGGACGTGGTTGACGAACCTTCCCCCAGGAACGATCCGTTCCTGGGGACAGCTATGCGACATGCTACTCGGGAACTTCCAGGGTACCTTCCCGAGACCTGGCCGGGTCGACGACCTATTCCTCGTCGTCCAACGACCAGATGAGACTTTCCGCGAGTTCACGAAGAGGTTTAGTGCTGTCCGCAACACTATACCGGAGATAACGGACTCGGACGTCATCCGCGCCTTCACTCGGGGCAGTCGGAACGAGATGTGCACGCACGATCTGATCATGCGGCCACCAAGAACCACCAGGCAGCTTATGGACCTGGCCGAGAAGGCTGCCTGCGTGGAGGAAACCCTGCGTTACATCAAGCAACAGCGAGGTGAATCGACTAGCTCTCCCCTCCGGTCAAAGGGCGACTCGCACAAGACGAAGCGCAAGAAGAAGCCCTCCGGAGGGAACAAGGAGAAGAGGACCAGAACGGACGAGGTGATGGCTGACGTCTCCGAGAAACGCACCTGGAAGCCACGCCCCAAGGATAAGCCCACAACATCCTCCGACAAGACGTCCAAGCCCTGGTGTGACTTCCACCAGACGGACTCGCATGATCTGCGACAGTGTCGCATCTTCAAGAAATATCTTAGGGAAGAGCGTGAGAGGTTCCGCGAGGAGAACCCTCAAGTCGCCAACAACAGCCGGGAGACATCTTCCGATGACAGCGAGTCCACCCCTGAGCCTTTCCAGGGGCATGTCAGAGCAATTGAGCACATATTCGGGGGCTCAACCTCTTACGAGTCCAAGAGGCAGTATAAGGCGATTGCCCGGGAAGTTCTCACGAGCGTACCGCGAGTTCCTCGAGCGATCAAGTGGTCCGAGGTAGCCATCTCATTCGACCAGACCGATTGCCCCGAAAACTGTGCTCGACCGAGACGGTACCCAATCGTGGTCGAGCCCACGATCAACAATTGCCGAGTAGGCCGCGTGCTAATAGATGGAGGGAGCTCCCTCAATATCCCATTCGCCAACGCCCTCGATGCCATGCAAGTGCCACGATCGACCGTGCAGACAGTGACGCACGCCTTCCACGGCATCGTCCCGAGCTCATCGGCCACGCCGATTGGGCAAGTCACGCTCCCGGTTACCTTTGGTACGCCGGAGAATTTCCGAACGGAGAAAATCCTGTTCGACGTAGTCGATTTCGAGACAGCTTACAATGCCATCTTGGGACGACCAACCCTGGCCAAGTTCATGGCAGCTACGCACTACGCCTATCAGTGCATAAAGATGCCTGGCCCAAAGGGCGTCCTCACGATAAGGAGCTCCCCCAGAGAAGCACTCCTCTGCGACAAGCGCAGCCTCGACCTCGCGGAGCAGCACCTACCCTCTGCCGAGGACGCCAACGTTGAGGTTCCTGCCTCCACGTCGTCAAGACCACCTCCACGGATGCGAGCTACGGACCCGGAAAGTAACCCCTCCAAGCTGGAGAAAAAGCTCCACGACTAAGTCGGAGCTGGGAGAAAAAACAGGGCCTTCCTCGGACAGGACAACGGTTCCCCGGGAGAAGTTGCCCGACCCAGGTCGCTCGCATTAGTGGTAACAAGGTCGCGTCCGTTAGAGAGTCCAGTACAACCGCCACCGGTAAGATCATACAACCGCCGCCTCCTCGTCGGCAGATTCCGACGTTGCACCAACACCAGCCTCAAGAGTCGCCAAGCTACGAACAAGTCGACGATAAGTCGCTACGGGCGCCGCCGCCCAGCACGCGCACTCAACAAAGTTCGGTCAGCAGGTCGCGGCGAGAGGACGGGAGACTTTGGCGCAACCGACGACAAGCCAAAGGAGGAGGGGACGGCTTAGCTTTTGTTTCTTAGTTCTTTCCTAGAATCGTTTTTTTTTGCAGTAGCCTGTAAAAGACACAGTTTCTTAAATAATATGAAGTCATTAGTTCAGTTCTCCCATTATCAATTCAGACTGCCTATCCGAGATACTTCTCGACTAGTCAGCCGGGGGCTGGATAAGAATACGGTAAAGTCAAGATACGAGTACGAGTTCTGACTTCTTCGACCCGCGCAAAGGAAAAGGGTCCTGCGCTGCAACTGTCAGGGATGCAAGGAAAACCCCTTAACGCGTTTGCAGGTGACAGGGGAGCCACTGAGCCCCCCCACCTGACCAGACCTAAGGCCTGGTTGACCGAGCTCCCCAGTTCCGTAGCAATGTCCCCCGATCCCAAGTAAAGGAAGGGAAGGAAGTGCTAGTACGACTTGATCGGCAGAACCCGTACGCTTATCTACGTCTCCGACCACTCGGAGCAGAAGATACCTCGGGTAGAATGAGACCTTGTCAATCGAGCAAGCATAGAATTTACCAGCCAAGCAACCGAAGTCTCCCCTCGGCTAAGGAATGCGGAGGTGCCGCCAAGGCCACGACAAGCTGTACGAAGGACCCCTTATCGTGCTCACTAACGACGAGGAGCCACTGAGCCCTCCGTCCGACTAAGCCTAAGGACTGGTCGATCGCAGCAAGGAACGGCCCGCGGCACTATTCGTACACCCGCACCGAGGGAAGACAAGGGACTCTGGTAAAGTCTACGCTTGCATCCGACAAAGTTTCGCAAAAACAGATAAGACAAGGCTTTTTGGAAAAGACAAAAACACACAGATTATCGCACAGTTACTGATCACTATATTTTGCATAAGTGTTTACAGTCCTACGACGAGCCAGATGCCTGGACTCGATCACCAAAAGCATCCGCTGCCCTCTGCACGGCCGAGACACGGCTCTCTTCCTCACCCTCCGGCAAGTCGGCAGCAAGCGCCTCCAGGGACAAGTCCGGGTGCTCGCACTTCAGGAGGGCCAAGGCGAAGGCCAGGGCGTCGCGAACCCCTTGCTGAAGCTCGCTTTCGAGAAGCTTCTCGAAGGTAGGCTTCATCCGGGGGACGGACACCGTCAGCT
This sequence comes from Stipa capillata, assembly GCA_019208055.1. Classification (NCBI taxonomy): domain Eukaryota; kingdom Viridiplantae; phylum Streptophyta; class Magnoliopsida; order Poales; family Poaceae; genus Stipa; species Stipa capillata. Next base: position 28,238 of record JAGXJF010003315.1, read on the forward strand.
CGGCCAGGCGGTCGGCCAAGGAAGAGCTCTGGGCGACGGCAACACCGACTTCACCCAGCGCCCTCTCGAGCGTGCTCAAGGCCCGCTCGAGGTCTTCCTCCAGCTTCTTCGCATAGGAGCGGCTCCGCTGCAGGGAAGGCACGACATCGGCGAGGCGTGCATTGGCGGACGAGAGATCCGCCTCGACCGCTGCACGCTGCTTGTCGGAGTCATCGAGACTCTTCTGCAGCGCTTCCTTCTCCGCCGCCCGCTGCTTCTCGGAGTCGTCGAGATGTTTCTGCAGTGTCTCGATCTCCACCCGCTGCCTCTCGGACTCATCAAGGCGCTTCTTCAACTCGTCGCGCACCGAGTCCAACTCCTCTTGAGCCTTCTCGAGCGGAGCGACCTGGGAGATAGCAAGCTAAAAAGAACAGGTTAGTACAAGCCGAGTAAAATTACCTTATCGCTGATTCCCTTTACGTTACCTGCAGTAAGGAGGAGAGGCGAAGACCTTCAGGCGCCGAAGGTCCCGAAGGCGTGTCCTGCGCGACAAGAGGTAACTCCGACTCCGGCGCCGGGGGCTCCAACTCCTCGGTAGGGGTCGGCGGCCTCACCGGTGCAGGAGCCTGCGGCCCCTCCGGCGCAGGAGCCTGCGGCAAGTCCGGCGCGGGGGCCTGTGGCAAGTCCGCCGCAGAGGCCGGTGCCAGCTTGGGTACCGGGGGCTGCGACTTGGCGGCTGCGGTGGTCGGGGCCTTGCTAGGGCGGATCGACACCCTAGTCGCCAAAAGCAACCAAGTCGAATCTTCAACATACCGAAGTTAAAGGAAAACTTACTTCAGGCGCTTCCCCGCGGGAGGAGTTGTCCTTGCCAAAGCGCTCGAGTCCCGCTTGCCGGAGGACGACAGCTCCTTCCCCTCGTCGGCCGCAGTTTCCTCTTCGAGGGCGATCGGGGGAAGGGGAGGGTTGCTCTCTCCGGGCTACCCAACAACATCCATCCTTACGACTATCGTTCGGAAAAGGAGGAAACTTGGAAACAGGGTAGTCGGGCAAGAGTTCGAACCTGCGGTAGAAGGTCTTGAGTGGGGGAGCTGGTCGAGAAGGCCTCTACCCCCGTCCCGGCCGCAGAAGGGTCTTCCTCCCTCGTCTCCGGGGGTGGCGGGGCCGTGTCGTACCTCTCGACGTCATCATCCTCGACGGGAGCGCCAGCTCGTTCGGCCTCCGAGTCGGGACCCCCGCGGCCTACGCGCTGCAAGGAAAGAACCCGAGAGCTTTCAGTAAGGCTACTCGGATATGACCAAGCCAGACAAGGAGGTGAAGCGGATGACTCACCGAGAATACTTCTTGCCGGCTCTCTGGACTCTGCCTTAGAAGGGGCAAGGGCACGTCTTTGCGCCCTCCTTGGGGGTAGTGCTCGAATAGGTTGTTCAACCTATTCCGAAGTTCCCCTGAGGATAGCTCTGCATGGCACGACAAGGCAGAAGTGCGTGAGGATTCTCAGTAATTGAATTGACATGGAGCAAGTCGCTATACTTACCCGTGTCAAAATCCCTTGTCGGGTCTTGGCCTTCCGGGATTTCCCAGGCCGCCGCGATTCGTGACCGGAGGGGACTGATGCGGCGTCGAAGAAAGTCCTCCGCGACGTCCCACGCCGTCAATCCTTTGGCGGCAAGATTGGCGATGTCGCTGACGAGTGCCTTGAGACGTCCGGTCTCCTTCGGAACCTCTCCCCAGCACTTGATCGCGACGGGAGCGAGTCCGCGGTAGGAGATCTTGGAGTTCGCTGGGGGCTGGCAGTAGAACCACCCGAGCGTGCCAGCCCGACCACGAAGTCTTCCAGGGCGAGGCAATGTACTCGTCCTTCCTTCCTTCTCGGAGGCGGAATCCGGCGCCACCGACTACTCCTGCGCCGCTGCTCTTCTGCCGGCGGAGGTTGTAGAAGTACTTCCACAGCTCCAGGCTTGGCCTGACGCCGAGGTAGGCCTCGCACAGGTGTGCGAAGACCGCCAGCATCAGAATCGAGTTCGGGTTGAGGTGGATCAACTCGATTCCGTAATGCTGGAGCGTCAAGAGGAAGAACGACGACGGCGGAAACTGGAATCCGCATCTGAAGAAGTCGGCGAAGACGACGGTCCAGTCGGTGTCAGGGCTTGGGACCGTCTCCTTCGCGGCCCCCCCCCGGTAAGGTATGAATACCTCCGGGAGGATCACCTCCTCCGCCGCGAGCTTCTCGAGGGCGGCGGCGTCCATTACCGAAGCCTCGAACTCCGGAATGGCGACTGCGACCTCCTTCGAGGCTTTCCCCGATTCGTCGGCTCGATCGGGAGATCCGGATCCCTTCAGGACCTTCTTCTTGCCCATCTTCGTCATTTGGCCACGCGAGGATGGAGGCGAAGGTTTTTTTTGGGGCGCGGGCGCGAGGAAGGAGATGAAGAGAACAAGAATGCTAGGAGGCAGGAATGCAATGTGGGCAAAACCCCAATTCTTGGACTCCTAAAGGATTTGAACGATCGCCGGGCGCAGTTCACGGCACGATCAGTTCCATCGCATTTAATGCGAACAGTTGCTTTTTTCGCGCACAGAGCACGTCGCGGGAAAAAGAGGGTCTGACAACCCACGACCCAAGAGATGGGCCAGAGAGAGAAAAGATTCTTCATCACCACGCGAATTTTCCGCCACGATGGTTCCGTTTCCTAGAAATATACCAGGCGAACGCGTGTCCGTGATCGACGGATCGGATCAGATCAGAAAGGCATTCTGGGATTTTTCCAAGGAATTATTCCGATAAGGTTCTTGCGACTACTCGGTAGAGATTGACGCTACTCGGAGCAGTCATCGACAAGGACTACTCGGGTCGCCTACTCGGGATTATTCCCCGACAAGGGCAGAGTTCTAAACAAAACCATCTTGGCCTCACTTCACGTACTGATGGGGGGCTTGATGATGAGTAGTACGGTATCCCGTGTATTCGGGGTATCCGTGTACAGTTTCCCGAGGCGTTAGGAAGGTACCACGTATCTGATAAGGATCCTCGGACGATAAGGTAACCCCTTTAAAGAAGGAAGACTCTCCTTAAACTAGGGAAGTTAATCCCGGCGTTTAAGGAGGCCAGAGTCCTACTCGGGCGAAAGTCCACGTCCAGTACGACCCTGGGTACCCCCTATATAAGGATCAGCAATCCCATAGGGAAGGACAGGTCAAATTAGGTCACAAGAAGTCAAGCCAGATAGATTCAACTAGTCGCAGCACAAGATCCCAAGAGGTGAAGCCCTAGAAGACCCGCAGTCTCGAAGGAGTCGAGCCCGGAGGATTAGTCTACGATTAGCCTAGGATAGCCACTAACATATACCCCCATTGTAAGCGTGTTCCCGATCAATATATAGCAACAGGACGTAGGGTTATTATCCTGAGGGAGGCCCGAACCTGTATAAAAACGGCTGTTCCCTGCTGTCAGATCTCTTGGCGGTTTGACCCCTAGAGGTCCCTACCCCCCAGTAATCATCATCTCACGAGTACCGTAAGATCGCCGGTCTACCGATCGTCGACAGAAACTGAGATGATAAATAATCTTTCTGATGTTATGGGTAGGATAGAGGTATCTATATTTATAGCTGTAGTATTGTATGTGGTATGATGTAGGTGTAGATGGTTGATCTAAGGTTTTGTATAGTTAAATATAAGGGATGTTGGAAGATGTTATAATTTTGTTTGTAGGGCTGTGGAAACAGGTGTAAATATATGTCGTTTTGTATGTGCATGTTAATCTCGTAGTGTTATGCTGTGTGGAACTGAAATAGTTTAAAGATGCTTTGTATGGTATATATGTTAATCTGGTGCTGCTGTGTGCTGTGACATAATAATGGTTTAAAGAATCTTTTTATATGCGCTGTTATGGTATTGGTAAATCTGTTGTGAGGGACATGATGGAAGAAATAGATTTTGGATAGAATCTTGTTATATGCGTTGTTATGGTAGTTTGATGGTGTCAGTTCGCAGTATATTGTGGTTGTCATTGGTCCAGGCGGTGGTTGGTTCAGCTAGGACGCCAGGGGTCTGCTTTTCCTTTCCCTACTGTGCATTTTAATTTTTCTTTGCGTTTTCTGAGTTGGATTGTTGGAGGGGAAGGTTAGATGGTGGTTGTTTGAGACCCTGACCTTGTGTCTTCGTCTGCTCATCCTTCTCCTGGTCTTTTTCTGGTATGATGTCTGAGTTGCTTTTAGGTTGAGTTGGCTTAGGTTTATTCATTGTTTGTTGCAGTAACGTGCGATCTGAAGCGTTTTTTTTATAGCTATTTTGTTGGAAGCGGCAGGGAGAGTCTTGGGGCTTTGCTGAACGACAGGATTCCTTTATTTATCAGATGATTGCTTAAGCGTTTGTTCTCTTTTTTATGTTGAGGTTTTAAAGGTACTATAATTGGTTTAACGAATTCTTGAGATTCTTAAAGGAGGGTAGAAAGGAGAGATTAGTTATTAGACCAGTTCTGGATATGTTGGAGAGAATGATGTTTGCAATTGGTGTTTTTTCCTAGGTTAGCCACCTGATCATCTTAGTAGAAAGTGAAAGGGTATGAAGGATTTTGGTGGTGGATGATTGATGGTTAATTTTTGTTGGTAGTGATCATGTCAGAAAGTGTTTAAATTGCTGGGGAATATTTGTCAAATATATTTTAGCTTTGTAGCTATCAGCTGCAGAATTCGTTGAGCCACTCTTAGTTGTGGAGTGATGCTGATTTGCCGAGAGTCATCGAAAGGTTTGCTCGATAATGTTAGTTATGTTTGTGCATTTTAGTTGCAACACTTGCAAAAGGGGAATAGAATTTAAATGGATAGCTTAGGTAAAGAATGTACAGCTCCGTTTCGACTGGAGTAAGAATGTCTCATACTCAGTAAATTCAGTTTGCATTTCCATGCCGCTACCTCTAGATTTCGTTTAACATGTAGTTAAAGGGCATCGTTAGCTGTTGGAGGGAAATATCAAATTCAGAAGCAAAAATTAGTGCTTCAAGATGAAACGTCTGTACGTGTCATAATAATGTTTAATGTACATGTTGATTAACCATTTCACGTCAAGAAGGATGATGGCTCTCGTTGATAATCATGCTTTTACCAATTTAGATGGACACTTAACCCCAAATGCTTGTAAGATAAAGTAGTAGTATGTTGTATTTTCCATTAAGTATAGGAAGACAACGGCAGGTACAAAATCCTTGTCGCAGCACTGTTGAGTCCTGAAGAACATACGTGCAGCGTGAAAGTTAGAACTTGCAATGTAGGTTAGCCAGCGGTAGTTGGTCTTGGAATTCTCATTCATGATCCTAACACTACCCTGTAAACAGCAATCTTGATAGAAGCTGTTAGTTTTCGCACATTTCTGGTTCTTCAGGGAAAGATACAAGTAGTTTTTCTTGGCGCGTAGATTGTGCCTCGTGTGTTTATGGAGGATATAAGCTGCAGCAAAGGCAGATTTTCTTTATAATGCATTTTTTTCAATCTTTCTGTTGTAGAGCAATGTGTGATTCATTAGGTGCCAAGAGAGTTTAACAGGATGGCAGTTCAGTAATATGGATGCAAATACTGTATAAAAATACTAATAAACTTTCTTATAATTAACTGATCATGATGTGGTGTATATTATGGAAAAGACAGACAGAAGGGATACGAAGGAATCTGCGTAGTCGACGTAGTTAATAAGAAATGAGATAAGTAATATTAGAGAACCTGTTGCTTAAGAGAAGAATTAAATTTTTGAATGAGGAAGTCAGAACTCATTTTTGTGTGACTGTTGGTTGATGTATGCTTCGCTTGCTGTTTGGAGAATGCTATACAGGAGGATGGAAAGCCTGAAAATGAAGTACTTACAATAATGATAGATAGAGAGCGTTGTGTTCATGATGGAGGGAATAGATATTAGTCTAATTATAGATTAGGTATCAATACAACAGTTAAAGAGCTGTACACACTACCATGGAACATAGTAATATAACCAAAGTTCATTTGCGAGTGAGTAGTAGCCCAGAGGGATCATCTAACTATGATTAAAAGGAGTTGAAAGTAGAAGATGCACAGAGTCTCCAACCCTGGTGGAATGAACGGTATGGCAAAAGAAGTTGGGTACATCTGATCTGATAACGGTTGCTGCATGGCAAATAGATTAGAAGCAGCTGGGTATGGTATGTACAGACAAAATAAGATGTCCCTGCAGGACAAAAGGATCAGTGAGAAAGGTAATTGTGGTGGTAAGAAAATCGTGGAAAATGTAATAGGGTAACATAGTGAATGTAGACTGTGTACCGAATGTAAGGCTGTCACAGTGAATGCATGATCTAGGGTTTGTTCTTTTTAGATGGAGGAAGAGTGAGCTCCTCTGATGTGGTTGTTCTGTGTATATAGGTGGAAAGATACAATATTAATTAGGAGGTGTAAATATGGATGATGTACGTTTAATGTACTGTATGCACAATATCTTATGTAATAGGCAGATGATGTACCTTTTACTAACCGATGCTTTGACAGAAGATGGTGTCTTTTCTAGTTCAGGAGATGCTGGCAGATTGGTCTGCAGTGATAGGAAAATAGAGGAAGAAAAAGTATTGCAGTTTCATGTATGAAATATTGGACTGATAGAATGTGGACAGTTGGATAATAAAGTGCGAAGAATGCGTATGTGTAATAGGTGATTACGTCATGAGGTTCAAGCTCATCTTCAGTGCTTTCGAATAGAGTCCTGCGTACATTTGCTGCTGGTGCACTGTCTTTATCACTGTTTGAGGTTGTAAACATGTTGAGGTAAAGATTATAGATGGAGAGAAAAAATAACATGTAAAATAGGTTTGGTAAAGGCACATTAGATTCATGTAGGTACCTGAGATTAGATTTTGTAGCAATGAAAGGAAGAAGCGTGCTAACAGGTGTGAGGGGATTATCCTAGTGGCAAACTAATACAGATAATAGAAATATTAGTAGTAAATAATTTGGAATCACAATGGAAGGCATGGCATGGTAGGTATAATGTAAAAAGAGAAATTATTGATAAGAGATTAACTGAATGTGTGCGAAACATATAAATGAAAGAGATGGGAATAGAAAATATATTAGCATTTATCATTGTATCTATGAATAGAAAATGGAATGGTGGAAGTAAAGAGGGGAACAGATGAGTAAATTTGTGGGTAGTGACAAATTCACTAAGGAAATATAGAATCAAAGTTGTTGAATAATAAAACATGCATAGTGTAAATACAGGAAGGGAAACAGGGACTGGCCTCAGGTTGAATTCGTTTGCTGTTTGTAAGAACATGTAAACAGAAGGTATAGGGGATAGAAGATATATCAGGATTTATCAATAGAAAGTCCAATGGTAGAATTAAAGAGGAGAACAGATTAGTAAATGTGTGAGTATTGACAAACTTAGTAACAAAATATAGAACAAAAATTGTTGAATGATAAAACATGGACATTGTAAATGTAGCAAGGGAAACAGAGACTGGCCTCAGATTGATTTCGTCTGGTGTCTGTGAGATCAGGAGATATGGTAAGTGCGGTACCAGAGGAAGAACGATGATCAGATGGTGCTGTAATAGACAAAGGGGTAGTAGCTGAACTGGAGCTACCAGGGATTGAATGAGTAGGAGATATTATTGGTAAGGCAGGTTTATGATAAAGTGCGGAGGAATGGGACTGTTTCCCAAAGTGTGTATCAATCCTGTGAACTTGGAAGGAACTTTGTTTAGTTTGGGGATCAAAGCTCTTGGAAGAAATGGATATAACAAATCGATATTTGTTGGAAACAACAGCAGCTAGCTCTCGTGGAATAGAAGTATCTGTCCGTGCAGAACCAAGAATTTCATGAAGAGGTGTACGGGATGATCGTCCATAGCGGAGGAGAGCAATCAGTGGTTTGCCAATAATCTCTTTTCCCATTCTATCGAAGAAAACGAACTCAGCCTCGGTTTCTCCATCTGAGCCAATGTAACAAAGTCGGTACCTATACAGTATGTCAAAAAGAAGTAAGTAAATATAGAAAATGGATGGGATACAATATGAACCATAGGAGTATGTAATATGGTAAAGCACCTGGGTAATGCATCTGTACCATGTCACTGAGGATCTGAGCATTTATATGCTGTGCCATATGGAACTGAGGACTTATGGCAAGTGGTACAGGAAGAAAACCACCAATGCTGGGAAGGGGTGAGCTTAGTTAATGTGACATCGCAAAATAATCGAGAGTGCTGTAAAGTGAGGAAAAAGGAAGGAAAAAACAGAGATTGAGAAATATGATATGTTAAATGTTTTATACAGAAGTGATATGAGAAGACAGATAGAGATGATGACCTCATACGTGAAAATGTCAAGGGCAAGTAATTCTGCAACAGTTTTTGTTTCAAGATTAGTTTGAGCATTAATTTCAGCAGCAGTTTGGTCTGGAAGTATGATGTTCTCAATCAAAGGGACTTTGTCTTGTAACCTAACAATAAAATAGAGAGTCGAAGAGTATATTAGTTGGGTACCATAGTGTAGAGTCAAAGGTATGGAACGAAAACTAAGAAGAGAGTTAAGAGGAAGATACCTTGTATGATATTCATTAATTTCAGGGAGATCTTCATTGATGTACCAGCGGCAGGCAGCGCTCCCGCTGAGTCCCCTACGGCCTACAAAGTAGGGGAAGAAAGCAATGAGGAACATAGATGCAGATGTTAGTAGTAAAAAGGAAGGTGTTATAGAAAGGAGACACATGGTAACCTTCATAAGTTTTAACCAAAGTGCCAACAAATATAGCAACCACCAGGTTTTTTTTGCTGATTTCAAGTATCCAGTCACCGTCAAAGGTTGTTGCTCGCTCTCCCCATAAGACCACAGTGATCTGGTTATTTCTGTAATCATAGGTGAAGCACAAAGTTTTATTACGGATAATATATTACAATAAAAAAAGCTTTATTGAGAATCAATACGTACAGAAGGTCGGTTAAATAGATAATTCTCTTAATGGAAGGCTGCGCACGACTTGCATTATAGTATTGAATAGCTTTGGAAATGCCGGTGATGATACCAATTACATCTACAGGCAGGAGAACATAAATAAGTATGAAGGGAGGAACAATTAAGAAAGGATTATTAAAGGAAAGAATAAAAGAATAGTTATAGAAAAAGGACGAAGGGGTAATAATAAATAACCTGTGAAGGATTCTGGTAGATCAACAGGTCTTGGAAGGTCAACTATTGGAGTTAAAGCGTAAGTACAAAAGGGGAATTCCAGTTCATTGCCAGTCTTCTCTTCTGCAGATGTGTATCTTCCAAACTTTATCATATGATGGCCTTCCACTGGCATGAAGAAATATTTTTTTGCGTAAACCACAAACTTCCTGAGCTCGTAAATCTTCCCTTCTTGAAGTACATCCATAAATATTGGAACACAATCTTCTGGAATCTCTGCGTACATATGATTACCCTATGCAGAAAGGAGGGGGCATACGGAAGTAATAAACCAGGAACGGAGCAGAACAAGGTTGGTATGTTAAGCAAAAGAGAAAGATGAGTAGGAAAGTACCTGCTTGTCTAAGAAAACCATATCAGTATGCTTTATAGGTCCATTGTCGGTGCCACCACGATGGTGCCACAAGCGAGATACATAGACACAAACAGTCCAGTGTTTGCTGCCTGGGTTGATCTCAGATAATGGATTGATCGACATGTAAAGTACCTTATAAAAAATAGCATGGGAGTTAGTAAATAGTATGAAGACAATAGATATGTAAGATAAAGATAGGGAAAAAATAAAGTTGTCCAGGATAAATTATGGAAGCGTGGAAACAAAATTAAAAGTGTTGGGATGGATCATGGAAATATAATGTGGACAGTAAATGGATGGAGTAAATAATAATTAAGGAAAATGGGTATGCACCAGTAATGTAGCAATGTGTTATGTTTATTGTATGGGTAATAAGAAATAAACAAAATGGTCAGTAGAAGGTATTGGTAAGCTAGATTAGGTGCACTGAATGTGTGACTGATAAAAGGTGGTACTTGAAGATAAGAGCCATAAGAACGAGACAATACGATTAGCAGTAATGTAAAAGCATAAATGGATAACAGGAAATATGTACGATGCTGTAATACATAGGATAGATAAGACAAATTAATGGGAGGAGAGAAAATGAGTTCTCACAGTGAAGCGGGCAATGTAGAAACCTTAGGAAACACAAAGATAAGAATCAGAAGGGGAAAACAATACTATGAGGAGTAATTTAGAAGCATAAAGGAGCAACAGGAAATATGTATGATACTGTAATACATAGGGTAGGTAAGGCAAATTAATGGGAGGAAAGAAAATGAGTCCTCAAAGTGAGTCAACCAATCTAAACACCTCAGGAAACACAATGTTCTTCGTCTGGGAACTACAAGATCCATTTTCATCTTCAATAAGTATTTTTAGAGATTTTCTTGACGTGACACGGGAGACAGCGACATATAGCTGGCCATGCATAAAAACAGGTCTTTTCAAGTACAAACCAACAGCAGCTAATGTTTGGCCTTGGCTTTTATTTATAGTCATCGCATAACAGACTCGCACTGGAAATTGACGTCGCTGAAGTGTAAATGGCCATTTAGTTTTTTTTGCTGTTAGTTCTATTCTAGGAATATATACAGTGTCACCTATGTGAGAGCCAGTGATAATAACAGCTTGGAGAACACGGTTGGCAAGGCGAGTGATAATGAGTCTTGTACCATTACACAAGCCATTTGGCTGAGATAAATTCCTGAGAAGCATAATTGGGACACCTTTTTTGAGGAGCAATCTGTGCTGAGGAAAATTGACGATGGAGATTGCATTTAGCAGTTCAGGAGGATAAAAAAGATTTGTTGCCTGTGATGTATCAGCGGGGCTAGCTATTGAATCAGAGCTTAGGTATTCCTTACTGTCTGTAGGTATCATTGAAAGAACAAAGGAGTTGATTTCATCAGCTAATTCATTTGTAGGTGTTAAAATAGCTCGCTCACGTAGATATGCAGGGTTTTGATACTGATCAGTAAAATCTGTATAGGTAGAAGAAACAATGGCTGTAATTTTGTCAGCATTTGTGCGGATCAAAAGGTCTTCTGGTATTTCTATCCATGTTGAGTCGACCTCACCGGTACGCCTATTCATTGGCAGCTTTCCTTCCCCAAGGTCCAAAATCCACTTGCTAAATAGAGTATTTTCTTCCTGTAGGGTAGTATGTGTGGTTGGCATATGTAACCTCATGTTAATTGACAACCGTAAAACCGTAACAAATTGCCACAGGGGGGAATTAGTAATTGTTGCAGAAATGATCTGTGGTCTGGTGCCACCCTCAATGACAGGAAGTATCTGTCTAAAGTCTCCACCTAAAACTACAACCATGCCTCCAAAAGGGACTGCAGCAAATGATGGGTCATCAATAGACAAAACATCACGTAAAGTTCTATCTAATGCTTTGAAACATCTTCTATTTGTCATAACTGCCTCATCCCAAATGATCAAAGAGGTCTCTCGAAGAAGATTAGCCAGATTTGTACCTCTCTTTATATCACACAAAGTTAGTTCATCAATCTGTAACGGTATTTTAAAACGTGAATGAGCAGTGCGCCCACCAGGCAGTAGAAGGGATGCAATGCCCGAAGATGCAACAGTTAAAATAATTTTTTTTTGCCCCCGAAGAAAAGTAACGATAGCATTCCACAAGAAAGTCTTTCCAGTGCCACCATATCCAGAAACAAAGAAGAATGAAGGGTTTTTTTGCAAGACAGAATCAACAATAGACTTGTAAGCAACAGACTGGTCACTGTTAAGTTGGTTAAATAGAAGGATAGCTTCATTTGCAAGAGCAGCAGTATCGTATGATGTTTCATCATGGATTAATGTGTTGGCTTGGAAAAGAGTACTACAGTCTGTTCTAGGTGGCAAATTATATTCACTTATCCTAGAGCCGTTTCTTATAAACACTTCAGCAAGTTCGGCAAGGAGCATGTTCTTTAGGTCTTCATTAGGAATGATGTAGGCTGGGTTGTGGAGGGTTCGCCTTACTTGATATTGGATATCATCAGCAAGGTTCATCCAATACCGTTCAAAAAAATTCCTTTCATTTTTAAGGCCACAATATATAAGCATTGTCACAAACAATTGCCGAAGACGTGGGCCAAACCCCCAAACCAAAGCTTCATCAAAAGCTCGATACCACTCGGTGTCATCACCTAATAGACCCCTAGCAACACATGCTTCTTTGAAGGTATTGAAAATTTGACCCTCATATGTTCTAAGATGTATATAAGACCGTGCACCTTTGACAACCATTAGCAGGGTTCGCAAATAGTATAATTCACCACTCGATGGATGGACATAATAAATACGCCCTATCTTTTCACCGCTTATCCTTTGATGCCAAGACCTATTGTCTGGATCCCATGTCCATTTTGTTGGGAAATCACAATAAGTTAGTGATCGAGCACATGGAAATGTCTCATTGGCTACAAACCACTCTGTAAGCATAGTCTTCCTTAAAAAATCATTATCAACAATTTTAGTGAGGTCTGTACCTGGGCGGAAGCTAATAGTATTCATATCAGGCATATGGACTGGTAGTCTTTCAACAGATGGAACTTTGCTATGTATGCTATAGCCATAAATGCGCCACAATGCATCTTGCTGGCATATATATCGACATTCTAGATATTCACGGACTTCATCCACTGGAACAGAGGTGCCATTCTCCCTAACAGGATGTGCACTATTCATCCTTTCAAGAAGAACCTTGGAAAACTAAGGACCTTTGGTAACATATTTGAATAAATATTTCATTACCTGTGTCTTATTACACCACTCGACATTAATGTGGGCTTGGTATTTTTTTAGCAAACGCATGTTATATGGGACAACCCATCTGTTATCAAGGCATTTACCATTTTTATAGACATAACGACCATTGTTTCGCCGTCTATAAAGAGCAAAGCCGTTTTCATCAAGAACTGTTTCTGGTTCGAATTTTTTTGGGAAATGTTTAGAACAGATGCCCTCTTTCATACAAACACATCTATGATCAAATTCACCACATGGGCCATGCATCATAAACTCAGAAACTAAAGTGTAGCCTAATGGGTCTTCGATAGGGTCTGGAATCTCAGCAATAACAAAAGAATCAATCAGCTGTGCAGTTACCTGTTGGTGGTCTTCCTTTAACCAGATGAGGATGTGAGCATGCGGGAGGCCTCGTTTCTGGAACTCCATGTTAGAGTTTGTTATTGATACGTGAACTGCCTAGGCATAAATGTAATTGTGTGCGTGCGAGATTGTTGGAATTCTCTAGTATCTAGCGTTTCCTTTCCTCTTCCATTCTTGATGTAATAACTGCATGTATGATCCCTTCGTCTGGGCATGTTTGGCGCATATAAATAGATCAACGCGGCCTCCTCCAGCGGGTGGAAAACGCTTCCCAAAACTACTGAAGCTCATATGGTATCAGAGCCTCCCTCTTCCATCTACATCTAATCCCAGATCACCCATGGCGTCCTCCTCCTTTGTCCCGGCAGTGTCCCTTGGCGCATCCATCTCGGAGAAGCTCACAAGGGACAATTACCTCCTGTGGAAGGCCCAAGTCCTTCCGGCTGTGCGTGGGGCGCAGCTCTACGGGTACCTCGACGGATCAATTGCTGAACCAGCGAAGCAGATCACGATCGAGAAGGAGGACAATACCAGGACGACCCAAACCAACCCGGCGTACACCACATGGGTGGCGCAAGACCAGCAGGTCCTCTCTTATTTGCTCAACTCTCTCACCAAAGAGATTTTGACGCAAGTTGTGAGCATGACGAGCGCCCATCAGCTCTGGACTGCCTTGGAGAACATGTTTTCCTCGCAGTCCAGATCGTGCATCAATAATCTCAGGATCATGCTCGCAAACGCCGAGAAGGGAGACAAAACTGTGGCAACCTACTTCGCCGAGATGACGAACCTCGGTGATGAACTTGCAGCTGCCGGGAAGCCTCTCGCCGAGGATGAAATGGTTTCCTATATCCTAGCGGGGCTTGATCTTGAGTATAACCCCCTAGTCTCTGCTCTCGACGCCAAGGTGGAGCCCATCAACCGGCCGGGGAAATGACCCTCGGCCAACATGCCAAATCTGCAAAAAGTCAGGCCATATCGCCATCGACTGCTGGTGGCGCTACGACGACGACTACCAGCAAGAAGAGAGGGTGGCAGGCTCCGCCAACACCTCCTACGGCGTGGACACAAATTGGTACGCCGACAGTGGAGCTACCGATCACATCACCGGTGAACTCGACAAACTGACTGTCCGTGACAAGTATCGCGGCCATGATCAAGTGCACACCGCAAATGGATCAGGTATGAAGATTAGTCACATTGGTCATTCAGTTATTGAAACCCCTAATCATAATTTCCAACTCCGAAATATTCTGCATGTTCCTAGTGCTTCAAAAAATTTGCTTTCTGTAAATCGTCTTGCCATTGATAACAAAGCCTATCTTGAATTTCATCCAAAATTCTTTTTGATCAAGGATCAGCTAACGAGGAGAGTAATGCATCGAGGCAGGTGTAGAGGTGGTCTCTACCCTCTGATTCCGCATGCTAGGATGTCCAATAAAAGAGCCTTTGGTGTCACCAAACCATCATCTACACGATGGCACAGTCGTCTCGGCCATCCTTCTTTTTCTATTGTTCAACGAGTGCTTAGGAATAATAAACTCCCTTTTTCTAGTGAGACCAGTTCTGAGTCAGTGTGTGATTCATGTCAGAGAGCCAAGAGTCACCAATTACCATATCCAATATCAACTAGTGTGTCTACTGTTCCTCTTGAGCTCGTGTTCTCCGATGTGTGGGGGCCGGCTCCTATTTCTGTTGGTAGACATTTATATTATGTCAGTTTCATTGATGATTTTAGCAAGTTCACATGGATTTATCTCATCAAGAAAAAGTCTGATGTTTTTGACGTTTTTCATAGATTCCAAGCACTTGTCGAACGTAAATTTGGATGAAAAATCCTAGCTATACAATCCGATTGGGGTGGTGAGTACGAGAAGCTCAATTCCTTTTTCCAAAAAATTGGAATTTCTCATCATGTCTCATGTCCCCATGCTCACCAGCAAAACGG
The DNA here is from genome assembly GCA_019208055.1 of Stipa capillata. Lineage (NCBI taxonomy): Eukaryota > Viridiplantae > Streptophyta > Magnoliopsida > Poales > Poaceae > Stipa > Stipa capillata. The sequence continues at coordinate 43,335 of JAGXJF010003315.1, forward strand.
TTCTGCAGAACGCAAGCACCGTCATATTGTCGAAGTAGGACTTGCCCTTCTCGCCAATGCCTCCATGCCATTAAAGTTTTGGGATGAAGCTTTTCTTACTGCCACACACCTCATCAATATGCTTCCAAGCAAAGTCATCAATTTTCAAACTCCTGTAGAGCGCCTCCTAAACACCAAACCGGATTATGCCTCTCTTCGCGTTTTCGGGTGCGCATGCTGGCCTAATCTTAGGCCCTTTAATTCTCGAAAACTCTCTTTTCGATCCAAACAATGTGTGTTCTTAGGATATAGTGCGCTCCACAAAGGGGTTAAGTGCCTTGATGTTCAAACGGGTCGCGTTTATATTTCACGAGATGTGGTGTTCGACGAAACAATATTTCCGTTTCAATCTCTTCATCCCAATGCCGGTGCTCTCCTTCGCAAAGAAATTATTCTTCTCCCCAAACACCTCCAAAATTTATCTCCATTTGATCAAGGGGGCAACAATAACAATGATCAATTGACTGATCATGCTAGTAATCCTGGTGATAAGTCTCCTGATACAGGTGATGTAGAAAATGCAGAGAAAAACGGCGCACAAAATAGCGCCCCAAACCGCTTGGTGACCGACGTGCAGGCGCTACGTGACACGCATGCCGGGGCGACCTCTCCCGCCTCGCACGGCTCCTCGGGCGCGGCAGGCGACGCTGCGTCAGGGCCCATGTCCCCTGGTGTGGCTCAATCAGCCAGCGTCAGTGGGGAGCTATCCCCTTTGGAGGGATCTTCTGCATCGGGGAATTCTGGAAGCCACGGTGATTCGTCTGGATCTTCTGCACACAGCAACTCTGCGACGCCTCCACCGCAGCTAGAGCCTCCTACTCGTGCAGTCACACGACTTCAGAAGGGCATTGTTAAACCTGTTAAATTGTATGACGGTATGATACGCTATGGCTTCTTGTGTTCTACAGGTGAACCTGCAACATTAGAACAAGCTCTCAAAGATAAAAGATGGAAGAAAGCCATGGATGATGAGTATACCGCATTGATAAAGAATAAAACTTGGCACCTAGTTCCTCGACAGGAAGGTAAAAATTTGATAGACTGTAAGTGGGTCTATAGGATCAAGAAAAAGGCTGATGGAACTATAGATCGCTACAAAGCTAGATTAGTAGCTAAAGGCTTCAAGCAACGATATGGGATTGATTACGAGGATACCTTCAGTCCTGTTGTTAAAGCTGCTACTATTCGTCTTGTTTTGGCTATTGCTGTATCCAGGGGATGGAGCCTGCGGCAATTAGATGTACAGAACGTGTTCTTGCATGGTGTTCTGGAAGAGGAGGTATATATGAAGCAGCCACCCAGATTTGAGGATAAAAATGCACCATATCATGTGTGCAAACTTGATAAAGCCTTATATGGGCTAAAACAAGCTCCCAGGGCATGGTACTCTCGTTTGAGCTCCAAGTTACAAGATCTTGGTTTTATGCCATCTAAAGCTGACACTTCCTTGTTCTTTTATAATAAGTCTGGTACAACTATCTTTGTCCTCATATATGTTGATGATATAATTGTTACTAGCTCCTCAAGTGAAGCTGTTTCAGCATTGTTGAAGGATTTGGGTTCAAACTTTGCTCTCAAGGATCTAGGGGATTTACACTTCTTCCTAGGCATTGAAGTAAAGAAAACTGGTGATGGTATAGTTCTCACACAAAGAAAATATGCAACTGATCTTTTGACTAAAGTTGGGATGCAGGGGTGTAAGCCTTCGCCAACTCCACTCTCCAACACTGAAAAATTGTCAGCGCTCGATGGTGACCCTTTGGGACAAGAAGACAGTACAAGGTACAGAAGTATAGTTGGTGCACTTCAGTACCTAACCCTCACAAGACCCGATATTTCTTACTCAGTAAATAAGGTATGCCAGTATCTACGTGCGCCTACCTCTGTGCATTGGACAGCTGTCAAACGCATACTTAGATATGTAAAGCATACTTCCAGCATTGGTTTGACCTTCAAGAAATCTGCATCTACTTTGATAAGTGCCTTTTCTGATGCGGATTGGGCTGGTTGTCTGGATGATAGAAGATCAACTGGTGGCTTTGCAGTCTTCTTTGGTCCAAACTTAATATCATGGTGTGCGAAGAAACAAGCAACTGTGTCAAGATCAAGCACTGAGGCAGAATATAAAGCATTAGCCAATGCGACTGCAGAAGTTATTTGGGTTCAGTCTCTCCTCACCAAACTTGGAGTGAAACAGGGACAAGTCCCATGTCTTTGGTGTGATAACCTCGGTGCCACCTATTTGTCAGCTAATCCTGTGTTCCATGCCAGAACAAAGCACATAGAAATTGATTTTCATTTTGTGAGGGAAAGGGTTGCAAACAAGTTGCTTGAGATCAGATTCATTCACTCAAAAGATCAGGTTGCAGATGGCTTTACTAAAGCATTGCCTGTACGAAGCTTGGAAGAATTCAAACGTAATCTCAACTTATCAAAGTTGTGATTAAGGGGGGCTGTTAGAGTTTGTTATTGATACGTGAACTGCCTAGGCATAAATGTAATTGTGTGCGTGCGAGATTGTTGGAATTCTCTAGTATCTAGCGTTTCCTTTCCTCTTCTATTCTTGATGTAATAACTGCATGTATGATCCCTTCGTCTGGGCATGTTTGGCGCATATAAATAGATCAACGCGGCCTCCTCCAGCGGGTGGAAAACGCTTCCCAAAACTACTGAAGCTCATACTCCACAGTGTGCAGAACTAAGATAATGTAGGTATCATATTAGCAGCAGGTAGGAACAGTATTTAAATATGGATGTAGGTAGATAAAGTAAACATAGATTAGAAGACATTACCAGCCTTTATGGGACCATACGCCCGACCAGATTTAATATCATCTATATATTCATTAAGCTTCAGATTGTAGACCCTAACAATGATATCAGCTCTATCCGTCGGCCTCTGGCCAGGTTCAAATAATAGAGCTTCAGTGATTTCAGGCCATTTAGGATTACAGGTAAATGTAGAAAATAAATCAGGTGCACTGTGTACACGACATATGGCAAGTGTCGGACCCCAAAATCCGTAACAGAGAGGCTTAAGCATAATCACCCGCTAAGTCGAAACGTCAACCCCGACCTCAACCCCTGGGTATCAATCCCAAGAGGAGTGGAGTGATATGGCTTTGAATAGCCCGAGACGTCAACCCCAAAGCTTCCTCTGGCAAGAGCACAGAGTAGTAGGGTGATATGGTCTCCTCACTCTTTTCCACTGAGCCGGAACTTCAATCCCAAACTCGCCCCGGCAAATTAATGCTCGGCTGGAGTAGGATGATATAGTTCCCAAGCTCTCAGCAGAAGAATCGCTTCACAGGGGTGACTAAACTTAACGACTCTATGATAGGGACTTTGAAACCCTACCCGCAACATGTGCTTCATCAACATACACGCAGGGCACATGAGCAGGCGAAAACAACTAGCTAGCACAGCAGAACTCTACAACAGAACTGCAATATAGCAACATATTCATGCAAAGGATCCGAGGATCCCAGTATAATACACAGCGGAAGGTTAAATAGGGCTAAGAAGCCGAACAGTAGTGCCGAAAGCGGCAGCAAAACAAACCTAGCTGCCCAACCCCAAGGGCAGGATCGCTGCCTGGGATTCCCAGTGACTAACCGTCGCTGGTGCCGATCTCTATATAGAAACCACCCTCAGGGGGGGTGGTTTCCTCTGCAACAAAAATATCAACAACAGCGGGGTGAGTACAAAATTGTACTCAGCAAGACTTACAGTGCGGAAAGTAGTAATAATTGTGTCAAGTATCAATAACGGGGTAATGGTGGACTATTTTGCGGAAAGCAAGTTTTACCTTTGTCAATAACAATAAGTAGATGGAAAATCGACTACCAGAATACCTTTTTAAAGGGGATAAGTCGAACACTTCACGAGCATTCCTTACTGCAGATCACCACACCTGAAAAACCCTCGACCCATCCTCGACCACCCTGGGAGGAAGCTGTCGCTAACCGCGTCCTTAGAGTTGGCAAGTTTTAGAGTTGGTTATAGGTGTCTAATTCGATGCAAAATCTTACCAAGCTGTCCGTAACCGCGGACACGGCTGTTCAAACAGTTTTAACCCTGCAGGGGTGTACATCTTTACCTACACGTACCGATCGTCTCTTAATGCTACCAAGTACACACTTCACGAGGTGTGCTAGCAGAGGGTGATCGAACACGACCTTTACAATGCCTTCGACCTAGGTATGAGCCACCCGTACGGGCTAGTCCATGTGCATCAGTCTGGCCGCAACTACGACACGGTCCCATACGTTGTGAATCGAGGTACATCCCCGGTCTCCCAGACCGTGTGTCCACCCCACCCTTATATTGATGCCACACACCCCAATCCCCTTTTTCACGCACGCGGCAAACGAAAAACGGCAAACTAATGCAGCTCATACACTAAGTCTAAGCAAATTAGTGAGTCGTGGGTGGCCCCATAATCCACCCGTGTAGAAGTACGCGAATCTTGGTTCGAAGGGACACCGGTAACCGGTCCTTGCGGGAAGACGAGACAACCCACCATGCTCCCAGCCATGGCCTCTCGTCTAAACCCAGATATGATTAAGCAGGTTCATTAGTTATCCCGGTGAACACCCACCTACCACGTAACCCATTCCCAGTGTTGATTCATCTGCTATCCCAGGAATTACGACTTCTACATGTCTAAGCATGTCTAAGCATAAATAGCATAATAGCATTCGAACAGTGGATACTATTCTATGCTAGATAGGTGAGGTTAGTGGTGGAGCTGTTTGAGCGACAAGGTGAGTCTTATTCATCAGACTAGGGTTCTGCTTAGCGGAAAAATAGCAGTTGAACGCATGTGATAATGAATTTAAAAACAACTAATACTTTGCAAGTAGTAGGAGTTTTGCAATGTGACCAAAGGGGCTGCTTGCCTGGTTGCGGTGCAACTAAACCCTGCTCGTGATCGGGATTATCGTCTTCTGGACCTTCCGGCTCTAACGGGGAAGAACGAAAACACCGGAAAGGAGGGGCACAATTGTAAACATCAAAATGCAGAACATCAGCATGAGATGAAATGCATGCCATGGCATAGAGGACATAAAATAATGACTAATGCAAGTGGAATCAATTTAATCGGAGTCCGGACGCATAAAATATCACGATCCGAAAATCTTCCGGCTAATCGAAAACCCTAATTTGAATCTTTAGCAAATTGTATTATTCCTAGCATGCAAACATGTATGAAAATGGCATATTTGAATAGATTTCATTTTTCTGAACATTTTGGTATAATGTTTGCATTTTTCTGATTAAAAATGGAGTTTCTATGAATTTTACAAGATTTAAACCATTTAAATACTTTTGTTGTATTTTTCTCAGTAAAATTAATAATTAATTTAATTCAATAACTACAGAGGCTGACATGTGGGCCCTGGGTCAATTTTAGTCAACTTTGATCTAGGTCAATGACAGTGGGGCCCACTGTCATAACCTTTTTCTTATCTACTTTCTTTTTATTCTTTTCTTCATTCACTGACGCGTGGGACCCAGCTGGTATAGATTTCATATTCATTAATCTTTTTATTTTAAATTCTGACGCGTGGGACCCACGTGTCATAAGGACAAAATCATGACACTCATTTATTGTACTGTTGAGCACTAATAACTGTTATTAAAAGGTCGGTTAGCACTTAATTGCTTATGGTTAGCATTAATGATGCTTATTAATTATACTGGTTGCACTGATGGTGGTCATTAACTAGTGTCATTAAGCTGTCAGAACAATAATTAAAACCTTTAATTAATATACTTAGTAGTTAATGGCACTGTTAGCCTTAATCATAGTCATTAATCAATTGGTTGGCATTAATTCAGCAATGATTAATGATATTTACAGCAATCCCTCGGTCTGGACAGCAATAATTGAAATTAAATACTTCATTAATTGTGCTTAGTAATTAAAGTGCTCATTAGTGCTGTCTGAACCGGTGGTTAATGGAGGATCAGTGCCTTAATTCATTCGGTCGGGTGGCTTAGATGGGTTGTGGCCGGTGGCAAGAGAAGAAAGGGGGAATGGGGATGGCGGCGCGGTGAGCCTTACCGGCGGGCGACAGGGAGCGGAGCCGGCATTGGGGCTTGGACAGGGCGGCGCGGTGGAGAGCTCGACGGAGTGGAGCTGGGGCTGTCGGCAGTAAGGGGGCTCGGGTGGCGGGAGTTTGGAGGCAGCCGGGACGGCGGAGCGAGCGGCCGGGGAGGGAGGGCTTGGAGATGGCTGGGAACTGGGGCGCGGCTGAGCGGCGCGAGGAGCGGCACGGCGGGGTCGGGTGGTGGGGCACCGGAGCGGCGGTGGCTGGCTGGAGCTTGGCGAAGGGGAGGCCCGATGGCGAAGGAGCTTCGGGGGAAGGGATGCCGGGCCAAAGCAAGGTGGCGAGCACGGGACCGGAGCGAAGCAACGCGGCGCGGTGCTGGCGAGCTAGGAGGCGACGGGATTTAGCGGCGAACTCGGGTGCAAGCGTGAAGGAAAGGGGTGCGGTGCTGATGGGAGAACAAGCGGAGGAGGAAGAGAGAAATAGGGGAGAGAAGGGCGGTCGACCGGGGAGGGCGCTTGGGATAGGGACCAGCGATGAAGACCAAGCAGGAGGTGGCCGGCCAGGGCTGCTGGTGGCTTGCCACCGAGGCAGCGCAGTCAGCAGGAGGTGGCGGCGCCTGGAGGAAGAAGAACAGGGGCGGTGGGGAGACGGGCCAGGAGAAGGAAGATGGGCCAAAACAAATGGCCCATCCGGTTGGGGAGGAAAGGGCTTTAGATTTTAGGATTTTCTTTTATCCTTTTCTGTTTTGCACGTTTGACTTACAACTCAAATCAATTCTTAAACTCCTGCTTTTATAATTCAAATTTTAAAGAAGGCTTTAAGACCTTCCTTCTCACTTATCTGATTATTTAGTTTGGGCGTTTAGATGAATTTGGAAACGGGGCTGAATCCAATTTTAGAATCCCTAAAAACCACTTCAAAGATTCTCTCAAAATTAATATCAAGTTTCAAAGCATTGATACCATGTTTTGTTCTGTTTCAAATAGGTTTCCCAAACCAATTCCAAATTCTCTCGTAACTTTCAAACTCTATTCCTAACCCGAGCTCCAATGCACAATTCGAATTAACCGTTGATTTCCCTTTTTAACACAACCCTTTGGACTTTTAGTAATTTCCAACCTAGGGTTTTAGAGCTCGGTCAACAAATCGATTGCATAAGATGATCCTCGGGACTTAATAATCCAAGACTTTACAAGATCACTTAAGATTCAAGGTGCCCTCCACGTTATCGAGTTAGGGTTTGTTAAGGGCTTTTCATTATAGTTCCAAAAATTCAAAATCTTACTCGATTTCGGGTTTCAATGCAATGCATGACCTGAAATGATGCACACAAATAACGACTTAAGAACAGGGATGTTACAGCAAGACCATCCTGGAAATTTTCCTGGAAATAGCGTCGGCCCCCCGTGTGACTGGACGGTAATATAATTTTCTTACCAATATCAGCACCGTCGACACAACCCTGACCAACAGCATCCGTAATACCTTGCAAGTGTTCACTTCTTAGGTCATCCTGTTTTCTAAGAATATACCACAAACGACATTCATCTATGCAAGCACGTGCATCAACAACAGCTTGTGAAGATAGTAAGGCGTAACAAAGATAAGGATTTTGCTGGTCTAATCGATAATGGCACACAAAACAATAATAATCCTGCATAGTCATTTTATTACGGAGACCAGAAGAAGCTGGGTCAGTACCAATATATGGGATATTAAGTTGAAAACCTCTCTCAGCATATACAAATAAAAGAGGATATTGTAGGGACATATAAGCTGGGTGAAGAGAAGAAATCTGCTGCAAATCATTGCACCTGTGATGAACAATAATATCACGGCATGCCGCTTCAACGGTGAAATCACCAACGACCAATGCTGCTAATTCAGAAGTTGTGGGGACACTAAACTGGGGACCATCGCTGTCAGAAGGAGCAATTATACGGATGGTAACCTGTTCATGGTTGCTATTTTCTAGACGGTCTCTCGCCATCCTAAATGTCTTGACCAAAGGATTACAGGCATCAAGCATATCTATTAAACCAGCAACGATATAAGGATCTAGTTCATTAGCATCTCCATCAGTCGGATTTATAGCGTGGATCCTGTTAGCAACTTCATTTGTGGTGTCATAGATGTAGAGCTCAGCATATTTGGGAGGATCAGTTTTTTGCCTTGGCAAGAGAGAACCAATACGGTGGTGGACCTGACCATGTATCTTAAAATTTTTGGGCCACGAGTACCATCGAGGGAACGATCTATGGTCGCACCCATTGATGTAAAGGCAAACAAACAATTGTATTGCCGAATCTTTGTGAGGAATAGTCTAGCACGTTGGGTACCATCGAAGTGCAAAAGGTTATTCAAAAAAGGTGGAGGTGCTTTGAAAGGTGGCACTGCAACTTTCCCGCCTTTACAACAAAGGTTATAGACTACCCGGCGTTGTGTCACAGAAGACATGGACTTGACTCGCTCTTCAAACCAAAAGATTGCACCACAATGTTGACATTGATATTCAGGAGGACCATGGTATGGTCGGCCTGTGTAAGATACTACATAGAACAAAAGGTGTAAAGAATCTTAGGAATTGAGTGGACTGGAACAGCCGTATGGAAGAGCCTATTATGTCTTAAAGGTAAACAGCAACACAATACCTTTTAGAGACTCGCTAAAAGCAGCATCGAAGGCCTCCCAATCATTTGGCAATGGTCCATGGATAATATGTTCTACAGAGCGAGGAACGGAGGCCATGAAAGGAAAGAAGGGTATATAAGAAGACAGAAGAAGAAGCACGCGGCTAATCGACAATGGAGGTCGCACCTCGGAATCCAGATCGACGTAGGTCAATTGCAGACCTACGCTTTTTACGATTTTGCCGTGTAATCGCAGGAGTAAGGAACGGGAACCAGCCATCTCCTATTCGCATAGACAGAGACAAATGAAAGAAAGAACAGGTAAAAAAAAAGGCATTGACCAGCATGGAGGGAAAACAGCAATCTGACAATATCATACTTTTTCGTTTATGAGGAGACAAATCGTTGGCTGAACATGGAATAAAGCAAGCACGCGCAACCACATGGCCGCGACGATGGCGAACCATGGTAGTATCAAAAGGACAGTACGAACACGAGGTGAACCATGTGGATGAGCAAAAGGAACCTATTGGACAGTAGATCAAAAGGAATTCTGAGTAGGAGAACAAATATAATGAGAAACACAGGAAAGCAGAAATCTCTGTAAGGAACGTTAACAGCAAATAGAAAAGAAGAGTATACGGCACCAGGAGGAGAACATATACAATCGCATTATAGCGACATCATAACGAAAAGAGATGAGGATATTAAGACTCGTAAAAACCAAATGGTCACGCTCACTAACAAAGTAGGTAAGATCAGACATAGTAATAAGCAGCAACCGAAAAGAAATAGCGAACTGATGTACATAGGGCATGGCATCTAAATCTGGAAGGCAAGAAGCAGATACCACTTAGAAAGCAACGTAAGGGAACAACCTATAACGCAAGATATATCTCAACCGATAATATAACAACTGGACTAAGAATAGGAAACACTGGAAACCTAATAGAACAGGGACCTATTACAGCAAGACTCAGTACGGCATAACTTTGGACAATAACCATCTCACAGACAACCACAAGACCACTAAAATGCACGCATCGATGAAACCAATTGAGACCATAGAAGTCTACACTGGGTAGGTAAGTTGATATCTGCGACATCAGTCCACGCAGCGGCATGTCCAGTGGACCCCAACAACCTGGCAAACGAAGAAGCAAGAAGAACGGCCGAACGTGCTAGGTCCCTGTAAGCCAACATCCCCTCATAATTATAATCACATACCACAAACCCATAAAACCCCTGTAGGAAGCGAATGGCCTGGAAAGCAGCTTGCTCATATGGACAGCGTGAACCGAGGGAGGCGGACGCCCAGAAAAATCGCCTCTCAAATAGCGATCCTCCGTGAACAAGAGGCAATTCGATCTCGACACCTCCAAGAACAGAACCATCATCAGCCACCTCGAGCAGATAAGAATGAAAGGGTAGACGACAGTGGTGTGCAACAATCTCCAACAAATGTACATGGGAAGAATATAGAGCAAACATCCTGCAATAATTTTAAAACAAAAAGGAAACACCCCACGGACACAGACGACAACGAACACCCGAGGAGAAGAAACCTCGTTAGCCAACGCAAACAAAATAATAAAAAGCAGAACAAAATCGCTGGTACGAAGAGAGAGCAATATAAGTACAGGGAAGGCAACTACCTGATGAAATGCAGCGGGCTCTTCGTAGGAGAAAACCAACAGCGGAACGGCACAGCTCACAAACTGGAATGACAGAGGGTAACGCACAAAATAAATAGGAGACGAAGAGCAAGAAAGAACAATGAGGAAACCAGCGGGAGCAAAAGGAACAAAGAACCGAAGAAACAACATACCTGAGGGCAGGAGGACGAACAGAAGGTGGCACGCAAACAAACACAGAGAAATAGCTTCACCTGCAAGAGAACAGACCTAACACAGAACAAACACATGGGAAACCTCCGATTAGTCCAACGAACAGACAAAGGCGATGGGGGCCGAAAGAGGAACAGAACCGCGGTGGACGAAAAACGAACACAATGGGTAAACAACAAAGGGGAAGAAAGCGATAAACAACAAGACCGAAAATGATAGGACACTGAGGAGGCTAAACCCAAGAGACGTAAAATCACAAAACATCACAGAGCAAAACCGCAAAACCAAACAAAAAATTGAACACGAACGGAATGCCCCTCAAATCTAACCAATAAACAGAGAATCAGATAACCGAGAAAGCGGGGAGCAGACGAATCTTTCCCCGGAGGTTACCTCAATCGACAACGCACCCCATAGCATCCACTGGAAAGCAGATGAGCAAGAGTAGGCGAAACGAAGGAAAGAAAAAGGCGGAGACAACGAGGCGAAACCCAGCGGCCTTTCGAAGAGAAAGCGAGCACGCGAGAAGGAGAGGAAAGACCGGAGAGACAGGCGGGATGTGAACTAAGCTGGAGTACCCCCACCGACGCCATGGAGCTACTGTAGAACCGTACTGTCGACCAAATCGCAGGAAGCCACGGCTGTACGGCACGGCAGACACGAAGGGGAAGGAACGCGAAATCCCCAAACAACCCTGAACGAACCAGCGAAACCACGAGCAACAGCCCCTAGAGCAAACAGCGTGAGCACCGGGACGAACGGACGGCCAAGATGGAAGGCAGCGGAGATCGGACGGCCTAGAATCGCTAAGCTCTGAGGAGCGCCCGAATCCTCGCACGAATTATATATTTAGATTAGATATGTACTTTAGTAAAAATTTAGTGAGATTTACGGATTTACCCTCAGTCTCCGTCATCTACAGTGTGTGACGTGCTTGTGTGAATATGTACATGCGTAATAATGTGTGTGTGTGCATGTGTACAATTTTTCTTATAATCATAAAAAGGAAAAAATAGAAGGGACAATCTTTTCACTTTTAAACATGCTCGGTGACACATCCATAGCCTTTCTTTTCTTTTCTTTGTTTCTCCTTGTGCCCGCATCGCCTGATGCTGAAGAAGAGCTCGATACGTTGGGGTAGAGCTAAGTCCTAACCCAGTACACGGGCAAGTGAAAGCTGTCAGGCTGTTGAGCTTTGCTAGCTTAGTACACATCTTGGGGTCTAGTTGAAGAGCAAGGATAGATGGGTTAGCGCTATCTAGATTTTTGGGGATGAGATAGACCTGTTTCAATGTCTGACTGGATGTATGGAATGAATTAATTTTTTATTTGGTTAGAGGGATGAGGATAGATATACTAAAATTAATTAACTAAGCTATAGTTCTTATCTTGCATTAATAATAATTGATCATACTCTAATCAACATACACTAATATTTATCAATGTTGACCTTTATGTAACTATATTAATTAACCATAAAACATGCTAATTATCATTAAACATACACTAATAAACACATTAAAAAATACACTAATCAACAAACTAAACTTATCATTGATAATGTGGCAATGATTGTTAATTACTAATATAACATGCTAATTATCACTGATTATTTTCTAATGATCATAATTAGAGAATGGCGACTCATCCGGCGATTTTGGCCAGATCTCTTTGTCCAAGATCTTTATAAAATATTCCTTTTAGTTGGTTGCCTCTCTCCATCTTATCCCTTCAATCAAACAGAAGAATATGCTAAAAAAAGATAGCTATCTTTAACTCATCTATCACCAAGGGCAGAGCTAGAATTTAGACATAAGGGGGGCAAAGAAAAAACAATAGCACAAAAGATATAACATAACAATATATTAAGTCTCAGGTAAAGCATTGACAATGTATAGAATCACATGTTTGGTAATTAGAAAAAAGTTATGTCAACGATCGGTAAACCGCCGATCTTACGGTATTCGTGGAATCTGTACGTATGAGGGGTAGGGACCGCTAGGCCACAAGGCTAGAGATATAATGGCAAGGAAAATGCCCTTTTTATACAGGTTCGGGCCTCCCTCAGGATAATAACCCTACGTCCTGTTCGTATATATTGATCGGAGAATATCTTACAAAGGGGTCTGAAGGTTAGTGGCTATCCTATTCTTAATCGAAGACTAACTAGCTAGGGCTTCTAGATCTCCTTCGACTTGTTCTTTGGGATCTAACTTCGCTTGAAGGATCTGTTCGCCTCTCCCCTATAGGATTCCTGATCCTTTTATAGGGGTTTCACCTAGTCGTACTGCACATGGACTTACGCCTGAGTACGACTCTGGTCTCCTTAAACGTCGGGATGGACTTCCTTGCTTAAGGGATATCTTTCCTCCCTACGAGGGGTTGCCTTATCCTCCTGGAATCCTTACCGGATATGAAGTGAGTTCCGGTAACCCAGGGAATCGTACACGGATACTTCCTAATATGAGGGATACCGTACTATACATCGTCAAGCCCCCCATCAGTACGTGAAGTGAGGTCATGACTGTTCTGTAAAAAATCTGCCCTTCTCGGGGAATAGCTCCGCGTAGGCAAACCGAACAATCTTTATTGACTACCTTCCCGAGTAGGTATAAATCCTATCGAGTAGTCGTGACAGTCTAATCAAAATAACCTAGAAGTTTTTCTGACTTAATCTGATCCGTCGATCACGGACACGCATTCGCCTGGCGGATTTTTGGGAGAAACGAACCATTGTGGCGGAAGTTTCACGTGGTGATGAAGAATCTTTCCTTTTTTTGCGCTACTGTTAGGCTGACGTTAGCCGCAACATAGCACGCTTGTCGGGGTCATGGGTTTGTCAGACCCTCTTTTCCCGCGCAATGTCTCATATGCGGGAAAAGCAACTGTCCGCATTAAATGCGATGGAACAGATCGTGCCGTTAACCGCGCTTGGTCCGGCGGAAAATTAAAACCTTTAAGAAACCAAGAGTTGGGGTTTTTGCCCGCATTCTCTCTGTTCCTTAGCATTCCCACTGTTCTTCTTCCTCGCACCCTCGCCGATCCTTCCCGCACCCGTTATTCTCGATCAACCAACGAGAGTGGGCAAGAAGAGCAGCGCGAAGACGTCAGGGGATGACTCAGGGGAGCCAATTTCCGTCATCCCCGAGTTTGAGGCCTCTGTGATGGATTCCTTCGCCATCAAGAGACTGGCGGCGGACGAGGTCATCCTCCCGAAGGTGTTCGTACCTGTTCGGGAGGCCGTGAAGGAAACGGTACCTAGTCCAGACACGGACTAGATCGTTGTCTTTGCAGACTTCTTTAGGTGTGGATTCCAGTTCCCACCTTCACATTTTTCCTCCTCGTGCTCCAGTTCTATGGGATTGAGTTGATCCACCTCAACCCAAACTCGGTCCTGATGCTGGCGGTCTTCGCACATTTGTGCAAAGCATACCTCGGCATCAGGTTGAGCCTGGAGCTATGGAGGTTCTTCTACAACCTCCGCTGAATGAAAGTGAGCGGCGGAGGAGTCGTCGGCGACGCCGGGTTCCGACTCCGGGAAGGAAAGAAGGACTCCTACATCTCCTCTTCCTGGAAGTCGTCGTGGTCGGGCTGGCATTCTAGGTGGTTCTACTGCCAGCCCCCTCCTAACTCTGGGATTACCTATCGAGGCCTGGCCCCCTACCAGACGAAGAGCTGGGTAGAGGCCCCGAAGGAGACCAAGCAGCTCAAGGCTTTCGTCCATGACATCGCCAATGTCGCCGCCAAAGGCTTGTCGGCGTGGGATGTCGCGGAAGATTTTCTTCAGTGGCAAATTAGCCCCCTTCGCTCAAGGGTAGACCCTGCCTGGATGGTTCCGTAGTGACAAGATCAGTCAACGGACTTTGACTCGGGTGCGTATTCTGATCCTCCCGTGTCGTCTTAGTTGGTAAAGCATCCTACTCGCCCCTTACTCTTCTTGATTGAGCAGACTTGTCCCCCGAGGAGCTCAAGAATAGGTTAAACAACCTATTCGAGCAATCTCCCCAAGGAGGACGGATGGGGGTTCCCTTGCCTCTGCTGAAGCTTAGCCCCGATGCTAAAAGAGAAGTGCTTTCGGTAAGTTTGGAGGTCTTTTACCTTGTCTAGTCCTGAGTCATCCGAGTAGTGGTGTCTAACAGCCTTCAAGTTTTTCTTTTGCAGCGACTAGGCTATGAAGCTCCTGACTCGGAAGCCAAATGGGCAGGAGCCCCCGTTCAGGACGAGGATGTCGAAGTCCTTGGTGAAACCATACCAGCCCCCCGAAGAGAGGGTTGGAGGTTCATCCGAGGTCGAGGCTGAAAGGACCGAGATGCCGACTAGAGGGGGGGGTGAATAGTTGGGTTATAAAATTTCATCTTTAGTCTTCTGTTTAAGTTATCAGATTAACTTCACAAGTTAATAGTGGACAGCTGTGACACAGGTGAGAGACACAGATGAAAACTATGTGTAAATTAACACACAGCTGTCACACAGGTGAAAGACACAGGTGAAGAGATAACCTGACACAGGTGCTCTACTTAAACTAACTGTGACACAGGTGCTAGCACAGGTGAATACAAGTGAATGAAACAGCTGAGTAACAGATGATCACACACAGGTATAAAGGTAATCTAGCACAGGTGAAAAGGTAAGCTTAGCAGATCAAGTCTAAGAGACACAAGCAGGTAAGTATGAGCAAATATGCATGCAATACAGGAAGTAAAGGAGACTCAGAGGATTTTCACCGAAGTTCCCAACTCTTTGCAGAGAAGGTACGTCTCCGTTGGAGAGACCACTCCTAAGAGTTGGCCAGCACTGAATCGTGCTTGTTCTCCGAGTACCTGATCTTTCAGGACTCTTCCTTTTGCTTGTGGAGATCCTTTTGCCTTGCAGCAGGTAGACCTCAGAGCACCTTCACAAACTACTGGTTCAGCCCACACAAGCTTGGGTGATACCAGCAACTCCTACACCCGTCTAGGAGCAGACAAACTCCAAGAGTAACAGATGATCCAGCAGCAATCTCTTGGAGGAACCTTTGCTCGTGCTCTAGCTCACAAACCCACTCGAACTAACCCTTAGGCGCTTGGCTCTTGTGGAGTGGTTGGAGGCTTTGCAACGGTCGTATGTGAATCACTGATTTGAGCAAGGTTGAGGACAGAGTCCTCCCCTGGTCCCCTATATATAGGGTCCACAGGCACCTGACCGTTACCCTGTTGCCACGTAGGATTAAGTGAGCCACCGGTGTCAACCACCGGTGACACAGCTACACCCTACGCCCAACTGTACCCGGCTCAGGCAGACCGACACCTGTGTCACCGGCGGCACACACACAGGTGAACCCTCAGCTAATAGCAGCACTACTCAGCCCGGTCCTGGCACACTACATGCTCTCAGCATACTCTACCTAAGCTACCTGAAAAGGAGAGAACCTCCGATAGACCCCTGACACAGCAGACCCTATCGCAGAGCAGTTCCCTTAGCTTTTACAAGCTCTCTCCCGGTACAGAGGTGTACCTGAGTCATAGAGCAGAAGACCACCTGTGACACAGCTGTGTCACACAGGTGCCTAAGGCTCTAGGGTTTTCACACAGCTACATACTTTTGTGCAAAGCTATTGACACAGGACAATTGGCCTCAAAGCACCAACCCCCTTGACCAACACTCTGAGCAATGAGCAAGGTTTCCTTAGATAACTGCTACTATTTCATCCCTCTTGATAGTACGGGTGGTTCCTATGGACTCAAAGAAACTAGCAAACCTAGGCTTCACTTACCACCAGCTGAAGTCACGGCCCTTGACGCATCAAGCCACCATCACCTTGCTTGCATCTCCCTGCACAGCACCGGCTTCTTCTCAGCTGTGACACAGCTGCCTAGCACAGCCATCTCTTTGTCCTTGAACCCACCATGTACCTTTTTGGTGGCCATCCTTCTCTGGATAGCCCTTCATCATGGAACCTGTAAGATCTGCTTACACTCAAATGTAAACATTAGATTCCAGTTTAGGTTGCCATTAACCATCAAAACCAAATTAGGGCCTAGATGCTCTTTCAATCTCCCCCTTTTTGGTGGTTAGTGGCAACCCAAGCTTCACACATTCAAAAATATATATAGAATTGAAGTATTGAAACATGTGAAAGTTGGTAGAATATACTCCCCCTGAATCTGTGCATGAAAGATTTGTTTGACAAGAGATGCACAGTTAACAAGTTTTAAGCATGGGAAGTATTTTCTGATGACTTGCATTCTTATCAGTTTAAGTATGTTGATGAATGATCAGAACATTATATTCCTTATCAGAGCATATGTGAAAGTCAGAGCAAGCCATATTAAAAACATATGTATATCAGAGCACAAAATGCACAAAGATATCGGAGCATATGAATTAAGCATTTGATATGTGTATCAGAGCATGATAAACATGTACATATCAGAGTATACACATATAAATGGTATCAGAGCCATAAAACATGTATAACAAAGTGTATGGCAAAGCAAACTATGAATCTGAACATTCACACATATTTGTATCAGAGCAAGATGTGCATTAAAGCATACCAAACATGTGTGTCAGAGCATTCCAACATATAAAAATGAGCATAAGAATGCATAAGACATGTATCAGATCAAAAGATTTGCATAAAAAGATACAATGTTATCAAGACATAAGATACCACAGAAGAACCAAGTCTTGATACATCATTTTAAAAATAATTTCCCTTTCCCAATAAGCTTTCCCCCTTAATGCTTTCCCTTGCACCACTCTACTCTCTCTCTCCCCCTTACTCTACACTCTCTCTCCCCCTTTGACACTAAAACACCCAAAAAGGAAGACAGGAGGAAGAGATGCTTCAAGAAGACTTGCTCTTCAGCAGCTGGAGAACCTCTGAGAACTGGTTGGACATAGCTGAGAGCTGATTGGACATATCTGAGAGCTGAGATTGCACTTGATCCATGTTGGCTTTCAGATGAGAGACTTCTTCTCGAAGCTGGCGATTTTCTTTGCGCAGAGCAGAGAGATGAGCTGGTATGACCTTGGTCACAAAAGCTATGGAAGGGTTGCAAGAGGTGTCATCATCATCATCATCATCAGCTGGGTTTAGCACAGGTGCAGCAGCTGTGGCACCGGTGGGGACTTGTCTTTGAACAGGTGATGACCTTGGAGGAGCAGGTCGAGCAGCTGTGTGACTGGGAGATGACGCAGCTGGTCCAGGGGAGTCTCCAAATAATGCAGGGACTGCAACCTCATCTGGATGATCATCTGCCTGAGGTCTAAGCTGGGTTTTGATTGTCTTCACAGAGGGATCAAGAGAAGAGCTCAGAAGACTTGTTCTTTGAAGGATCATATACATGATGTACGATCCATACCTCAGCTTAGCCTTTTTGTCCTTGGAGACAGTATCTATCTCATGAAAAATGTATCTTGCTATATCAAAGTGCTGATTCTTGGCTATGTGCACCAATATCTGCCAGGTTGCATTGTAGACAGCATCTGTGTTACCCCCTTTGGGTTGAAGAGTGACATTGAGAATCTTGATCAGATGCTTGGCAGTGATGGTTATACCCTTGAAATAGACATGATCTGTAGGGGCCTTGGCAGGGAAACTGAAGTTCCTTGGATAAAATTTTCTTCTCACTTCATTAGGAACTGGTGCAAGCTTGAAAAGATTTGGCATGCCTAGTTCCAGAGGAGCATGCATTAAGCTGTTGAACTCTGGAGCTGTGATTGAAAGAAGTTGACCTCTTGTCATCCAGAGCATAACATCTTGATTCTTCTGTTCTATCCAAACTGTGGCATAGAACTCCTTGATGATCTCAGGATCATAAGCTTGCTGAAGATTGCATAGGAATTCAAGACCTGAGGCTTGGATCAGAGAAGGAACTGCTCTCAGTCTTGAATCTGTCATAGCTGACCAGTCAATGGTCTTGCAATCTACAAATCCTTTGGAGGCAAGAATCTCATGGTATACACCCCTTTCATGATCATTGTGGAATCTGGGGTCTGAGCAAGATGGAGCTATAAACTCCTGATCTTCAGAGAAGTATGGGTTTGTTGACCTCATCTTTATGAATGAACTTGGTCTCATTGAGGCAACTTTGTTCTTGGATCTCTTGGGATCACTCTTTGGCAGTTTCTTGGCATCAGCTCTGGAAATAAATTCCATCTGATTGGCCTCAGTCCTCAGAGCATGAGAGAAGATGTAATGATATTGGTCTTCCATGTTTGCTTCTCTTACAGAGTGACTGGGAGAGCTGTCCTCATGTTCTGCCATTTCTTTCTCTGCTTCTTCTTCTTCAGCTACTTCTGCTGATTTGTCACTTGGAGATGAACTCTCTCCCTGATAATCTTCATCAGAGTCAGCTCTGGCTACTCTTGGTCTTGGAGGAGTCACAGACACACCTCTGCCATCATCAGATGAGCTCTCAGAGCTGTCTTCTTTTTCTTCTGACTCAGCTGACTTACTGACCTGTGCCACAGGTGATGACACAGGTGGTTGAACTGACTGAGCTGGGTCAGCTGGCGGCGACACAGGTGATGGAGACCGGTGAGAGTCTTGAGTCTGAGTTTCTTCTCCTGCCTGAGGAACAGCTGGTTGAGACAGCTGTGGACTTGAAGATTTTGCAGCCACTGGAGACTCTGCTGAAACTGGTCTTGAAGATGCATGCACTTGAGCCTTGGGAGCAGCTGGATCTTCAGCTTCAGAGACTAGAAACTGAGAAGGAGACATTGACTTCTGAACATCCAGAGTTGAAATAGAATCAATGCTGGTTGAACTCTGAGATTTTCTGCCTTTCCTCTGGTATGTCTTTTTACCGAACTTGCCTGCGCTAGCAACCTGTGACACAGGTGGATTAGCATCAAAAGATGATCTGAGCTGGGTCATAGAA
Source organism: Stipa capillata (assembly GCA_019208055.1). Taxonomy (NCBI): domain Eukaryota; kingdom Viridiplantae; phylum Streptophyta; class Magnoliopsida; order Poales; family Poaceae; genus Stipa; species Stipa capillata. The sequence goes on from JAGXJF010003315.1 coordinate 62,777, forward strand.
TCATCTAGATTCTTTTCTAGCTGCTGCCCACTTGAGTCTAACTCTGCAAGAATATCTTCTAAGGAATCAAGAGCAGCTTTCTGTTGGGTCTCGATATCTGCAGGCACAATCTCTAGCCCAGCTGAGGACATGACCTGTGACTCAGCTGGCATACTTGGCTGAAGAGCTGGAGCACTTGCTTGATGAAGAGGGACTGCTGAGATAGGAGCAGTTGAACAATCTAACTTGATAATCCTCAAATTGACTGCAGCTATCTCATCCTGCAGGACCTTCTTACTGGCTTCATCTGAGCAGGAGGACAATTCCAATGATAAGGCATCTACCCTTCTACGCAACTTGTTGTCCTGAAATTTCCTCCATAGATCTTTGTACTCCAAGGAAAGCTGAGATGTTAGGCGTTCCATTTGCAGAATCAGATCTGCCTTCTCATCTCCAATAGCTTTCTCTTCTTTTCTCAGCAACTCATGAAGCTCTTCTTTGATAGCCTTGTCTTTCTTCCATGTGTCCTTGTGCACTGAAACATCTTTGGGGGGATCAGAAGAGTTGGAGAGCAATTTCTTAACATTTTCAATTTTTGACTTTAGAGCATCTCTTTCAGCTCCTGAGGTAGACGACAGCCTCCCTGCTAGATCATTCAATTCCATGGCTAGTTTGCTGTATGCTTTTCTTTTCTCAGCTTCGGCTCTCCATTCAGCCTCTTCTTCTTCTTCTTGCTGCTGCTTCTTACTCTTTCTGATTTCTTTTACAGATTCTGACCGAGGCTTCTTATGAACTTTGCTTAGAGACAGATCAGCTGGTCCACCAGCAGCTCTGGTTCTTTTGAGAGTATCTACAACTGGCACCCTCTTAGCTTGGACAGCAGCATCTTTGGCAGAAGCTTTCTTAGCTCTCTCATCTGCCTTCTTCTTTTTAGCCTCAGCCATGCTGGTTTTCCTTTCATCTGCAGACCTCTTTCTCTGCTGAATCTGCTTTTCTTTCTTGTCAGCTTTCATAGCATTAAGTTCTTCCAATCTGGAGACAGAAACTTTGGCAGCCAGCTCAATTTGGCGTTTCTCTACTTCCAAAGCTTTTCTCTTTGCTTCCTTTTAGCTAACTCTGCTGGAGACAAGGGGATTTTAACAGCTCTCTTTGCTTTCTCCTCAGCATCAAGTTGTCTAGCAAGTCTCCTTGCTTTCTCTGCCTCCCATTCCTCTTGGCTTTTCTTATCCATGATCTGAGTTCTGATGGCAAGCGGGAGATCTTCTGAGATATCCTCAGGCTGATTGCCAGAACCAGACATCTGAAGAAACAAGATAGATAAGAGAGAAGTAGGTAAGAGGTGTTCATTTGATGCAGAGTAATAGCTGTGTTAGACATCTGTGTCAGGATAGGCAGACACAGGTGAGGACTTAAGCATTACCGAGGTCTTAGCCTGTTGAATAGGCACACCTGTGTGACAGGTGAGACCCTAGCGGTGACACAGCTATGTGCGGGGGCGGACAGCAAATTCATGGAATTTTGAGTTTGACAAAGATTTGCTGGCTGATTTAAGCTTGGATGAGATTTAAAGATGGCACAAGAGTAGGACCAACCCTAATATGGACCAATGCGCTAATAGATTAGGCTATCAAGACCTAGAACATGAACTGAGCGCAAAGGAGGGTTTTGCAGAGGCTTACTTTGATCGAGATTGAACTTTGCTGCGGTTGAATCGACGTTAGAGTTCAATGGAATGCTTCCTCCAACTTGTTGAAGAAATTTCGATGGCGAAACCGGCGAAAAAGATGAGAACTCGAAAAATTGGCGCACGGCGGAAGTTTTGGGTATGGGAGTTCGAAGCGGTTTCTGTGTGGACGCAGCAACTCTTTATATAGGCCCAGAGGTTATAAGGTGGCTGTGTCACAGCTGACATAAGGACCTGTGACACAGGTGAAAGAGATGTATACTCTGGCCTATGGGATTTTCAAAGCATTCACCTGAGACACAGCTGGGAGACTCAGGTGACAAGTATTTCATCTAGTGAACACCAAGATGGATTGAATTAGATGAGAAAGAAAGCATTAGCGCTATCAGAGTGTCCTTAAGAGATCTTCTCAGTGTCAGCTCGCCAGAAAATCAATCAAGCAAAGCTCAAGCTGACATGAGTTAATCTAGATAAAGACTTGCACACAAAAGAGTGCATTTTACAGACTATAAGATATGATTTCAGCATGATGCAAAGCACACACCTGTGAGACAGGTGGGTAGCACAGGTACAAAGATGCAAATGATAAATATGAAATCACATCAGCTAGACACCAAGCCAAACCTTTTATTGCAGGTTAGAGACATCAATGATATTCAATTCACTCCTCAGGGCACAGAACCTAGTCTCATCTAAGGGCTTGGTGAAGATATCAGCTAATTGTTTTTCAGTCCTTACATGGCACAGCTGTATATCTCCTTTTTCTACATGGTCTCTAAGGAAGTGGTGCCTCACTTCTATGTGTTTGGATCTTTGGTGATGTACTGGGTTGTTGGCTAACTTGATTGCACTTTCATTATCACAGAAGAGGGGTACTTGATTAAAAGATATGTTGAAATCTTTCAAGGTCTGCCTCATCCATAATAATTGAGCACAACAACTACCAGCAGCTATATACTCAGCTTCTGCAGTGGAAAGGGCTACAGAATTTTGTTTCTTGGATGACCAGGACACCAGAGAGTGCCCTAGAAACTGACAGGTACCTGAGGTGCTTTTTCTGTCAACCTTACACCCAGCATAGTCGCTATCAGAATAGCCAACTAGCTCAAAGTTTGCACCTTTAGGATACCACAAGCCAAACCCTGGAGTGTGAATCAAATATCTCAGAATCCTGCGGACTGCCACTCTGTGACAATCCTTAGGGTTGGCTTGGAATCTTGCACACATACAAACACTAAGCATAATATCAGGCCTAGATGCACACAAATATAGCAAGGAACCTATCATAGATCTAAATTCCTTCTGATCAGCAGACTTACCTTCAGTGTTTAGATCAAGATGGCCATTAGTTTGCATGGGAGTGTGTATACCTTTTGCATCCTTCATGCCAAACTTGGTGATGATGTCTTTGGTGAACTTTTCTTGAGAGATGAAAGTACCTTCCTTCAGTTGATGGATCTGAAGTCCTAGGAAGTACTTGAGTTCTCCATCCAAAGACATCTCAAATCTCTTGGTCATCAGCTTGCTAAACTCTTCACTCATGGAACGGTTAGTACTACCAAATATTATGTCATCGACATAAATTTGGCACACAAATAATTCTTTTCCATTTCTTTTAGTGAATAGAGTTGTATCAACTAAGCCCATTTTAAATTCATTGCTGATTAGAAATTCTTTCAATGTGTCATACCATGCTCTTGGTGCTTGTTTTAGACCGTAGAGTGCTTTGTGCAATTTGTAGACATGGTATGGCTTTTTATCATTTTCAAAACCTGGTGGCTGCTCTACATATACAAGCTCAGAAAGCTTACCATTCAGAAATGCAGACTTGACATCCATCTGGTACAGCTTGATATTGTGATGAGCAGCATAGGCTAACAGGATTCTGATGGCTTCAAGTCTTGCCACAGGGGCAAATGTTTCTCCAAAGTCCAGACCTTCTACTTGTGTGAATCCTTGTGCCACAAGTCTGGCTTTGTTTCTTACCACCAGTCCATTTGTGTCTTGCTTGTTCCTGAAGACCCATTTAGTTCTAATCACATTATGGCCTTCAGGTCTTTCCACCAGTGACCATACTTCATTTCTCTCGAACTGGTTGAGCTCTTCATGCATAGCATTGATCCAATCAGCATCCTTTAGAGCTTCACCTATGGTCCTGGGTTCAACACTTGAGACAAAGGAGTAATGCTCACAAAAATTAGCAATTCGAGATCGAGTGGTCACTCCCCTATTAATGGCACCGATGATGTTGTCCACAGGGTGATCCTTCTGCAGCCGGCTGATCACAAGGGGATCGGGGTCAACTGCCTGTGTCACAGCTGATGGAGTTGCCTGTGACACCGGTAGTTCTTCCTGTGACACAGCTGGGTGCATGAAGGCTTCTGCGTCAAGCTGATCATTGGCTGGGTTGCACTCGAACTCTATTTCATGATCTCCAGTGTCTTCAAGGATTGATGCAGAAGAGGGTTCTTGATCACTTGGTGAGGCAGGCTCCTCCTTGATGGTGGGTCTGATCTCACCGGTGGACTTCTTTAGAATATCCTCATTTCCTACATCAATAGCAACTTGCTCTCCTTGGGAGCCATAAGACTCATCAAAATCCACATCTATAGATTCTTCAACAACCTGAGAGGAAGTGTTAAAGACTCTATAGGCATGGGAGTTAGTGGAATAACCAAGGAATATACCAACATCAGATTTAGCTTCAAACTTAGTTAGGCGTTTGCCTTTCCTAAGAATGTAGCACTTACAACCAAATACTCTGAAGTATGATATGTTAGGCTTGCTGTTGGTGAGCAGTTCATAGGGAGTCTTCTTGAGTAGTGGATGAAGGTATATTCTGTTGACAGAGTGACAGGCAGTGTTGACAGCTTCAGCCCAAAATCTTGGTGAAGTCTTGTATTCATCTAGAAGAGTCCTTGCCATCTCTATCAGAGTTCTGTTCTTCCTTTCCACCACCCCATTTTGTTGTGGAGCATATGGACCTGAAAATTCATGCTTGATTCCATGCTTGTCCAGAAATGCTTCCACCTTGGAGTTCTTGAACTCACTCCCATTGTCACTCCTGACCTTTACAAGATTCACCTTCCACTCATTTTGGACTCTGACAATGAGATGCTTGAACTTCTTGTACACCTGTGTCTTCTCCTTCAAAAAGAAAACCCAAGTATACCTAGAAAAGTCATCTACAATGACAAAGCCATATTTGTTACCTCCTAGGCTCTCATATGTTGTGGGACCAAATAGGTCGATGTGAATGAGCTCGAAGGGAGTGGAGGTGGTCATGATGTTCTTCGGTCGATGTGCAGCTCCAACTTGTTTGCCGGCTTGACATGCACTGCAGGGTTTGTCCTTTTCAAATTTCACCTTCTCCAAGCCTTTGACATAGTCATGTTTGCTTAGCTTGTTAAGGAGCTTCATCCCTGCATGTCCTAGCCGTCTGTGCCACAGCCATCCTAGGCTGGTCTTGGCCATTAGACACCATGGAGCTGCTGCAGGCTGTTCATAGAAGTTCACAATGTATAGCTTGCCAGACCTGCATCCTTCAAATACTTGTGAATCATCAGATAGTTTGGAAGCTATAACCTTTTCAGGATAGAAAGTAACTTTCATGCCTGTGTCACACAGCTGTGACACAGACATCAGACTATAGCCTATCTGATCAACAAGCATTACATTAGATAAGGAGTGATTCTCAGAAATGGCAACTTTACCAATGCCATTTACCTTCCCTTTTGAGTTGTCTGCATAGATCACATGTTTGCTTGGAAGATTTTCACTTGTGATCTCTACAAACTCCTCTCTGCCTCCAGTCATATGTTGTGTACATCCACTGTCCACAATCCAATCAGTTCCACTGGAGACAGTTTCCTTGGAGTCCTTAGCCATGAGGCATAAGGGAGCAGGAGTGGATGAAGCTTGATCAGCTTTGGAGATCAGCTTGGAGCTGTCTGACTTAGCTGTGACACAGCTGGGTGTGTCAGCCATGGAGATTGCTATCCCAGCGACCTGGACTTCTTCTTCTTCTGATTCTCCATCTGAACCAGAGTCATCTGAGACCCAGGCTTGTCCCTACATAGGCTCTAGCAGTAGCCTTGTTCTTGGAATAGGAAGGATGCTTGTTGAAAGTCTTCTTCTTGTTGTGGAATTCCTTCTTCTTCCCTTTGTCCTTCCTTTTGCTGGGGCAATCAGCTGCGAAGTGGCCTTCCTTGCCACATTCAAAACACTTGTTGTCCTTGGAGGGCTTCTTGCCTCTGAATCTATCTGTTGATCCAAACTGCTTCTTCTTCCTATAGAATTTTCTGAAGTTTCTGGTAAGAAGGAGCAGCTCATTCTCTTCACCACTTGACATGTCATCAGATAGATCATCACTGCTATCACTGTCTGGTAGTGAAGCTTGAGCAGTGGTCTTCAGAGCAATATTCTTCTTGGGTCCTGAGGAGGTGCTGTGCTTGCCCTCTTGTTTGAGCTCCATCTCATGAGTGAGGATTCTTCCCAGCACTTCTGTAGGCTTCATCCTACTGAATCCCTCTTTCTCCTTGAGCATCAAGACTAGGGTTCTGTAAGGCTTGGGCAGCACAGATAAGAATTTCTTGATGACATCTTCATCCTCAACTCGGTTGGAACCCAATGCCTTCAGTTGATTGGTGATGAGAGTCAATCTTGAGTATAGAGAATTTATGTCTTCTCCATGTTCATGCTCAAATCTCTCTAGAGTTGACTCCAGCAGTCCTCTCTTGGACTTCTTCAGAGTGTCACTGCCCTCATATATCTGCTGAAGGGTATCCCAAATCTCCTTAGCAGACTCCAGTGTGCTGACTCTGTTAAAGTCATGTTCTTGCAAGCCCATGAAGATGGCAGTGGCAGCTCTGGCATTATTCTGGATATTTCTTTTGTCGTTGATGGTGAGAGCATCAGCCTTCTCTACCTTGTATCCTGCATCAACAATATCCCACACATCTGGATCGATCGCGGTAAGATGCATCTGCATCTTCCTCTTCCAGAAAGCATAGTTAGATCCAGTGAAGACAGGTATTTTACCCTCGTAGCCCGACATCCTTTACTCTGGCGGTTAAGCCAATTCAAAGAGCAACCTGCTCTGATACCAATTGAAAGGACCGAGATGCCGACTAGAGGGGGGGTGAATAGTTGGGCTTATAAAATTTCCTCTTTTAGTCTTCTGTTTAAGTTATCAGATTAACTTCACAAGTTAATAGTGGACAGCTGTGACACAGGTGAGAGACACAGATGAAAACTATGTGTAAATTAACACACAGCTGTCACACAGGTGAAAGACACAGGTGAAGAGATAACCTGACACAGGTGCTCTACTTAGACTAACTGTGACACAGGTGCTAGCACAGGTGAATACAAGTGAATGAAACAGCTGAGTAACAGATGATCACACACAGGTATAAAGGTAATCTAGCACAGGTGAAAAGGTAAGCTTAGCAGATCAAGTCTAAGAGACACAAGCAGGTAAGTATGAGCAAATATGCATGCAATACAGGAAGTAAAGGAGACTCAGAGGATTTTCACCGAAGTTCCCAACTCTTTGCAGAGAAGGTACGTCTCCGTTGGCGAGACCACTCCTAAGAGTTGGCCAGCACTGAATCGTGCTTGTTCTCCGAGTACCTGATCTTTCAGGACTCTTCCTTTTGCTTGTGGAGATCCTTTTGCCTTGCAGCAGGTAGACCTCAGAGCACCTTCACAAACTACTGGTTCAGCCCACACAAGCTTGGGTGATACCAGCAACTCCTACACCCGTCTAGGAGCAGACAAACTCCAAGAGTAACAGATGATCCAGCAGCAATCTCTTAGAGGAACCTTTGCTCGTGCTCTAGCTCACAAACCCACTCGAACTAACCCTTAGGCGCTTGGCTCTTGTGGAGTGGTTGGAGGCTTTGCAACGGTCGTATGTGAATCACTGATTTGAGCAAGGTTGAGGACAGAGTCCTCCCCTGGTCCCCTATATATAGGGTCCACAGGCACCTGACCGTTACCCTGTTGCCACGTAGGATTAAGTGAGCCACCGGTGTCAACCACCGGTGACACAGCTACACCCTATGCCCAACTGTACCCGGCTCAGGCAGACCGACACCTGTGTCACCGGCGGCACACACACAGGTGAACCCTCAGCTGATAGCAGCACTACTCAGCCCGGTCCTGGCACACTACATGCTCTCAGCATACTCTACCTAAGCTACCTGAAAAGGAGAGAACCTCCGATAGACCCCTGACACAGCAGACCCTATCGCAGAGCAGTTCCCTTAGCTTTTACAAGCTCTCTCCCGGTACAGAGGTGTACCTGAGTCATAGAGCAGAAGACCACCTGTGACACAGCTGTGTCACACAGGTGCCTAAGGCTCTAGGGTTTTCACACAGCTACATACTTTTGTGCAAAGCTATTGACACAGGGACAATTGGCCTCAAAGCACCAACCCCCTTGACCAACACTCTGAGCAATGAGCAAGGTTCCCTTAGATAACTGCTACTATTTCATCCCTCTTGATAGTACGGGTGGTTCCTATGGACTCAAAGAAACTAGCAAACCTAGGCTTCACTTACCACCAGCTGAAGTCACGGCCCTTGACGCATCAAGCCACCATCACCTTGCTTGCATCTCCCTGCACAGCACCGGCTTCTTCTCAGCTGTGACACAGCTGCCTAGCATAGCCATCTCTTTGTCCTTGAACCCACCATGTACCCTTTTTGGTGGCCATCCTTCTCTGGATAGCCCTTCATCATGGAACCTGTAGATCTGCTTACACTCAAATGTAAACATTAGATTCCAGTTTAGGTTGCCATTAACCATCAAAACCAAATTAGGGCCTAGATGCTCTTTCAGAGGCGACGAAGGTCATCTAGGCGAACTCTCCTGCCCAGACACTGTCTCTTTCGCCAACTCCTCGACCCTAGGTTAGAACTCTCGCCCGACTAGCTTTATCCCATGCTTCCCTAAGGAGGGTGACATGATCGGGTTCTGTTGATCAGCATGAGGCAAGTAGCCCTCCTTCCCGACAGCCGACGCCTCCTTCCCCAATTGCTCAAAAGGAGGAGGCTGCGGCGGCGAAGGGAAAAACACCACTAGCCTCTGCCGAAAAGCGAGGTTCAGATGTATTGTCGAAGAGACCGCTTCCTCATCTGAAGCGCCAGAGGTAAGTTTTGTGGTCTCCTTCGGTATTCTTTCTTTTCACGGAGGACTGACTTGGAAGTTCCTCCGATTAGGGTGACTATCCTTCTGGCCATAGTCCCGGTGGGGACGGTTGTCGAGGAGCAGCCCCCAGCGCCAAGTCCGGTGCCAACGCTGATCGAACGAACCGAGCCCCTGGCGCCGGAGTCCTTGGTGCCAGAGAGTGTCAGTTTGCACTCCCTAGTACAGGTAAGTCGGAGTGTTAGTAACAAAAAGCTTTAATATGACTATTACTAACCTTTTGCTTTCAGATCGTCCTTTCCCGGATTCCCCCGCTCGAGAAGGCTCAAACCGAGCTGGAGACGAGCCGGGCGACAAACGAGGAGCTGAAGAAGCGCCTTGCAGAATCCGGGAACTGGTCGGAGAAGGAGGAGTTGACGAAGCGCCTCCGGGACGCCAAGAAGCGGCGGGAGTTGGTGGAAGCCGAGTTCCAGACCTCCAGGACCCGCTTGTCGGAAGTGGAATCTTCTCTACAAAGGAGTCAGTCCTATGTAGGGAAGCTGGAGGAGGACCTCGATAGCACCCTTGGTACGCTTGAGAGGGCGCTTGTCGAAGTCAGAGTCACCGTCTTTCCCGGCCCTTCGCTTACGACCCGGCTGGTGGAACTCATGTCGTCAGTGTCCCGATTGAAGCCCACCTTCGAGAAGCTTCTCGAGGACGAGCTCCAGCAGGGTGTGTGAGACGCCCTGGCCTTCGCCTTGGCCCTTCTCCGGTGTAGGCATCCGGACTTGTCCTTGGGGGCCCTTGCGGCAGATCTGCCGGCTGGCCGGGAGGAAGAGCTTCTCGATGCTGTGCAAAGTGCTACAGATGCCTTCAGTGATAGGGTGCAGCCATCTAGTAAAAACTTATATCAGACAATATTTAGTAACTGTGCAGTAACTTGTGTGTTTTTTGGTTTTGAAACCTTGTTTTATCTGCTCTGTGGGATTTTGTCGAACGTAAGGGGTCTAGTAGAATTAGTCGGAACTAGTGCGCTCTTTTCCTTTGACTTAGGTTTACGAGTAGTACCATATGCCATTTTCACTGTGATCGACCAGGCCTTAGGTTTAGTCGGATGGAGGGCTCCGTAGCTCCTTGTCATCAGTAAATACGATAAGGGGTCTCTACATAGCTTATTGTGGCCATGGCAGCATCTTCGTGTTCCCTCGTCAAGGGTGAAATCGAACACCGGCTAGTAAGTTCTATGTTTGCCCTTTTGGTGACAATGTTCCCATCTACCCGAGATTCTTTCCGACTAAAATGATCGAGGATGTGGATAAGCGTATGGGTTCCGTTGGTCTAGTTGTATTCGTACCCCCTCTTTCTTCTTTTACTTGAGGTTGGGGAACGTTACCGCGGAACTGGGGAGCTTAGTTGACCAGGCCTTAGGTCTGGTCAGGTGGGGGGCTCAGTGGCTTCCCTTGTCACCTGCAAACACGTTAAAGGGTTTTCCTCGCATCCCTGACAGTTGCAGCGTAGAACCCTTTCCTTTTGCGCAGGTCGAAAAAAGTTGATACTCGTACGCATACACCAATTCGCCATATTCTTATCCAGCCCCCGACTAACTTATTCGAGGAGTATCTCGGATAGGCAGTCTGAAAAAATGAATATCGTATTGGAAAACTTGATACATTTAAAACCGTGCACTATTTGAAGTGTTCTTTTACAAGCTACTGTAAGAGAAATTATTCTAGAAAAACTTTAGAGAAATAAGGAAAATAAACTAAGCCGTCCCCTCCTTTCTCCAGGTTGTCACTAGTTGCTCCAAGTATTCGGACCCTTCTTGTCGTGACCTGCTGACGAAGAATTCGCCGAGTGCGCGTGCTGGGCGGCGGCGCCCGGAGCATCTTATCATCGTTCTTTTCGTAGCTTAATGACTTTTGGAGTTGGAGTCGGTGCAACTTGCGACATGTTGGTGAAGAGGCGATGGTCGTGCGGTCTTACCGATGGTGTTTTGCACGGAGAAAGACAAAGCAGAGACTCTGGGAGAGACATGACCCTTATGCTACTGATGCGGGCAACCTGGATCGGGCGACTTCCCCTGTGGAATAGTTGTCCTGCTGAGGAGAAGGCCCTATTTTCCTAGGCTCCAAACTAGTCGTGGAACTCTCTCACCGACTTAGAGAGGGTACTTTCCGAAGTTGTCGCTCGTAGCTGTGGTGGAGGTCTTGACGATGTGGAGGCACGTGCCGTACCATCGGTGTCTCGGATGGAGAGTTGGTGCTGTTCTGCAAGGTCGAGCCTTTTTTGAGGAGAGCTTTTTATCGTGAGAACGCCTTTTGGGCTAGGCATCTTCATGCACTGATAAGCATAATGCGTTGCTGCCATGAACTTGACCAGAGTTGGGCGTCCCAGGATAGCATTGTATGCAGCCTCAAAATCGACTACGTCGAACAGGATTTTTTCTGTTCGGAAGTTATCAGGCGTTCCGAAGGTCACCGGGAGTGTGACCTGCCCGATCGGTGTGGCCGACGAGCCCGGCATGATGCCGTGGAATGCCTGCGTGATCGTGTGGATCGATGATCGTGGCACTTGCATTGCGTCGAGGGCTTTGGTGAATAGGATGTTGAGGGAGCTCCCTCCATCTATCAGCACCTGCGCCACTCGGCAGTTGTTGACTGTCGGTTCGACCAGATCGGATATCGTCCTGGTCGAGCACAGTTTTCGGGGCAGTCGGTTTGGTCGAACCTGATCTCCACTTCTGACCACTTGACCGACCGGGGTACCCGCGGTATACTCACGAGGACTTCTCGGGCGAACGCCTTGTATTGCCTCCTTGACTCGTAGGAGGATGAGCCCCTAAATATATGCTCGATCGCTCTGACGTGCCCCTGGAATGGCTCAGGGGAAGTGTCGTTGTCATCGGGAGTCGTGTCCCGGCTATTGTTTGTGACCTGCGGGTTATCCCCGTGGAGCTTCTCTTTCTCTTCCTTGAGGTACTTCTTGAAGATGTGACACTGACGTAGATCATGCGAGTCGATCTGGTGGAAGTCACACCAGAGCTTTGATGGCTTGTCGGAAGAATTCGTTTGCTTATCCTTAGGGTGTGGTCTCCATGTATGCTTCTCAGGGAGGTCGGCGAAGACCTCTTCCGTTTTTGCTTTATTTTCTCTATTCCCTCCGGAGGGCTTCTTTTTGTGCTTTGATTTCTTGGAGTTATCTCTGGTCCGGAGGGGGGAGCTGGTCGACCTGCCCTGCTGCTGTTTGATGTAGCACAAGGTTTCTTCTGCACAAGCGGCTTTTTCTGCCAAGTCCATGAGATGCACCATGGTCTTAGGAGGATGCATGATCAAGTCATGTGTGAACATCTCGTTTCTACTGCCTCGGGCGAAGGCACGGATGACGTCCGAGTCGGTGATCTCAGGTATAGTGTTGCGGACAGCACTAAACCTCCTGGTAAAATCTCGGAGCGTCTCTTCTGGTCTCTGGACGACTAGGAACAAGTCGTCAACCTGGCCAGGGCGTCTGTATGTACCTTGGAAGTTACTGAGGAGCACTCGCAGAGTTGTCCCCAGGATTGAATCGTTCCTGGGGGCAGATTCATCAACCACATCCTGGCGGCTCCTCTTAGGGCTGTCGGGAGGTAGTTGACCATAACCTTCTCATTTCCGCCGGCAGCCTCAATAGTCGTAGTGTAGATGGCTAGGAATTCTGCGGGCTTGGTTGTGCCATCATATGACTCTAAGGCTCCGGGTTTGAAACGAGACGGCCAGCGCACGTGTCGGAGTTCCTGAGATAATGCTTGGCATCCATGGATGGCTCTTCGATAAGGCGCGATATCACCGTTGTTTGGGGTTGGCGATCGTCCCCGAGCATAGGCACGATGTCGGTGGTCCCTTCGAGGGGGGATCGTTCTTGCTGGTGCCTCTGGCTCCGGCGCTCGTTGATCCTATTGCGTAGGTCAATGCGAGGTTCCCTTTGATTCTTCCTGGACGGCTTGAGCCGGAGAGGTTCCCACGGTCGGCGCCATCTGTCGACGATCGATAAACCGCCGATCTTACGGTATTCGTGGAATGTGTATGTATGAGGTGTAGGGACCGCTAGGGCACAAGGCCAGAGATATAACAGCAAGGAAAACACCCTTTTTATACAGGTTCGGGCCTCCCTTAGGATAATAACCCTACGTCCTATTCGTATATATTGATCGGAGAATATCTTACAAAGGGGTCTGAAGGTTAGTGGCTATCCTAGGCCTAATCGAAGACTAACTAGCTAGGGCTTCTGGATCTCCTTCGACTTGTTCTTTGGGATCTAACTTCGCTTGAAGGATCTGTTCCCCTCTCCCCTATAGGATTCCTGATCCTTTTATAGGGGTTTCACCTAGTCGTACTGCACATGGACTTACGCCCGAGTAGGACTCTGGTCTCCTTAAACGTCGGGATGGACTTCCTTGCTTAAGGGATATCTTTCCTCCCTACGAGGGGTTGCCTTATCCTCCTGGAATCCTTACCGGATACGTAGTGAGTTCCGGTAACCCAGGGAATCGTATATGGATACTTCCTAATATGAGGGATACCATACTATACATCGTCAAGTTACATTTCTATGTTTAAATTTAGCTCTACGACTACCAAGCTCATCGAACAAGTTGATGATCTCTTCGGTGGTGACCTTTGGAGCTAGTTCCTTCTCAATATAGATGATCATGTAATGCCGAAGAAAGTCATCTCCCATTTTATTTCGAAGACGTGTCTTGACAAGTTTTATAGCTGAAAAAGCTTGCTCGGTAGTTGCAGTTGACACCGAAAGAGTTATAACCAACCGCAATAATCTATCAACCATTGAATACATAGAAACTTTACCTATTTTAACTAGTCCAATAGTCAAATCAGCAAGTGAAGGCAAACTTTTAAGATCAGGATGATTGCAAATATCCAATCGGAATTGTGGAAGTTGACACTCCAATTGAGCCCTTTCTTGACTAGAAAAATCTGCAGGATAGAATTTTTCCACTAGAGTGCATATCTTTGATATGTCAAATGAGTCATTTCTTGGATCCAAGGATGCACAAAGTCTCAAAAGCTCTGTAGTTTGAACGCCAAATCTATCATTTAGCTCAATCAATTGTTGATCTATGGCAACATTGAAAACATCTGCTTTATAGTGGTGAAGTGTTGTGGTGTTATCATGCTTGCTTCGAGACTTAGTCACATTAACATACCTGCAAATTGCGACAATTAATGTATATATATATATATATAAGAGAAAAGTAATTGTGATGAATTACTATTCCAAGTTAGAGATATAGGAAAAGGGACATATTTGTGATTCATATCGAGGATCTCAATGTCATGCTTCACACAAAAAGATATAACCTCCTCTAGAAGAGGTTCCCAACCATCTTCTCTTAAGTCAGCAAGTAGCACCTTTGTGTTTGATACAGAATCTAATGCATTTAAAATGTCCAAAAACTTCTTTTGGAGTGTTTGGCACAAGACATCAGGTATCTTCATAATTTTCTCCATAAGGTGTAGAATGAACGCAAGATCAAAAGAAATAATAAGTTTTAGGGCGCCTGTAGCATCTTCTTGAGAATATTTTGAGACTGAATGATCATTCGCTATACTTCGTAAGACTGAAATTGTAGCACCAAACATCTTTCTCAAGCTCTGAATTGACTTCAAGTGAGAACTCCATCTAGTGTCTCCTGCTATGAAGAGCCTAGCTGATTTGCCCCTTTTCCTGTATCAAGTTCCCCTAATTCAATTTCACGTGCAATTTCAGTGGCTTGATTTGCTAGTAACTCCTCATTGCATTTAGGTGACGCACTAACAACATATATAATGAAATTTGCATGCTGAAAAAAGTTGTGCACATCATGTACCTCCCTTGATGCTGCAACAAGAGCCAGCTACAGTTGACGAGCCATACAATGAATATAATATGCATAAGGGCATTCATTCAAAATTAGATCCTTCAATCCATTCCACTCCCCTCGCATATTACTTGCCCCATCATAGCCTTGGCCTCTGATATCTTGCATACTCAAGTTATTATCTACTAGGATAGCATAAATTGACTCCTTAAGACACAAGTACAAAAAAGGTCATCCGCTATACCGTATCACTGACGGGCAGGGAAAAGCCCGTCAGGTTTATCAACTATGACTGACGGGCACAGGATAGCCATCAGTGGTAACTCTATCAGATGATCCTCTTGGGGAGGGGGAAGTCATAACTGACGGGCAAAACGACGGCCCATCAGTAATGACTTAAGCAGAAACATGACATTTCACAGGGAAGTCATTACTGACGGGCTTTAATCCAGCCCCGTCAGAGATGAAAAATGTGAGTCATGTGATGACGTGTACATCTGTGTGATGAATATCTTGCCACTTTGTGTTGCGTTGGATATTTGGTTGCATGAGTTCAAGGTTGGAATTATTTGCAATATGTTTGATTGTTTGAGTTTCTCAATTTGTCTTAAGGAAAAATTGAGTGTTTGAAGGATTTTTCTTAACTGACTTGGGTCAAGTGGAAAACTTGTGCTCGCAACGCTTTGCTTGGTCTATTGTGTGCAGGTGCGAGTTGGGTGCGACGATGGTTCGACCATATGGACCGGCATGATAGCCTGGAGGGCTGAGATGCGGTCAAGGAGGTGGCGACGACATCGTACGGCTTAAAAGCATGTACGCGGACGACAAGAAAGCGGGTGGAGACGAGACGTGAAGACCAAGTCAGTGCGAGGGCGTTTTGGTAAAAACGCGGAAACCACCAAAGCTCAACCAAGAAACTGCGGCGGCGACCGGAAGCGGTTTAGGGTTGGTAGCTTAGGGTGGAAGATAAATCGAGAGGTGGCTAAGCTATTTAGATGTTTTGGGATGCGTGCTAGATAGTTAGGCCCATTAGCGCATGAGGCCCAAGAGTGGAAGAGGGGGTTGTCCCTCTCCACTATAAATAGAGGATGAGGGTTTTCTTAACCCTTAAGCCTTTGGATTAGATTATGAGAGCTGCACTTAGAGAGTGCTTTGCCTAAGAGGAGAGGCTTGTAAACCCAAGAAAAAACCCACGAAAATCAATAAAAAAAGATTTCCCAAAAAAAGCAATGTGTTCTTCATGTGGTTGTTGAGTTTTTCTCCTTTTGCTATTTGGATTTTCGTTTCTTCCTCTTTTCTCATGATTTGATTCTTGTGTTGTCAAGATTGAGAAGGATAGATTACTTCCAAAGTGTGTCTATCCAAAATTATCCAAGAATCAATCTTGTTCTTCACGTTTTTGAGTTTGCTTGAGGAAGAAGGGAGTAATTGGGGTTTTGTGAACAAGTTGATCAAAGGCTAATCTTTGAGGTTTGTTTGGTGGAATAGATTGCTAGGACGTGTGAGATGTTTCTATATTGATTGCATATCAAAATTCCTCACAAGTCCTAAGAATCAATTGATTTGATTTCGTGCAAGTCTTTCCTCTCATTTGCTCTTGGAACAGCTGTTAGTAAATTGGGGTTTTCTCTCAGCACAGATGAGCTTTTGAGGTGATTCCAATTGGAACAGCTCCATAAGTCTTTTGTCTACCTCTGTGCAAAATTTCATCCAATTCCGTTGGGTGGATCAAAATCTGCGAACGTTTTACCGAGCGATAGTCTGCTGTTTTTTCAAAACCGGAAGTTCTGATTTTCTTACTCCGGAAGTTCCGATCCACATCGGAAGTTCCGATCCAGGAGTCGGAAGTTCCGATTTTTCCAGAGCATTCGAAATTGGGGTGACTTCGGAACATCCGGTAAGGTCGGAACTTCCGATATTGTTACACCGGAACCTCCGATCCGATTGTGTTTTGCTTAACTTTTCTCAACCCATTTGTCAATTGCTTTTCCGCTGCATTCCTTGACTTGAACACAATAGCTAATCAATAGTTTTGGTGTTCTAATCTTGAGAAGAAACTTTTAGTTTGACATTCACCCCCCCTCTGTCGGAAGCCACCGATCCAACAAAAAAAATACCTATGACGGTCATGTAAAGTCACCCGTCAGTGATGTGTAGCTGCAGAAAGGTTAACCGCAGTCATTTCACCACTGACGGCCCGAAGGACAGTCCGAAGAGGGACCCGTCAGCGGTGATGTACACATCTCTGACAGGCGCTTTTCTTGCCTGTGGTGACTTGGCACATAAAGTTGACTTGGCTTGTCAAGTCACTGCTGACGGTTCATTATGCGCTACGGGTCAATGGTAAGTTAAGCTCTTATCTCTGACGGTGCCTAGCAACTCACCCGTCAGTGGTGTCTCCTGCATATATATATGCTGCCCAGGCTCGAAGTAGGTATGTGCCCGCGCGTCCCCAGGACCAGTTGCGTGCGCCGCCGTCGCCACCTAAACTCCTGCGGCCCGCGCGCGGCCCCCTTCTCTCCCGAAGGCCGTCTTCTCTCTGGCCCGACCTCTTGATCCTATCCCTCCCTCTCAAAAGGCTCTTTAATTCCTCCTCTCCCTCTCCCCTCTCAAATTAAAGGAATATTTTTCTCCGCCTCCGGTCCCCCTCTCCCTCTCAAAGACCCCTGCCTCTTCGTCAATATCCCTCTCCCCGCAGGCCCACGATATCGGTCGCTCCTCGCTCCTCTTTGAACCTCTAACATGGTACGTAATTACTTTATTTTCTTGGACGTGAGAGAAGAAATGGCTAATTTAATATATTTATTTTATGAAATTATTTTTATGTTGTCATAGGGATCGATTGATCGAAATTGGATGTATGGTGATCATGCCACACAGAGTTTCGTCACCGCTTTGAACGAGTTTCTTCGAGTCACCCAAGAGGATATGGCGATCAAGACAAAAGCAAAGATGTGTTGTCCACGTCGTAAATGTTGTAACACACAAATGTTATCGATGACGGGGGAGTTGCAACTACATTTGCTTACAAAGGATTTCATGGAAGGCTATACATGTTGGACACGTCACGGTGAAGAGAAAGAAGTTGCAAACCCATCAAAAGCGGTGGAGTTCGTTAAGGATGAGCATGTAGCTATCGAGAAAGAAGCTAATTCAGAATCTTCGGATGAGGATAGCATGGGGAATTTGGATGACATGTTGCGTGATATGGAAGAGATGAGTGCGAACCCAAAGAATGAAAGAGAGTTTGCAAAGTTTGTAAGATTGTTGAAAGACGCGAGAGTACCGTTGTTTGTTGGATGTAAACTCGAGCATACGCGGTTGTCCGTCTCGTTAGAACTTCTAAAGCTAAAGGCAGCCTACGTACAACTGGCCAGACACAAGTTTCACAAAATTGTTAGAGCTCCTTTTCAACGTTCTCCCGGAGGAGAACGTCTTGCCTACAAGCACATACAGGGCGAAGAAGGTTATATGCCCTCTCGGATTGGACGTTGAAAAATTCCATGCATGTCCAAACCACTGCATCTTGTACCGCAAAGAGTACGTAGACCTACGAAGATGTCCGGTGTGCAAGACATCCCGCTACAAGCATACTACAAATGAGGTTGATTGTGACGAGGACGACGATGAAGTGAAGGGCCTCCTACGAAGGTTTGCTGGTATCTTCCTGTTCTTCCCCGTTTGAAGCGGATTTTGCCAACAAGAAAGATGCAAAACGAATGCGTTGGCATATGGAGGGTCGAATTGAAGATGGAATCCTGAGGCACCCTGCCGATGCATGCCAATGGAGGGCAGTGGACAAGCATGGAATCAAGCATGAATTCTCAGGTCCATATGCTCCACAACAAAATGGAGTGGTGGAAAGGAAGAACAGAACTCTGATAGAGATGGCAAGGACTCTGCTGGATGAATACAAGACTTCACCAAGATTTTGGGCTGAAGCTGTTAATACTGCCTGCCATTCTATCAACAGGATATATCTTCATCCACTACTCAAAAAAACTCCCTATGAACTGCTCACCAACAGCAAGCCTAACATATCATATTTCAGGGTATTTGGTTGTAAGTGCTACATTCTTAGGAAAGGCAAACGTCTAACTAAGTTTGAAGCTAAATCTGATGTTGGTATATTCCTTGGTTATTCTACTAACTCTCATGCCTATAGAGTCATTAATACTTCCTCTCAGGTTGTTGAAGAATCTATAGATGTAGATTTTGATGAGTCTTATGGCTCCCAAAGAGAGCAAGTTGCTATTGATGCAGGAAATGAGGATATTCTAAAGAAGTCCACTGGTGAGATCAGACCCACCATCAAGGAGGAGCCTACCCTACCAAGTGATCAAGAACCCTTTACTGCATCAATCCTTGAAGACACTAGAGATCATGATATAGAGTTCCAGTGCAACCCAGCCAATGATCAACTTGACGCAGAAGCCTTCATGCACCCAGCTGTGTCACAGGAAGAACTACCGGTGTCACAGGCAACTCCATCAGCTGTGACACAGGCAGTTGACCCCGATCCCCTTGTGATCAGCCGGCTGCAGAAGGATCACGCTGTGGACAATATCATCGGTGCCATTAATAGGGGAGTGACCACTCGATCTCGAATTGCTAATTTTTGTGAACATTACTCCTTTGTCTCAAATGTTGAACCCAGGACCATAGATGAAGCTCTAAAGGATGCTGACTGGATCAATGCTATGCATGAGGAGCTCAACCAGTTTGAGAGGAATGAAGTATGGTCACTGGTGGAAAGACCTAAAGATCACAATGTGATAGGAACCAAATGGATCTTCAGGAACAAGCAAGACACCAATAGACTGGTGGTAAGAAACAAAGCCAGACTTGTGGCACAAGGATTCACACAAGTAGAAGGTCTGGACTTTGGAGAAACATTTGCCCCAGTGGCAAGACTTAAAGCCATCAGAATCCTTTTGGCATATGCTGCTCATCACAATATCAAGCTTTACCAAATGGATGTCAAGTCAGCATTTCTAAATGGTAAACTTTCTGAACTTGTATATGTTGAGCAGCCACCTGGTTTTGAAAATGACAAGAAACCATACCATGTCTATAAACTGCACAAAGCACTATATAATCTAAAACAAGCACCAAGAGCATGGTATGATACATTGAAAGAATTTCTAATCAGCAATGGATTTAAAATGGGCTTAGTTGATACAACTCTATTCACTAAAAGAAATGAAAAAGATTTATTTGTGTGCCAAATATATCTCGATGACATAATATTTGGTAGTACTAACCGTTCTTTGAGTGAAGAGTTTAGCAAGCTGATGACCAAGAGATTTGAGATGTCTTTGGATGGAGAACTCAAGTACTTTCTAGGACTTCAGATTCATCAACTAAAGGAAGGGACTTTCAAGACATCATCGCCAAGTTTGGCATGAAGGATGCAAAAGGTATACACACTCCCATGCAAACTAATGGCCATCTGGATCTAAATACTGAAGGTAAGTCTGCTGATCAGAAGGAATTTTGATCTATGATAGGTTCTTTGCTGTATTTGTGTGCATCTAGGCCTGATATCATGCTTAGTGTTTGCATGTGTGCTAGATTCCAAGCTAACCCTAAGGATTGTCACAGAGTGGTAGTCCACAGGATTCTGAGATATTTGATTCACACTCCAGGGTTTGGCTTGTGATACCCTAAAGGTGCAAACTTTGAGCTAGTCGGCTACTCAGATAGTGACTATGCAGGGTGTAAGGTTGACCGCAAAAGCACCTCAGGTACCTGTCAATTCCTAGGGCACTCATTAGTGTCCTGGTCATCCAAGAAACAAAATTCAGTAGCCCTTTCCACTGCAGAAGCTGAATATATTACTGCTGGTAGTTGTTGTGCTCAATTGTTATGGATGAGGCAGACCTTGAAAGATTTTAACATATCTTTTAATCAAGTACCCCTCTTCTGTGATAATGAAAGTGCAATCAAGTTAGCCAACATCCCAGTACATCACCAAAGATCCAAGCACATAGAAGTGAGGCACCACTTCCTTAGAGACCATGTAGAAAAAGGAGATATCCAGCTGTGCCACGTAAGGACAGAAAAACAATTAGCTGATATATTCACCAAGCCCTTAGATGAGACTAGGTTTTGTGCCCTGAGAAGTGAATTGAATATCATTGATGTCTCTAACCTGCAATAAAAGGTTTGGTTTGGTGTCTAGCTGATGTGTTTTCATCTACGTCATTTGCATCTTTGTATCTGTGTCACCCACCTGTCTCACAGGTGTGTGCTTTGCATCATGCTGGAATCATGTCTTATAGTCTATTAAGTGCACTCCTTTGTGTACAAGTTTTTATCTAGATCAACTCATGTCAGTTTGAGCTTTGCTTGATTGATTTTCTGGCAAGCTGGCACTGAGAAGATCACTCAAGGACACTCTGATAGTGCTAATGCTTTCTTTCTCATCTAATTCAATCCATCTTGGTGTTCACTAGATGAAATACTTGTCACCTGAGTCTCCCAGCTGTGTCTCAGGTGAATGCTATCAAATTTCCATAGGCCAGGATATATATCTCTTTCACCTGTGTCACAGGTCCTTATGCCAGCTGTGACACAGCCACCTTATAACTTCCGGCCTATATAAAGAGTTGCTGCGTCCACACAGAAACCGCTTCGAACTCCCATACCCAAAACTTCCGCCGTGCGCCAAAATTTTCGAGTTCTCATCTTTTTTTCACTGGTTTCGCCCTCGAAATTTCTTCAACAAGTTGGAGGAAGCTTTCCGTGGAACTCTAACGTCGATTCTTCCGCAGCAAAGTTCAATCTTGATCAAAGTAAGCCTCTGCAAAACCCTTCTTTGTGCTCAGTCATGGTCTAGGTCTTGATAAGCCTAATCCAGTAGCGCATTGGTTCATATTAGGGTTGGTCTTTCTCTTGTGCAATCTTTAGATCTCATCCAACCTGAAATCAACCAGCAAATCGTTGTAAAACTCAAAATTCCATGAATTTGCTGTCCGCCCCCGCACATAGCTGTGTCACCGCTAGGGTCTCACCTGTCACACAGGTGCACCTATTCAACAGGCTAAGACCTCGGTAATGCTTTAAGTCCTCACCTGTGTCTTCTCATCCTGACACAGGTGTCTAACACAGCTATTACTCTGCATCAAATGAACACCTCTTACCTAGTTCTCTCTTGTCTATCTTGTTTCTACAGATGTCTTCAGATTCTGAGAGAGCTGACAGTGGTCTGAAATGGTCTGATCCAGAGGATTCTCCAAAAGATCTTGTTATCTCAGATTCAGATCAAGAGAGAGAGAGGCTGAGACAAAAAGAGGAGGCTGCAGAGAGAAGAAGGGCATACAGGCAGAGAGTAGCTGCTGGAAAGAAGGCAGCTGCTTCTAAAACTGGTTCTCAGGGTGCTCCATCCAAAAGGACAAGGTCCTCAGCTGCAGTTGAGCACACCTCTTTGGGCAAAGAGGCTGCCAAGAAAGGCAAGAAGATAGCAAAGAAAACCCCAAAGTCATCCATTGAAGATGTAGTGTTGCCAAGTGGAGCACTCACAATCAGGGAACCAACTCCTCCGCCTAAAGTCTCTCAAGAAGATCTTGAGCATGATCAGATAATCCTTGAAGAGTTGGATAAGTTAGCAGCTCAGATGAGAGAAGAAACAGATGAAGAAGCCAAGAAGAAGCTGTCTACTATCTATACTGCCAAAAGCTTTGAGCTTTCAGAGGCTGCAAGGCCTGTTTCAGTGGGCATACCTGTTCCAACAGAGCAAGATAAGGAACTCTTAAGAGAAATTGCAGATTTGCACAAGCAGTTGCAATCAACATCTTCTCATGATGCTGCTGTTGAAATCAGAAAGAAAATTCTTGAAAAGCAGGATAAGCTCTCAACAAAATGCTTGTTGCAAGGGTCTAAGGATCAGAGGAGCTTATCTAAAACTGATGCCAGAGATAGTCATCTTCTTCAACAGATAGAAGAGCTGCAGAAGAAAGCAAATTCTCTGCCCAGAGGTCTTGATAAACAATATCTATTGGCTGAAATAAGACTCAAGAGAGGTCAACTATCTGCAGATTTCAGCAAGGATGATGTTGAAACAATTCTTGGTCAGCAGATCCATGAGCTGCTTGGAAAGATAATACGGACACCTTCTGGTGCTGAAAAACAAGCTCTGCGTGCTGAGCTCAAGACCAAGCAGGGGATGCTGTCAGGTGCCATTCCTATTCCTAGAGCTAATGCTCCCCTAGCTGTTCTTCCAGCTCCAAAGCGAAAGAGATCTAATACAGTGGAAATCACTGAGGAGCCTGCTGCAAAGAAGTCTGAACAAGAACCTGAGGTTGAAATAATCTCTGAAACAACCCAGAACTCTAAGTCATCTCTCAAAGATCAGTTGGATCAACAGAAGAAAGATCTTCAAGAAATCAAGAAGGAAAAGCTACCACCTGTGTCTCTGGTGGCTAGCTCAGGTCAGACATACCAGAGGAAAGGAAGAAAATCTCAGAGTTCAACCAGCATTGAATCAATTTCCACCTTGGATGTTCAGAAACCATTATCTCCTTCTCAGTTTCTAATCTCTGAAGCTGAAGATCAAGTTGCACCAAAGGCTCAAGCGCCTTCATCTCCAAGACCAGCTTCAGAAGTGTCCCCAGTGGCTGCAGAACCAACAAGTCCACAGCTGTCTCAACCAGCTGTGTCTCAGGCAGGAGAAGAAGCTCAGGCACAAGACTCTCACCGGTCTCCCTCACCTGTGCCACCGCCAGCTGACCCAGTTCAGTCAATTCTCGCACCTGTGTCATCACCTGTGGCACAGGTCAGTAAGTCAGCTGAGCAAAAAGATAGCTCAGAGAGCTCATCCGATGATGGAAGAGGTGTGTCTGTGACTCCTCCAAGGCCAAGAGCAGCCAGAGCTGATTCAGATGAAGATTATCAGGCAGAGAGTTCCTCTCCGAGTGTCGAATCAGCAGAGGAAGCAGAAGAAGAAGAAGCAACAGAGGCAGAACATGAGGACAGCTCTCCCAGTCACTCAGTTGGAGAAGAAGACATGGAAGAAAAGTATCATTATATCTTTTCTCATGCTCTGAGGACTGAGGCAAATCAGATGGAATTCATTTCAAGAGCTGTCGCCAAGAAATTGCCAAGAAGTGATCCCAAGAGATCCAAGAGCAAGGTTGCCTCAATGAGACCAAGTTCATTCATCAAGATGAGGTCAACAAACACATATTTCTCAGAAGATAAGGAGTTTATAGCTCCATCTTGCTCAGACCCCAGATTCCACAATGATCATCAAAGGGGTGTATACCATGAGATTCTTGCCTCAAAAGGCTTTGTGGATTGCAAGACCATAGATTGGTCAGCTATGACAGATTCAAGACTGAGAGCAGTTCCATCTCTGATCCAAGCCTCAGGTCTTGAATTCTTATGCAATCTCCAGCAAGATTATGATCCTGAGATCATCAAGGAGTTCTATGCCACAGTTTGGATAGAACAGGAGAATCAAGATATTATGCTCTGGAAGACAAGAGGTCAACTTCTTTCAATCACAACTCCAGAGTTCAACAGCTTAATGCATGCCCCTCTGGAACCAGGCATGCCTAATCTTTTCAAGCTTGCACCAGTTCCTAATGAAGTCAGAAGAAAATTCTATCCAAGGAACTTCAGATTCCCTGCCAAAGCCCCTTCAGATCATGTCTATTTTAAGGGCATAACCATCACAGCCAAGCATCTGATCAAGATTCTGAATGTCACTCTTCAACCCAAAGGGGGTAACACAGATGCTGTCTACAATGCAACATGGCAGATATTGGTGCACATAGCTAAGAATCAGCATTTTGATACAGCAAGATATATCTTTCATGAGATAGATGCTGTCTCCAAGGATAAGAAGGCTAAGCTGAGGTATGGATCGTACATCATGTACATGATCCTTCAAAGAACAGGTCTTCTGGATTCTTCTCTTGATCTCTCTGTGAAGACTATTAAAACCCAGCTTAGACCTCAAGCAGATGACAATCCAGATGAGGGTGCAGTCCCTGCTTTATTTGGAGACTCTCCTGGACCAGCTGTCTCGTCTCCCAGTCACACAGCTGCCCCACCTGCTCCTCCAAGGTCATCACCTGTTCAATGCCAAGTCCCCACCGGTGCCACAGCTGCTGCACCTGTGCCAGTCACAACTGATGATGATGGTGATGATGACACCTCCTCAGCCCCTGCCAGAGCCTATCAGAACAAGATCATGCCTGTTCAGTTTGCTGCTCTGCGTAAAGAACACATCCAGCTTCAAGAAGAGATCTCTCATCTGAAAGCCAATATGAGTCAAGTTCAATCTCAGCTCTCAGATATGTCCAACCAGCTCTCAGAGGTTATTCAGCTGCTGAAGATCAAGTCTTCCTGAAGCATCTCCTTCTTCTCTTTTCCTTTTTGGGTGTTTTAGTGTCAAAGGGGGAGAGAGTAGAGAGAGTGTGTAGAGTGGTGCAAAGGGCAAGGGGGAGAATATGGTGTAAGGGGGAGAGCATTGGGAAATTATTTTTAAAATGATGTATCAAGACTTGGTTCTTCTTCTGTATCTCATTATGTCTTGATAACATTGTATCTTTTATGCAAATCTTTTGATCTGATACATGACTTATGCATTCATATGCTCATTCTTATATGTTGGAGTGCTCTGATTTACACATGTTTGGTATGCTCTGATGCACATTTTGCTATGTTAAACATGTGTGAATGCTCAGATAAATAGTTTGCTCTGATATACATATGTATGCTCTGATAAATACATGTATGTCATGCTTTGGTATACATATCAAATTCTCTGATGCATGTCTTGCATGTGCTATGCTCTGATATACATATGTTTGATATGACTTGCTCTGATTAATTATCAGTATCCACTTCAGTTAGACAGTGAAAATGTTAAGGAATATAATGCTCTGATCATTCATCCAACATGTCTAAACTGATAAAAATGCAAGTCATCAGAAAATACTTCCCATGCTTAAAACTGGTAAACTGTGCATCTCCTGTTAATCAAATCTTTTATGCACGGATTCAGGGGAGTATATTCTAGCACCATTCACATGTTTCAATATTCCAATTCTATATATTTGAATGTGTGAAGCTTGGGTTGCCACTAACCACCAAAAAGGGGGAGATTGAAAGGTCATCTAGGCCCTAATATGGTTTTGATGGTTAATGGCAACCTAAACTGGAATCTAATGTTTACATGTAGTGTAAGCAGGATCTACAGGTTCCAGAAAGAAAGGTTATCCAGAGAAGGATGGCCACCAAAAAGGGTACAAGGTGGTTTCAAGGACAAAGAGATGGCTGTGCTAGGTAGCTGTGCCACAGCTGTGAAGAAGCCGGTGCTGTGCAGGGAGCTGCAAGCAAGGTGATGGTGGCTTGATGCGTCAAGGGCCGTGACTTCAGCTGGTGGCAGGTGAAGCCTAGATTTGCTAGTTTCTTTGAGTCCATAGGAACCACCCGTACTATCAAGAGGGATGAAACAGTAGCAGTAGTCTAAGGGAACTTTGCTCATTGCTCAGAGTGTTGGTCAAGGGGATTGGTGCTTTGAGGCCAATTGCCCTGTGTCAATAGCTTTGCACAAAAGTATGTAGCTGTGTGAAAACCCTAGAGCTTTAGGCACCTGTGTGACACAGCTGTGTCACAGGTGGTCTTCCGCTCTATGACTCAGGTACATCTCTGTACCAGGGGAGAGCTTGTAAATGCTAAGGTACCTGCACTGCGATAGGCGGTCTGATGAGTCAGAAGTCTGTCGGAGGTTCTCTCCTTATAGGTATTAGAGTTAAAGTATGTTGAGGGCATGTCATGTGCCAGGACCAGGCTGAGTAGTGCGGCTATCAGCTAAGGGTTCACCTGTGTGCGCCACCGGTGACACAGGTGTCGGTCTGCCTGAGCCGGGTACAGTTGGGCGTAGGGTGTAGCTGTGTCACCGGTGGTTGACACCGGTGGCTCACTTAATCCTACGTGGCAACAGGGTAACGGTCAGGTGCCTGTAGACCCTATATATAGGGGACCAGGGGAGGACTCTGTCCTCAACCTTGCTCAATCAGTGATTCGCATACGACCGTTGCAAAGCCTCCAACCACTCCACAAGAGCCGAGAGCCTAAGGGTTAGTTCGAGTGGGTTTGTGAGCTAGAGCATGAGCAAAGGTTCCTCCAAGAGATTGCTGCTGCATCATCTGTTACTCTTGGAGTTTGTCTGCTCCTAGACGGGTGTAGGAGTTGCTGGTATCACCCAAGCTTGTGTGGGCTCAACCAGTAGTTTGTGAAGGTGTTCTGAAGTCTACCTGCTGTAAGGCAAAAGGATCTCCACAAGCAAGAGAAAGAGTCCTGAAGGATCAGGTACTCGGAGAAGAAGCACGTTTTAGTGCTGGCCAGCTCTTAGGAGTGGTCTCTCCAACGGAGACGTACCTTCTCTGCAAAGAGTTGGGAACTTCGGTGAAAAACCCCTGAGTCTCCTTTACCTTCCTGTATTGCATGCTTATCTGCTTATACCTGCTTGCTTGTGTCTCTTAGACTTGATCTGCTAAGATTACCTTTCACCTGTGCTAGATTTCCTTTATACCTGTGTGTGATCACCTGTTACTCAGTTGCTTCATTCACTTGTATTCATCTGTTTCAGCACCTGTGTCACTAGCAGTCTAAGTAGAGCACCTGTGTTAGGTTAACTCTTCACCTGTGTCTTCCACCTGTGTGACAGCTGTGTGTTAATTTACACATAGTTTCCACCTGTGTTACATACCTGTGTTACAGCTGTCCACTATTAACTTGTGAAGTTAATCTGACAACTCAAACAAAAGATTAAAAGAGAGAAATTTTATAAGCCTACTATTCACCACCCCCTCTAGTCGGCATCTCGGTCCTTTCAGCGGCCACACTCATGGGCCGAAGGGGAGGGCAGGGAATGGGCTCGTCGGTGCCACCGCTCCTAGATCTGGAGCGGCTTGGCAGCGTCGCTGCTCCCAGATCTAGGAGCGGTTTGGCTACGCCGCTGCTCCCAGACCTAGAGCGGGGCGGGCTGTGATAGGCAGGCCTATGTCCGGACGCCGGGCTAGCGGCGGTTGCCTGGCAATGCTGGAGTGGTGGCGGCGAAGCATTGGCACCGGCGCTTGTCAGCCAACGGGGCGAGATGCGGGAGGCAAGAGGGAGCAGCACCAAGCGAAGTAACTCATCTTGACGAGGTAGCGGCACCGATTGAGAAGTTGGTGGGAAGGAAGCGTCCAAGAGGGAGCCGTTGGCGAGATGGTGTCTCCGAGCTCACGCCAAAAATGGCATCAGGACTGGCCAGGATGGAGGGCTTCTAACCATGGCGTGTCCTATAGCGTGTCTATTGGAGTCTTTTTTTGCTCAAGACTAGCTACTTTAGCTATGGCGGGTCAGATACACTAGTACAGAAATCCATATCCGAGGCGGTTGAAATAGCACATCCGAGACGGTTATAGCAACCGCCTCGACGGAGTGGTTGCGGATATGGGGGCATGCATCAGAGGCGGTTATGCATCCGCCTCGGATTAGACTTATCCGAGGCGGTTGAAACGCGGCAATCGCCACGGATAGTAGTAATCGGAGGCGGTTACATTTTATTAACCGCCTCGGATATCTCCTTATCCGAGGCAGTCAAAATAATTTAACCGCCTCGGATAAGGAGTTATCTGAGGCAGTCAGAATAATTTAATCGCCTCGGATAAGTTGTTATCCGAGGCAGTCAGAATAACGTAACCGCCTCGGATAACTCTCTTATCCAAGGCAGTGAAGATAGCTTAACCGCCTCCATTAGAGATATCCGAGGCGGTTGTTAAGTTGCAACCGCCTCGGATATGGTTTTAAACAGGCATTATTTAGCCTGATTTACTAGCCTCCCTGAGAAAGCAAACAGTTCATATGAATTTTCTATAGCACAGCATGTCCACAACAGATTTATATAGCACACTATTCAATCATTCATTCTCGCATCAATCACAAGACATAAACTTCAGACAATCACATACATACACATATAAGTAATATTACAAAACTTGTTCATTTGTGACATATACTCAATTCACATCCATGATATTGATCAAATT